>CM039470.1:15518795-15768030 GCA_022433065.1 Begonia loranthoides | reverse complement strand
CGTTCACACCTGCCACACCGCCACTATACACGTTGTCCTGCCAGCGCGCCCTCCACATCCCACCCATGGCCAACTCCACCAAACTTTAATTTTTTTTCAATTCTTTTGTACATTTTTTGTCATTTTATTATGTTTTGTGGTCCCCCTATTGTTGCCTATATAAGCATGGGCAAGGCTTCATTGTAGAAAAAAAAAAACATAAACAACTTGTAACTTAGTGAATTGAGCATTTTGCTTTAAGAGGAATTCTCTTCTTGAGTTCTCATTGAAGGACTTGATCTTCTTGAAGTGTTTGCTTAAAAAGGTTGAACTAAATAGCTTTGCTTCAACCAACAAGTTTGGTTCGAGTCAAACTCTTTTCCTTGATAGCTTTTGTTCTTATCTCTTTATAGATAACGTGTCAAGCTCATATTCTCTTGAATTTTCAAGGCATCCTGTGATTATTCTCCATAATTTTTGGTTCTCGGATCTCTAATATCCATGGGTTGCATTATTTGGTATCAGAGCTTGTTTGCCTGTGATTCAAAGTTTTATCTTTACTGTTTTTCTATCTATCTTTCCCTATTCTTATTCAAATTCAAAAAATAAAACTTTTCTTTTCTTTGAAAATCCTCAAGTATCGAGATTTCATTCAATTCAAAAATTTAGAGGTATTCTTCTTGTTTTTTTTCTTTGAAATTCTCAAGTTTCAAGATTTCTTTCAATTCAAAAAAAAAAGTGCTTGAAAACTTTTGTATCGTTTGATATTCTTGCTTTCTTTTTTATCTATAGAATCCAAATATCTCATCGGATTTCTATTTCTTCAAGTTTCAAAATTTTGCCGAGAAAATTCGATTCATGTGAATACCTTAGTTGTTTCAAGGTGTCACCTTCGGTGATTGCTTCATACACTCATTGAACATCAAATTCTTCAAAATCTTATATCCAAAGATTGATTCTAGTAAACGCCATAGTGGCTTGTATTCTAGTCATTCTTGAACGTTGGATTTGAAGTTTGAAAAATTTGAAATTTTCTTGCAATATTTGTTTAATTGACTCTTGATTGAATTATTACTTTAAGAGCCAAAAGAAGAGATTGAGTGGTAACAGACAAGAGGGCGAGTTTATTTTTTAAAAGCCAACTAGAGAAACACGAGTGGAGTGAATTATTGAACAAGTGTAAACACTTGAGGGAGAGGAAAGGTCCATTTATAATGCATTATTTATTTTATTGCAACGCATCAATTATCTTCCTTTCGATTATTACTTCTTGCTTGGTATTAGATTATATTGTTGTATTGTTCTTTCTCTTTACGTTCAATTAAATTGTAATGATTTATTTTTTAAAAAAAGCCAGAGTGGAAAAGAGAGAGACATGGAATTAAAAATGATCATGTGGACGATGCAAGACCAATGTGTAGATCTTGCTAGGAGAATGGAATGATTGGAAAGAATAGTGACCCCACATCAAGATAAATATTCCTTCTTTCCAAGGGAAAAATGATCCCAAAATTTTCTTGGAGTGGGAACGAAAAGTTGATTCCATATTTGATTGTCAAAACTATTCGGAAGAGAAAAAGATAAAGTTGGTCACTATGAAGTTCATGGATTACGCAAGCGACTTGTGGGAACAAACATTAAGAAATCAAAGGAGACACGGTGAACCACTGATTCAAACTTGGAAAGCCCTTAAGGACATCATGAGAGAAAGGTTTGTTTTCTCACACTATTATAGGAAATCTGAGTTTGACAACAAGGAGCATAAGGTCGTGCCATTTGATTTTGAGGTACTTTACAAATCTCGCTTGAAGAAGAAACCAAGCACCACGACAACATCAAGTTCTAAAGAGATGCATGATGATCATGATGAAGCAAAGCAAGGAATGACTTCATAAAAGAAGTTAACAGAGAAGTTGAGAAAAAGTTTGAAAATGAAGATAGTGTAAGTCCTAGTGATGAGGAAATACCACCACTCGAGAAAAGTAACGATGTGAAAGAACCAATAAAAGGAGATTTGTTGGAGGATAATGATATGATGTTCAAAGAGGAGATAGAAAAAATCAAGAAGGAATAGCTAAAGAATTTCAAAGCTACAAAGAGTTGACGGAAAAAGGAATGAAAATTTTGAATGAGGGAGTAGTTGAACAACCAAGTGAAAAGGAAAAAGCCGAAAGTAAAGTGAGCACAAATGCCAATGAGGAAAAAAAGAAATTGGAGAAAAATAGTGAAATTGTGAAGAGGAGCGAAGAAATTGAAGAGATAACTTTGTTAGCATACAAAGATGTTTCTTTCGCTTCTAATGAACTAACCAATTCTTTTTGGGTGGATGTTATCTTTTGTTCGCAGGAAAATGAAGACAAGCTTCTAGAGGAGTTACCTGAAGAATTACCCCTACTTAGGGAGATAGAATATCAAATCAATGTCATGCCAGGAGCAACAATTTCTCACCAACCTAAAGATCAGGCAAACCCAGGAGAAACCAAGAGACACTCCGATTGGACACAGTTCATTGAATCTTTTCCGTACACCATCCATAATAACAAAGGTAAGGACATTGTGATTGCCAACACATTGTCAAAGAGGCATGTACTTGCTACTACACTTCAAAATAAGTTAATGAAATCTAAAAATATTAAAATTTTGCATGATAAAGACTTAAAATTTGGAAGATTTTGGATTGTTTGTGAAAAGTTTGAATGAAGAATTTATATTTGAGAAAAACCAATTGTGTATGCCTAAGTATTATCTTCATGAGCTATATGGAACATACATGATTTCTAAGTTTGATTTGAAGAGTGTTTATTGGAAATTTGCATTTATACTTAAACATGAATGGATGAATATGCTATATGAATATAATATTCTTATGATTTTGATGAGTTATGTGCTTAAATCTTTTGTTATGAGATTTGCTATTATATGTTTTGATGATAATATGGTTTATAGCAAAATTGTGGAAACACATGTTGAGTACTTTGTTTTAGTTTTCATTACCTTAAGAGAGAATCCATTATATGCTAATTTGATGAAGTATTTACCACATGATGAGTTTACATATAATAAGATTGTTCATTCTATTACATATTACTCACCTTTTGAAATTAGTCATGGATTTTATTTTTCAATTCCGTTAGAATTTTTACTTTTACTTCCTAATGAGTTTGATAATTTTGATGGAAAGAAAAAGGTCGAAGTTGTTAGGAAATTACATGCAAAGAAACAGGAAAATATTCCAAAGAAGAATTAGCACTATGCACAAAAAGCTAACAAAAGCCTAAAGAAAATCATATTTGACCCCGGAGATTGGGCTTGGGTTGATCTACGGATGGAAAGCGAGTATGGTAAGAAAAGCACTATTTTTAATTTCACTAACTTTTCCTTTTATGATGCAAAAGATTCAAGGACGAATCTTTTCAAAGGGGGAGAGAATGAAACAATCCAAGGAACCATTAAATGCCAAGGCGTGACTAAAAGCCAAGGTACATTGCAAACCAGGGAAGGACCAATGAAAGGATCCATGACAAAGAAGATGGACACAAATATACATGTTTTTATCAATAAAATCGAAGATAAAGACTCATCAAATGACAAGGAAAGGCCCATGAAGGATCTATGCATTTAGGAGGAACCAATGAAGGCCCAAGGAAGCATTGGAAGGTAGAAAATATGGCTAAAATGGAAGAAAACCCGAAGCATCCCACGCCAGTAGCATTGACCGCGCGCTCGCCTCAATTACTGCATGCCCACCTGCACACGCCACACCGACCAAGCACTTGCCAGTGCATACCATTCACACCTAGTGCCCGCCAGTTCCCGCTAGTGCTCGCCGCTCACACCTGGCCCTCGCCAATGCCTTCCACTCACACCTACCGCATCGCCACTACGTGCGCCGCCTTGCCAATGCGCCCTCTGGCCAACACCACCAAACTTTGATTTTTTTTCATTTTTTTGTACATTTTTTGTCATTTTATTATGTTTGTGGTCCCCCTATTGTTGCCTATATAAGCATGGGCAAGGCTTCATTATAGAAAAAAACAACATGTATAACTTACAACTTAGTGAATTGAGCATTTTACTTTGAGAGGAATTCTCTTCTTGAGTTCTCATTGAAGGAATTGATCTTCTTCAAGTGTTTTCTTGAAAAGGTCAAACTTGATAGCTTTGGTTCAACCAACAAGTTTGGTTCAGGTCAAGCTCCTATTCTTAATAGCTTTTGTTATTATCTCTTCATAGATAATGGGTCAAGCTCTTATTCTCTTGAATTTTCAAGGTGTCCCATGATTATTCTGCGTAATTGACAGGTCTCAGATCTCTAATATTTGTGGTTTGCATCACGAGGTTTTACATGTAGACAATTCTCTATGTATTACATCCCATTTTGCCTCTGTTTTGTTTCATTGACCATTTGTGGTCTTGGTTAACCATCATTGTATCTTGTCGACACCAAGGGGTTCCATTCGACACTAATTGGGTTGGATTGACTTCAGCTATGTCTCATCGATAGTTGAGTCGTTAGGTTAGGCATGTTGTATTCCGTCGACCATCATCGTATCTTGTCAATTGATAAGCCCTTCTGGTTGTCTGTTGAGGTGTTAGGTTGACCGTCACTATGCTTTGGTCAACCTCACTATTTGTTTTGTAGGATTCAAGTTAATGAGCCACACATGGCTTCGTCAGCCAAGTTTGATTTTCAATCTGGTTTTGTATTCTAGTCGAGGACTCTTGTCGTGTTCCAAGTTTAGGTTTCGAGTTTTGACATTGACCTTATTTTAGGTTATGTTGATGTCCCTAGTTTTGGTACTTGCACCTGGCGGCACATGTAGCTAGATGATGGTTGGGCTTCTCTGTCGTCATCTGGGTAGGAATTTTATACTTAGTTGCAACTTAGTTGCATTGCATTGCATCATAGTTTTCAAAACTATATTTTGTAGGATTGCCACATATGAAAAACACGAAGGGGATTATTCGACAACACATCAGTTTAATACAATGTATATACGTGAGTTTTACATGTTTACTTTACGTGCATGGTTTTCATAGTGTGATATGACTCTTTGACAAGAACAAGAATCCTCTAGACACTTTTGACTATTTTGGTGCTAAAGTATCACAAGGATATCCCTGATACATCTTCTACTGTATGAAAATATTTTGTTTGTGCGATGTGTGAAAAATGAATAGGGTAGTGTTGATGCGTCCTTGGGTTCGGTTGTCAAATTTTTTTTCTACAAACCGACAAAATTGAACCGAACCGAAATCCTCCTTTTCCCTTAAACCATCTGTCGCAATCGTTGCCAATTCCAGAGTCCAGAGCATTCGTCCTTTTCCCTTAAACCATCTATCATGAATCGACACTCAGCACTCGCACTCCGCATTCAACAATCTCCACTCTCCCCGCTTCAGCCTTCGCCCTTCAGTAGTTCAGTGCTCTGCAATCTGCAAACTGCATCTCTTTCAGTTTCGCTTGGTGTAACATGCCATAACCTTTTTACCGTATAAATTTTTTTTATCTTTTTAAAACACTTTTGAGGGAAAACCAGAGTAACAAATAGTGTAAGTCTTAACCATATAAAACTCAGAGTAAACAAAATGTGGAAGTCTTTTACATTTAAATACCACAATCCAACAGTTTAAAAGCTATTTAAATAAGCACATGTAAAACATTAACTTAAAACAGTTTAAAGTCATTAAACACTTGAAAACTCTTAAAATATTTAACTACACTTATTCTATTTTCGTGAGCCATAACCCTCAAGGTCAACATTGCCAACAACACAAACGCCCAACCCGGCAATACCCCATCTGCTGCATCCTTTATAAGTTTTATCCAATCATTGGCTCCTTACCTACATCACAAGATCTAACTATGAGCCTAAAGCTCAGTCAGCGGTATAAACATAAAACAAGAAATACACGTGCACTTTTTAGAGTCCGTATGAAGTTTTCTGTTTTCCTTTTCCTTTTCGTTTATCTTTTACATATTAGTTTTGTAATACCCCGATACTATTTTTCCCATATACGAGATGTAATCAAACTTTGGAGATAATTATATATTACATTGCGTAACTATACTTGTTAAATTATGACATGTATTTATGGAAATAATATTATGGGATAAAAGTTTAGTAGAAAAATGTGAAGAAAATAGAAATCTGGCGTATTGGGACGCCTGTGGATGCCATGGGGACGAGAATTGGCGCTCATACATGCTCAGATCACACTTGGGGACGAATGCAGGATGGATGCAGGATGAATCCTCGCATCCTGAACTGACCCTATCTCTATGCAAATTAATGCAGACGTGGGCAGACGAGGACGGAGTGCGTCCGATTTGAATCTATCCAATTTTTGGACACTTTTTGACGCATGCGGACGCCAAATCGCTTCCGAATGTCACATGCGGGTGGTATGAACAGGTCGAGGATGCCGATTCCTATCCGTACACATGAATCTGCCTTAGAAATTTTACACATGTGGATGAATGCGGACGAGACCAGCACGTCCGCACTCATCCGAAACATCTCAGATCTGCAACAATTAGGGATTTAAAATCAGACGGCTTGATATGTAATCATTTGATATGCGCTCTTTCCTTGACAGCAGATCTCCCCTCTAGGCCAGGACCACGTGGGAGCAGCCTCCTACCTCCCTATAGGCGTACGGTTGTCCCCTTGTCTCCATAAGGTGAGTTTGTCCTTTTAATCCCCAGTCATTCCTCCCTGCATTCAGTTGATTTTCTCCCTCTCCTCTGCATTCTCTCCCTCCTCTGTATTTAGTTCTTCTCATCTGGAGTGTGTGAGCTTGTGTGACAAGAGTGAATCCCTACGTAAGGGGTGGAGCTGGGAGTAAGGAGCTAAGCTATCAGTGTTCTAGTTCATCAAACAAAGATAAGGATTTGGGTAGTCTTGGCCAGTGGAGACCCTACCCACAAGTAGAGTGTGTGTGTGTGTGAATGTCTCTTGCAGTTGAACTCTGTAGTTTCTTTAGTTGTCTTAAATTTCTGTAAATCCTTTGGAGATACTCTGTTAGATACCTTACCGTGTAGTTACTCTTTAGATACTTTATTCTGTTAACTTCATTTCAATACTCACGTAATGTTTGATAAGCCTACCTTGTTTAATCCCTGTCTGATGCTAGTCTGGTAATGTAGAACTATGAAGGAAGGGTTTCTTTATGATTGATAAGAATGAATGTGAATGAAACATAGGAACAAATGACCCTATTCCTGTAAGTATGTGTTTATGCGTTATTGTTTTATTGTCGTATCACCTAGTTATCTCACTTGTCCTGCAATTTACCTTATTCCAAGCAGGATTATTCTCTACTTGTTCATCATCATTCCCTGTAATAAGCCTGCTAGTTATATTACTTTCGCTACCGTTATGTTCGATGTTATGTTCGTTGTCTATCCTTGATATTAAGCCTGTTAGTTATGTTACTTTCGCTGCTGTTATGTTCACTGTTATGTTCGTTGTTTATCCTCGATATTAAGCTTGTTAGTTATATTACGTTCGCTGCCATTATGTTTGTTGTTATGTTCATTGTTTATCCTTGATATTAAGCCTATTTGTTATATTACTTTCGCTGCTGTTATGTTCACTGTTATGTTCGTTGTTTATCCTTGATATTAAGCCTGTTAGTTATATTATGTTTGCTGCCATTATATTCGATGTTATGTTTGGTGTTTATCCTCGATATTAAGCCTGTTAGTTATATTACTTTGGCTACCGTTATGTTCACTGTTATGGTCATTGTTCATCCTTGATATTAAGCTTGTTAGTTATATTACGTTTGCTGTTATGTTCGTTGTTTATCCTCAATATTAAGCCTATTAGTTATATTACTTTCGCTGTCATTATGTTCACTGTTATGTTTGTTGTTTATCCTCAATATTAAGCCTGTTAGTTATATTACGTTTGCTGTCGTTATGTTTGTTGTTATGTTTGTTGTTTAAAAACATATTTACACCTTCGCTGTTGACATGTTCATTGTTAAAAGCATGTGAGCCCCTTCGATGTGTTATGTTCGTTGTCTAGAAGCATGTTTAATCAACCTCTTACATTTGTTTAATACCTCTACGAACATATGTAGACTAATTTGTTATAATTCGAGTATGTTGAATCAACTGAGCATGTCTAAATAACACATTCTTAATTGAGTATGCTAGTTAAGTTGTGTAATTAACATATACTTAGTTGAGCATGTTAGTTAAGTAGAATGTGAGCATAATTACCCAATTAATCAATTCAAGTATGTTAATTTGCTAATTCAAGCACCAAGCATGTTAAGTAAAATATTATTCGTTTAATCGATTTATGCCTGTTGAATTGACTAACTCAAGCATGTTAATTAACTATTACTCTCATAAATCTTCAAGCAAGTTAATTAGCTATTAGTCTCCAATCACGTCAATTAATTATTACTTGCTAAATTTTCGAGCATGTCAACTAACTATTTCTTGCTTAATTTTCAAGCATGTCAATTAAAGCATGTTAAATAGGCTAATTCAAGAGTATCATGTTTAGTGGTTGACTGTAACTAAGAACATCATTATTAAATTCTGTTTTGCTTCACATTGACTATTTATTGCCATCACAAGGAGCCTGCACCAAATGCTTGAACGATTAGTTGAATTAGTTGAATTATAATCTTAGTTGCTTACTTACTCGAGCATGCAATAACTATTCTAATTCTGTGATGCCTGCTTAATTTGTTAGTATGGGTAGTTATAAATTGAAATATAATCTTTGTTTAGTAGTATGTGTCGATTTCCGTTTCCATGTGTTTCTTTTATAGTTGCCCTATATTTATTCAAGTATGCCCTTGCTCTCCTTATGTGTTTTAAATTCTGTCGTTTAATTATTAAATTGTCATTCCTTTAAGTTATTGTTATTTCCTTTCCGTATATGCGCTATTTAACTGTCATCATGCATCATGCTAATAGAGACCAATAGGGAGTGCCACCTTGGGGTGGTACTCACATGCATTGAGTGAGGAAAACGATAAGAAAATGAACGAGAAGAAAAGAAACAAGAGTTGGGGGGAGGTGGGTAGCAGATCTAGTCTGCAGGGACTTAGTTGCAAGTAAGAAAAAGGTTAGATCCGATCAACTATTCTATCACAGAGGAAACCCTCCAATCTCTAGCTCGAAGTATGAGTAAAGAACGAATGAACGAACGAATGTAATGAAAGGATTTGTTTGGCGCGGTACCCATTCCAAAAAGAACTAAAGAGAGGCATAAGCATAATGCATAAACCTCATTTTCTTACTGGGCCTTTAGGCTCACATCCTTACTTGTGGTATAGGAAACGAAGTGATTGTGTCAGGAGAAAAGGAGGAGGCCTTACCCATGGAGCCTATAGAGTATCCGGAGGAAACGCGACCAGAGTAGAAGTATGGCCCAAGAAAAGGAGATAGTATTTATTTTGTAAGGGTTTAATGATAAACATGTTTTGTAAAACACTAACTATTGCTCTAACCCTTATTTTAAGTATTAAGTAGGTTACGCTTTTATCCTTAAACTTTAATTAATGTTTTAAGTAATATCTCCAGTTACGTTTCCGCTGATTTTATAACTATAGTTTTTCACAATTTAATGACTATTGTGATGAGTTTTAAGTGACGATTGGATTTTTAAGAAAAGACTCTGATTTTATATTAAAAAATTTCCAATAAAGATTTTAGTCGTTTATCAAAGTTTTAAATTTAATGCAATTTAAAAAGGTAAAACCGAAAAATTTGGGTCGTTACAATTTTTCTTTAGCCTGTTAGTGTAATTTCTATTATTTATGTGTCGGGCGTAACTAATCGGACCACAAAAACAACAATTTACATTCATTCCGTTTAATTATGTTATAGTTTTGTTTCAGTTCCATTTTCATTTAGTTCCAATTATCCATTCAAGTGTTAGAGATGTCAACTTAACAAGGTAGAAAGTGGTTTATGCACAAGGTGGCCATCCCGTGGCACACACGTAGGTGACCAACTTAAGAACCCACATCTTTGTACACCTATTAACATTTATTCATTTTCGTAAACTTTAGGTTTGATTATGTTTATTCATTTTCATATACATTAGGAAAACAATGATGCAAGCATACAATTCTATCTAACATCTCTATCTACTGTATCCTTAAAACATGATCTATTCTTAACTAAGGAACTGCACTTAGGTCTAATAAACATATAATTCACACCAAACAATCAACAATACATCAAGTAAAATGCAAACATCAAACAAACTCTAATTCCCATGATGTAGGTCCTTAACACATGCAATACCACTTATTTAGAGTCCTGAGCTTTAAAGAGTTAGCACTTAAAGTCTCTTCTCCTCAATATCTATTCATTTGTAAACAACAGCTTATTAAACTAAATGAAATAACCACTAACTCAATCTTGACAGATTAATTTCTCCAACAGAGTACGGCTTCTCAAATATGTCCAACAGAATAACACTTTAAATAATACCTCAACCAATAGAGTATAGTTCCCAACATTATCTAACTACTCAACCATTTCTAACATTTAAGCATAGCAACCAAGTAGTATACTCATTCATGTGTGGTAACTAAATTCCATACTACCCGCAGAGTACAAAACAATAGGTAGCTTTATTGATTTTCAATTCAAATAAATCATCTTAACAATCTATCCCACTTGACATCAAACCAAAGTATTCACCAGAAATAGTAACAATAAACACGGCTATTATGGGCATAACCATCAATAGATTACCTAAAGTTATTCTATTACATGATGTAACAGATTTGTCCTCATTTTCATGCTTCCATCACATAACCAACACAGTTTATCCAATTACTAAAAGTGTTGTAGACCAGAATATAACCGACATAAGCCATATTTCATCATACTTATCAACAATAATAGGAGTGGCATCCTATCGCTAAGCAGTAACCAATTGAAGAAACCAACTCATCAACAATAATAGAAACTATTCCATACAATAAACACCTTAAGAAAACGTGAGTGAAGTTTGCTTACCCGCATCCAAGAATCAGAAATCAAAGAGAACGCCTCTTCTCTCTCCAAAACCTCACTGTTCTTATCTCTCTCACAATTTCCATGAATATCACAGCAGCTCCTCACGATTTTCAGAACTCTAGAGACTTCAAACCTCAGCTAGCAGTTCTCCCACCCTCAGTCACTTTTTGAAAACAAAACCCTTCTCAAACTCCCTCAAATCACAGTAGTATCCTCAAAATTTCTCACTCCAAAAACCTTCTCTCCTCATGGTTTCCCTTCACTGCTTCTCTCTCATGATTTCTTTCTCACTTTTTGTAAGTTCTCAACCTGCTCATCATCTCTCTCAGTTTCTCCCTCAAAATTCACAGCTTCCCTTCTCTATTAACCTTCTCTCACTATCTGCTTCTCACACTGGCTTTCATTCACCAAAATGATGCAACTTTCCCTCAGTCTCAATTTATAGACCACCATCAACCCTTAGCATCAAATGAAGGTGAAGAGCCAAGGGAGGTCAAAGGATGGATGCTTCATCGTCTAGATGCATCCAACGTCAAACCTAGAAGCCTCCAGGCAATGGTGTTTCCATTTCTGGCGACTTTCCAAATCACCAGTCAATCGATTCTCCTTCGGACGATCGACCGCCAAACACCAGGATAATGCTTTTCATTAAAGTCGGTCGATCATTTTCTCTTTGGACAATCGACCGCCATACTCAGTCCATGACACCGGTCAATCAATTCCCCTTTGAACAATCTCCTCACGATCAACTGCCTATTTATATCTTCTTCTCCAATTATATATATTTTAAATCAATATATATATATATATATACATATATATATTTCTATATCCTCATTACTAACTACTTCTAATATTACTTCCCTTAACTCTAACTACCATCTACTAAATCTCTAATTTATTCTTCACTAAATTCAATATACTCTAAAATATTATAGATCTTATACTTTCAACCTTATTATATTCAAGTATATTTTCTCTTACCAATTTCACTGACTCTCAATCACTAATCCAATTTATATCATCCTAAACTATGTATGGACATAATTTGGGTATCATAGTTCACTTTATCCAAATATGTTTCATTTAACTAATATTTTAAATAATCCAGTTTAGTTCCAATAAATCCTAAATCATCCCCCTAAGCTTAATATGAACATTATTCGGGGTATCATAATTCATTTCTTCCAAATATGTTTCTCTCGACCAACACTTTAATTGTCCATTTCAGCTCCTAATACCCCTAGAATTATTACTTAAGTCGTATGCTTAGCATTGCAAAAATTTGGGATATTACACCTGGTACCCCCTCCCCCTCGGAACCCTTTGTCATCGGACATCGTGTCACCTTGCTCAGTAAGAAAGACTCATGTAGCCAGACCGAGATGCCACTTACCACTCACTAGATGCCAGTCGCCTTTACGGTGCTCTCTGTCATGCTCACAACCTCGCCTCTCAATTGACACTCGACTCTCGACAATGAGTCTTTGTTCCCAACTTATGGTTTTGTTGATAACTTATGGTTTTGTTGATAACTCCTAAGAATGATGATAAGTTACGGTTGATGATTGCCGATGATTGTTGTTAATTGATTTGTGTTTTTGATATTGTTGTTATAATACCCAGATAATTTTCTCTCGTTTATATAATGTAATGAATTTTGAGAAAATAAATATATTATATTTAAGGACGGTATTTTGTTGGATTAATACTGTGTAAACGTATGGAAAATTGTTGGGTGTGATTACAGTACGAAATTTTAATGGAAATTGTTCAATTCGGGTATTTGGTCGCACTGCGGTCAACGACATAGTTGTGGTTTGTGTCTAAAATGTGTTACGGGTCACACTTGCAATTTTGGTCTTACCGAGGTCGAGGTTGGGGTCAGCGGTTTGCGTCCGAAATGCACTTCTAATTGCATTTTTGGGTTTTTGGTCGCACTGCGGACGAATTGCAATCGAGTTGCAGACGTGAAGGATTTGAATCTGTCAAATTCTTTGATTTTGTGGTTGATGTGCAGTCGCATGTTTAGGTTAAGGTTCTTGACTGAAATACGCTTTTGTTCATATTTTTGATATTCGGTCGCAACGCGGTTGAGATTGAAGTCGTGAATATCGACCAAAAATGGGATTAAGCAAAGGGGAGGAATATGGACTAAATCGGTTTGATTCGGCTCGGTCTAAAAATAATGGGTGGCCAATTTTTAGCTAAACAAAGAAAAGAAAATTGGAATTGGGTTGAAAATAAATTAATTAAATGAAGAATTTAATTAAATTATTAAAAGAAAGTGAAATGAGGATTTAAATTAAAAGGATAATTTAAAAGGGATAGTGGGGAGGCTGGACCGATTCAAGCTAGGTCAGTTCACGCTGGTTCGATTTGGTTAAGGAGTGGCCCGGTTCTTGGTTCGATTAAGGATCAAATGGGGATGAATTGGGTCAATGTTTTCTTAAGAGGGAGATAGGGAGAGAGAGAGAGAACCCTAGAGAAAGAGAGGGAGATCGAGAGAGGGAAAGCGAGCGAGCCAATGGAGGGGGAGCTTGGGTTCAACCGGGCTTCTTCGAGGCATCATGCGTTGTTCAGCATGGCATGTGGAACAGAGCGGCGGTCGCAAGTGTGTTGTGCGGAGCTAGGGCATGGATGGGACCGTGATTCTATGGGTGGAAGCGACGATGTTTCGGCCAGGGTAAGTTGGTTGTTTTGTTTTGAGATTTATCTCCCTGGTGTTCTGTTGGTTGGATGAATTTGCTAGGATTTGCAAGGACAAATTGACGAATTGGGTAGGGACTGGCAGTTCGGCTGGGGCTTGTGGTCTGGCTCGCGGTTCGGTCTTGCTTGTTCGCAGGATTGTGTGAACCTGGTTCGGTTGCCTTTACTCGTGAAGAAAGAATGCATATCCTAAAGAAATCTATAAGACTCAACTTTTCTTCAGTAGCTTTTCCAATGATTTCACGTGGTGTTTTAGAAGAGGATAGGGGACTTTCCACGTGGGGATTGAAGGTTGGACTCCGTTGAAGTAGGTGATTGTCCATCACCTAGCACTTCTCTTAGGGAGCTTCGTCTCTAGCCTTATAAAAATATAGCTACGGGGTGGGTATCAGCAGGGCTGGTGCTTTGTTACTGGGTATCAGCTACGTTGGTGATTGAAAGGTAAAAAAATTGAGTAGAGTCTTGGCCAGTGGAAGCCCTACACCACAAATAGTGTCGTGTTTGATTTGTTGCTTGAATTCTATGTTTTCTGGATGAATTGGTGTCGTTGGAATGTTGGTCGTTCTTTGGTTGCTATTTTCCTGACAGTGGCAGTTGGAACCTTGGGTTACTCTTTGGCATTGTTAATTCTCTATTGTTCGCTACAAGTTTAATTTCCAGCATATTGTATTATTGTGCAAAAATATGGAACTGCTAGTATAGAACTCACTACGCCGATTCTTGAGGTGTTGAAATTTATGCTGCCTAGGTTAGTACGATCACTTGCTACTTAATGGGCCTGTTAATCGCTAGATTTCACTGTTGATTATATAATAACAATTTCTGGTTGGTTATTTCTCTTATTGTAGACTGCTAATCGTTGATATGTGAAGGATTCTTTTAGTTAGATGTTCCCTAGATATTGAAATTCAGATTAATTTGTTATTTGTTGGATCTAGGTTGAATGATGCACCTGCCAATGTTGACATTTTGATTTGACTCCATAATAGCAATTTATGTCATGATTATTGTGAAGCTACTGCTGTTTTCCACTATGCTCATCAACAGCTTCATTTCTTGGTTTTCCACTGTCAAATATAGTGTTTTGATATCCCTTGTACTGTTGTTTTATCTTCGGATTATTATGTTGTCTTCACTCATTATATCCATGTTCATTTTATGCCATTAAATTGTCGTCAAGCATGTCTAACGCTTTGAGCATATCTCTGTTGTATTTTCTTCAATTACCAAGCATGCTTATTATCCGATTCACTACTATTTTTCCGTTAAATTCGAAGCATGCTAGGACATTAAATATCGTTGTATTCCTTTAATTATCAAGCATGATAACACTGTTATTTTCTATCAAAATTATAAGCATGTTAGGATGTTGAACTTAGCGGTATTAACTTTAATTATCGAGCATGCTTAGTACCCCGATATTGCATTATATTAGTTCTACTTTAATTAATTTTATGGTTTGAGTATGTCTCATGTCCAACATTTTATATTAATAATTGCTTAGTGATATAGACTGTGATTTCCTTTACTGATTGCCTTGGACTCATACATTGAGTATGTCTCATGTCCAACATTTTATATTAGTAACAATTTAGGCGGATCCCATTCGAACATAATGAGTTAGAGGGAAACATCATATTGCATATCTCATTTCTTGTTGGGCCTTAGGATAACAATTTTTTTTTGTGGTGTAGGTACACGCACGAGAATAGGTGAACGAGCAGTAGATGAAGGATTTTGCACAGGCAAGACTTGTGGCTGGCTAGGCTGAAGAAAGTAAAAGAGAAAAGTGTTTTGTAATTAACACGTAATAGTTTGTTTAGTATTCCTTAAATGAATTATTTATGCTTCCGCTACGTTTTGTTTAAAATTATTTTATAATTATAGTTTTCCGCTGCTCATAACGATTTTCATATCGAGTCTAAGAAAAAGGATTTTTAATGGTCTGACTTTTTAGAAAAGAATTCTTATCACAATTTAAAAAAGGTTTTCCACTGTTTGATAAAAGAAAATAAAAAGCTTTAAATTTAACATGATTTTTGAAGTAAGAAAAATTCAAGTCGTTACAGTTGCTACTGTTTGTTTTCTACATAATTGTTGAAGTCTAGTTGTTTTTTATATTGTTGAAGTGTAGTTGTTGATGTGGCAAGTTTTGATTTCTACAGAAGTGTTGTACAAATTTTGTTTTCTACAGAAGTGTTAAAGTGTAGTTGTTTTTCTACAGAATTGGTTTGTGTTATTGATGATTGTTGTTTTCTACAGAATTGTTGAAGTGTAGTTGTTCTTGATTTAACTAACTGAACTTTTGTGAATTAACAACAAATTTTGTGAATTGTGCTAGAAACTTCATATGGTGCAACTGCAAATATCTTAGAAAAAATTAGGGATACTGCATTTCGTTTACTTTCCTCTTTTAAGATACTGCATTTTATTTAAGAGAAATAGAGGGAGAGAGAGAGAGAGAGAAGAATTTGATTATTTTTATGTTTGCAGAAAAAAAAAAAACAGGGAATGCAAAATTGAAACCGAACCGGAACCAGAGCCGAAATTCTAGCTCGGTTCTGGTTTGTTTCCAACTAAACAAAAACTCGATTTCTATTTTTCCATATCAAAACCAAAACCAACTGGTTCGGTTCGGTTCCATATCAAAGCCAAACCGAACCGAACCGAACCGGTTTATGAACACCCCTACTTTACATGCACGGTTTTCATAGTGTGATATGACTCTTTGACAGGAACTAGAATCCTCTAGACACTTTGGACTATTTCGGTGCCAAAGTATCACGAGGATATTCCCGATACATCTTCTACTGCATGAAGATGTTTTATTTGCACGATGTGTGAAAAATGGATAGGGTAGTGTTGACGCGTCCTTGGGTTCGAATCACTAAACCTGATCAAGGTGAATGTATTGGGTTGTGTCGTTGCTGACAAGTTGGCCGACAACCCCTGTGAGAGGCTGGATCTTCGAATCACACTCACGATACCTTCTTCTAGCCTCATGAGGCGTGGCCATTCTAGGTCGCCTTTCTGTGGTTTGTTTCGAAGGGGTCCTTGTGCAACCCTCGACTCTCATTTTGACTTATGAAAAATGATGGAGGCTTATTTTCTTATGGTTGGCTAGGTATCCATAAATGTTTTAATGATTGCCTCATCGATGGCTCGTGGAGCTTGTTTTGATGGTAAAGCACGTTTTGATAAATGATTTTACAAATTCATGCACAGTTTTGATAATGAGTATAGGTACAGATACAGGTATAGGTACAAGTACAGGTACGGTTACTATATTGTTTTGATCATGGTTTTGGTAAGAAAAGATAAAACTCGTTTTAAAAAGCATTGCATTTAGTATAAGTTGTAATAACCCGAATTTTTATATCAAAATTTAATAAGGATAATTGGAAGGTAATTAGGGGTATTTGGTTTAATTGGATAATTATCGGGGTATTACCAATGACGTATTCGTTAGATTATAATTTAAGGAATTTATTGGATGAATTAGGATTAAACTGGAATGTGTATTTTGGAGTTTTTGAATGCATACGGACGAAGATGGACGATAGCAGACGGGGAGATTTCGAATTGTCCTAATTTTAGGAATTTTTGGACGCCTGCGGACGATGGCTGATGAAGAGAGTTAGACTCTGTCCAATTTATGGGAGTTTTTGGATGAATGTGTACGAGGTACGGATGCCTTCCTTCGTCTGAAATCGCAATTCTGAATGTGAATAATGAATTGAACTGGTTTGGTTTGGCACGATCAAAAAATATTGGGATGGCTTAGTTTTAGTTAAAGGAGAAAAAGCAATAGGATTAAATGGAAATTAAAATAATTAAAATAAATTTTAATTTAATGAAATAAATTATAATGTTAGGATAAATAATTTAGATGGGATAAAAATAAAAAGAAGGGATTAAGAAATGAGGGAGGAGTGAACCGGTTCACTCTTGTGAACTGGTTCGTCTGGAAACAAACAAATGGCCGTAGCCATTTGTTCTGGCGAATCAGACCAAAGAAGAGAGAGATCCAGGAGCCGAGGGAGAGCGAGGTTGAGAGCGATGGCGAAGAGGAAGGAAACCGCGAGCGAGGGAGACAACGATGGAGCTCGGGTCGGGCTCGGCGTAAGACTCTGGGCCTCGGGTACGGGGTTTGGCGATGCAGGGGTACCGGCGTGATGGAAGCGGAATGCTGGGACTCGGGCATTGAGCGTCGAGCGTCGCAGGTTGAATTAGCGAAGCTCCGGGACGAGGGACAGAAGGACGGCGACAGTGAGGTTGCAACGGGGTGATGCCGGCGATGATGGAATGGTGATCGATGTGTGGGATTGGCAAAGGTTGGAGCTGGCGGTTCAAGTGGCTGGGATGGAGCTGCTTTCGATTCAGTTTGAACCGGTCCACCCGTAGCTTGTTCTTGCCCTAGAGAAGTAGACAATGGAACATGCGTGAGGAATGGTAGGGCAAAAGCAGGGCATGGTCATGGCAGAGGCATGGTGAGGTAGAAATGCAGAGGCAAGGCAAGAAGAAGAGAAAACTCTCATGTGAGCTTCGCTATGGGGTGAAGTGCTCTCCAGAGGCTGTGAACCGAGAGCTTATTCCCAATGGATGAGTGGCGGAGAGCTTACACTTTCTGCCATCAAATTCTGGCAGAGAGTGTTCCCCTTGTGCTACTGTGAATCGACTGTCTCTGGTAAGTGAAGTCTTTCACTTTTACTTTGGAGTTTTATGGATTTTATGTTAGAAAAACAAAGGATATAAAGAATTAAATGGATGTTGGGACTATTGTTGTTCAAATTGGCTGATGTTCGGTTGTAAGTGGTTGAACTCTGCTGATGGAATGGTTTAATGCCCTATTGTTGTGCTGCTCCTAGATTTTTGTGAAATATTTTACTTGGATTAATATTTTGTAATGTTTGGTTGATGAATATAAGCACTTTGGGGGTTGTTGTTAAGTGATTTCTGGCTGCAGTTATAAAGTGAAACTGTGAAGTTGTTAGTCGGAATGAATTACTGCTTCGATGTTTAAATTCTATTGGGTTGATTATTGTAAGTGGATTAAGCTATTAAGTTGGGATAGATGTAGATAGTACAATTGATTTAGGAATTCGAGGAATATGTTTTGGTTATATTAGAATGATTGTTAAAGAGTTGTTATTAACAAGTAAATGTTTTTAATTATGAAGGTATTGAAAAAGGAAAAGAAGGATAAAGTATAACGACCTGGTTTTTATTCACTTTAAAATCGCGTAAAATTTAAACTTTTTTTTTTTATAAAATCAGAGTGAGACTTTTCTTTATAAAAACCGATCGTTAAAACTCTTTACTCAAAATATTTTGCAGAAGAAGTAATAAAATTCTTTTTATAAAGCACAACGGAATTAAAACAAAGCATTAAATAATATTAAATAATTTACAAACCCTTTTTACAAATAAATTCCCTTTTTAAAACTCTTTAGCCCAACCAGCCATAAGATCCATCCGCGCAAATCCTTCATCAACTATCTTTGACCTGCTTACCTGTTTCTCGTACGTACCTACATCACAAGACCTAACTAATGAGCCTAATGCTCAGTAAGTGATATAAGAAAACGAAAGGCAAATATGATGCATGATCACACGATGCATTACAGAGAAGAACCGTATCTCATCTGTTAACCAGGGCGATTGGTAAGTCTAGGTCTTGTGGCTTAACCGTATTTTCGACGAGGAAACACACCAATCGGGGTGTCACCACGAGTCATACTCATTCACTTTTGTTAAAGACATTAGGGATTTCAGATCAAGAGAATTGAGAATCTTACGATTCTCGTGGCTTAACCGTACCTCACCGCTCCCAAAGTGGGAGTATGCACTCCAATAGGGGTGTCACCATGACAACCATTCTCAATTCTCCCGAATTCCCACATGCCTATTTACATATATCAGGTATGTCATACAAAATGCCTATGAATACCTACAGTCCTATATGATCGTACAAATGTCTAATAAACATATCATTAAAAGAACACATAACATGCAATCCTAACTCTTGCGATGTAGGGTCCGAAGACCAAAACACAGTAAGTATCAACTTACCTGGCGTCTTCAATGCAATAATGTCAAACGCCATAGTACCTTCAAAACCATTAAATAAACTATCATCAAAATCTAAAATTACTAACTTCACTTTTACCGTTCAGTCCCATAATAATTTAAATTGAAAGTTTCCATCCATTCATGCTCAACAATACTGTAAATCTTCACTCTTCACATTTTTTCTCATTTCAGCTTATCATGCTTCGCAATTTAACAACAACTAACAGAGGTATTGAAATCGACATCAAGCATTAGTACTAATATCTAGCAGTTTACATCTCTAATTAAATCATCCAAACCAGATTCTTAACAATCCAAGTTAACCTTTGCTACAACCCACATTTCTCAGCAACGAACATGGATACTCAAATCAATATCAAACAACTTATTCTTTTCTTATTCAGTTAACAATCCATGCCATTCCTAAGGACCAAAACAGACAAGAATTAAACAATTCACCAACTTCACAATCAAGAGGCAGTAAAGAACATTTCCAATTCACAACCATTAGGCAGAGCATCGAAACATCAACTTATTTAACAGCAAAATTCTCCATGGTATCAACAGTGGGTGTAAGAACATATTTCTACACTTGATCTATAGTCCACAATTCATGTAGTAATGGTAGTTAACTCAAAAACAGATTACTACACTTGATCTATAGTGCACAATTCATATAATAATGGTAGTTAACTCAAGCATAAAGGACCGAAGGTGACATGTGAGCAGGGATTTACATTGTGCAAACCACAATTGGCATTGTCTATCATTGGTACAAAATCCATTATCAACAATGTGTATTTCCTATCTAGTAAACTTATCTAGAATCCAAACAGAGGATACATTTACAATCACAAAACATTAAAGGAAGTGGCTACAATCAGAGTTATAGACAACGATCAACAGCATCCAAACAACACTCACAAATAGAATCCAAATAAGTAAACAACAACCATCTTACCAAGGCCAGGAGCATCCCCACGTCCATCTTCATACTCTGTCCTTATCTCTGATCTCAACTCTCCAGCAGTTAACACAATAGAACAGCAGCACTATCAATAACATAGCAGGCAATCTCTGACCTCAACTCTCCAGCAATTAACACAATAGAACAGTAGCACTATCAATAACATAGCAGCCAATCTAGATCCACTATCCTTCCAACTCTTAACAGTTCCTAAACAATTATGACATTAGAGATTAACTCCTCATTCAAAATCAATTCAGCCAAATCAGAGGTCCTTAACTATTTCAATGTTCCAAGAACAAACCCTTACCTTTACTTCACGGTGGACAATTTCGTACAGCAAGGCCTTCAGAACAACACACTCAATTTCTTCACTGAACTCACCAACTCATACACTCAAAGTATACTCCCACACTCCACTAACGTTTTGCAACATAGGAACACAGGGGAGGGAACTTACCTCACCTTTATAGACAAGAGAAAGACGATGAGTTGCTGTGGAGAGAAAGAGAGAGAGCTGAGCTGACAGCTGCATGGATCAGCTTCCAGAAGAAGTCAGGGCACTCCACACACTTCAAGAGGAGGACATCCAATGGGGATACTCCATGTGGAAAGCCTTCCAATTTGTAGGGAGGGACTAGACGGTTTGCAGGGAGGCAGGAGGAGAGAAGATTTGTCGAGTGTTTTACGAAATCGGAAGAGAAAGACTCAATTTAAAATGGGTTTCTCAAAAATTCCCAAACATTCGGACGAGTCGAGTCATTCGCAGTCCTCGTCTGCACTGTCTGAAAGTCGATTTGGGACGAGAAAATGCATCCCCAGCCTTTGTCTATACTGTCCGCAGGTGTCTTTCGAACGAGAAATCTCATCTGCATGTAGTGTCCACAGTCGTCCGAATTGTCCAAAATCAAATCAGACGATGGTCTTCTTCGTCCGCATTCATCCTCTACCGTCCGAATTGTCTCAAAATTGTACAGATTCAATGTGGATGCGAACCCTCTTCGTCCGTAGGTGTCCGAAACTCACTAGTGCACATTTTTCCTAAGTTTTCTATACTTAGATTATTTTCCAAATATTTCCCCCAATCAATTTTTTTATCAAATAAATCTCAATAATTCATAATTAATTCAATTACGAAAATTGGGGTATTACATAAAGATTAAGTACGAATGCGCGATAAAGTTTCGAAGTAAGAAATTGAGTAGAGTCATTGGCCAATGGAGGCCCTACACCATTAGCATTGTCTTACTTTCAATTGCTTGTGTATGTTTCTACTATACTGCCATGTTATGACTATGTTGTTTGCACGTTATTAGGTTAATCTCTAAGCATGTTTAGGATGTTAGCCTATCATTATTGTTTCCTTTGAATATCCAAGCACGTATACATTGTTATTACTCTCTTTAAATTACTAAGCATGCCTATATCGTTATCACTTTTTTTAAATTGACAAGCATGCCTATGATATTATGGTTTTCTTTAAATCACAAAACATGTCTACATTGTTATCGCTTCTTCCTTTAAATTAACAAGCATGCCTATATAGTATGTTAATAGACTTCCATATCTTATGCTTTTATATTGTTGTGATTACTGCTTTATGTCTCATACTTACATACTGTTACAATTGCTTCTTTTCATTTACATGCATCACGATAATGTTTCTCATTGACATGCATCATGATCATAGAAACAAGTAGGAAGTGATATCTCTAAGATAGTACTCATATGCATTATGTGAGGGAAAGAACAAATGAAATGAATGAAAGGAAAAGAAAATGGGGAGTTGGGGGATGGAGGGATAGTTCGGATCTAATCTAGTAGCTAGATTTTACGCCCCTCCCTTGTACACATGGGTTCCTTCAATCTTCCGCTCGATGTACGAGTAAATGAAATGAAGGAAAAGAAATGAAATGGGAAGTTGAGGGATGGACGAGTAGTTTGGATCTAATCTAACAGCTAGACTTTACATCCCTCCCTTGTTAGGAACAAGACTAGCTACACACAGGAGGTTAGAAGTCAACCAAGACTATTCCTTCACACATGGGTTCCTCCAATCTCCCGCTCGACGTACGAGTTATGAATGAAAGAATGAAAGAATGAAATGTAAAGAAAAGATTAGTTTGGGACAGAACGTATTCCAAAAGAATTAAAGAGAGGCATGTTCATACTGCATATCTCATTTCTCACTGGGCCTCGGGCTCAAATTTTGCTAATGGTGTAGGTACATGCACGAGAGAATGATGAACAGATCAAGGAGCAGTTGATGAATGATTTGCACGAACTGAACTTGTGGATGGTTAGACTAAGGAAAGTAAGAGAGAAAAGAGTTTTATAAATGTAAAGTAATAATTTATTTAGTGTCTTTTTAAAACGAACGATTTATGCTTCCGCTTTAGAATGTTTTATGCTTCTGCTATTAATTAAGAAAAATAGATTTTTAAATAAAGTCTTCTGTTGTTAATAAAGATTTAAGTAATGAGTTTTAAGTAGGGCGTTTTAACAATCGAGTTTTTAAGAAAAGAACTTTGATTTCAATTGAAAGGTTTTAATCAGAATTCAGTTGTTTTATAAAAGCTTTAAATTTAACGCACTTTTAAAGGAAAGAAAAATTTGGGTCGTCACATAAGTTCCCTACTGAATTTGTCACTCACCCCTTAGACTATATTTTTCCCCATGTGGATGTGTAGGTCCTTTGCAGGGTGGTTGCTTGTGCCTCTCTTTTTGGGCTCTTCGACTTTCCCTTGGATGGGTAGAGGTCTGTGGGTTCTATTCCTTCGTATTGGTTATGTAAGGGTTTGTTGTTTGATTTCGTTTCTTACACAGTGCTTTTCTTTGTTGTTATTATGCTATCCTGATTCTTATTGATCACTCTATGGACCCTTGACCATTGGTTTTGGGTTTTGGACTTAATTTTATGTTAAGACGTTCGCTAATTCCCTAGCCTTGGGCTTAGCTGTCAGGTTCTCTTTGAAAATCGGGTCGCCTGATCTAGCGTTTCTGTTAAGCCCACCTCTAGGTCGTGACACAAGCAATATAGTTTAGACAACATATTCCCATACTCAATTCGTTGAAAATACCATTTCCTATAACACTACCTGTATGAAGAGATTCAATCATAGTAAAAGAAATAATTCATTTACACATAAAATTTTTCATTGATATAATGTGTAGTTAAACAAAAAAACTCATTTGATTATTTGACATCTACATATCAGAAGTTAAACATGTTCTTCCACCATAATTTTAAATATATCTCCTTTATTATTATCTTTTGAGTTTTAAATTTTTATCATAATATCTCTATGTATCGTAGATGACAAAAACTCTAATATTAATTTTTCTTTGAATTCTATCGGTCATATTTTATAAATATAAATAGAAGTTCGACCCTAATCATGTAATTAACTAATTTTGACCTAGAAGCATTTTCATTACATTTAAAAGTAAACAAATTATCTTCTTTATTTTTTTATAATTGTAAATATTTTCGAATGTTGATGTTATGTTTACGTGAACAAGTTAACCTATGCTTTTTAAATGTTCGGTTCCCTTTCTACTATATAAAGAATTGCAATATATACATCTAGATATCTTTTTCTTTTTCTCCATTTTCAAGTGTAACTTCTATTCTTTCAAATACTTCTTAAACATCTTATTCTTTATTATTACTAGATGATGCACGTGCACTAAAGTTTCGAGAAGTAGGAGAACGAATTTACCATAACATTAACTTATTCTTATCTATAATCAAATCACAATTCAATATCAAACAACAAGCACCATTTAATATGAAATATGTATCTCCACAAAAAATCAAACAAGCAAAATCAATTGAATATCACTTCATATTTAGTAAATATCATAATTGAAAACTAGAGACTTGAATTGAGACTTAGAAGAGTTGAATGGAGAGTGAAATTTGAGAGAGATGTGTCATTGGATCTAATGGATGGGTAGTTATTTATGCATGAAAAAAATATTAAACGGAAAATGACAAACCAACCATCGTACTTTGCGATCAATGACAAGTTAACCACTAAACTATTTTTGCTATCAAATTAACCACTGAACTATAGAAAAAAGTCACCGCTAACATGGTTGTCACGTTTGCCATTAAATATTTTGATTTTCATTTGCAACAGATTGACGACGATCCACGACGGCTTGACGAAGATCTGCGGCGGCTTGACGACAATCCATAACGGATTGATAAGAAGGAAATTCTTTTCTTTCACCTAGAGAACCGGTGAATTTTTGCAGATCGATAATTCTCTTAATTTTCAATGGTTTTGGACGCTTGAAGACTCATTTTCCATCGTCTTTTCGTGATGCACAGGTAAGAGAGATCTGTTTTGTCATTCGGTGCATATTAGAGCATATTCGGGCAGGAAAAAAATGAGATTGTTTACTCGAAAACTTTGGAAAGCCATAACTTTGTGCTCAGTTGACCGATTTGGAGATTTTTATTTCACATAACATTTTGAGATCTATGCGCTAGCAAGCTGCCAAAGGCAGCTTGTCCCACTTTCGAGGGCTAAAAATGCTTCTAAGTCCACCAATTTTCCTTACACAATTCAAAATCATGAAGCTCCGCACATTTTCCTGCCCGAATCTACCATGATAAGCACCGAATGACAAAACAGATGTTTTCTACCTGTGCATCGCGAAAAAACGATGGAAAACGAGTTCTCAAGCGTCCAAAACCGTTGAAAATTGAGAGAATTATCGATATGAAAAGATTCACCATCACACTAGGTGAAAGAAAAGAATTTTCTTTTTATCAATCCGCCGCAGATCGTGGTCAAGCCGCTACAGACAGTCGTCCAACCACCACGAATCGTTGTCAATCCGCTGCGGATCATAATCAAAGCGTTTAACGGCAAACGTGACAGCAATGTTAGCAGCAATTTTTTCATAGTTCAATGGTTAATTTGTTAGAAAAAATAGTTTATTGGTTGACTTGTAATTAATCATAAAGTACGATGGTTGGTTTGTCATTTTCCCAATATTAAAAGTCATTTTGCATCGACTTTTTTTTCACAAAATTAAATGGGTGCCCTGGCACTCACTAAATTTCGTGAGTATCAGCTAAAAAAATAGTGGTTAGTCCCACGCCTTTTTGAAAATAAATAGTTGAATTTTAAAGAACATCACAGCGTTATTCTTTGGAATGTCACGGCATTCTTCATTTATTCCCACAAAAGGTCACTATGTGAGCCAACCCATTTCACAATGGCAGGTCGAGGTCCAGGCTAAGGTTGGATCGGGCTGCAGGTCGTTTGCCCAGGCTAACACTGAAGTCTAGATGAAAAGTAACATGTATAAATACCCACACATAATGTTCACTCTTTAGCTATAAAAAGTAATTTCATTCAAAAGCAAATTTTCCGTTGTTTCTATTACAGAATAAAAATAGCATAGAAACACTTGCAATTATTACGGCACAGCACCACGGTTGGATAGCTAATAGCGTACCAGAACATTTAGATTTTAAATAATTAAAATGACATATGATAGGACAACACATTTATCATCCTTCATTTATTTACTGGACGATGAGAATTTGAATCTAAGTCACTTTATTTTTAACCTTTTTCTTCATTTTTAGTTTTAAACATCACGTACACAACCAAATCCCAAAACATTTTTCCCGAATTATCCCTACTAAAATAACATTCCAACTACATCCTATGACAATTTTCCTTCCACGCAGCATAAAACTGAAAAAAAAAAACAACTAAATAACCTGTCACAAGTCAGTGGTCTGTGATAGATAAGAAATATGCATAAAATCGGCGAAAAACCAAAATTCCTCTCCTTCCTCTGAAAAACCTGCGAGATAAAATCCAATTTTGAAGAAACTACTACTGTGTTGCCTACTGTGGCGCTTGGCCATGTTGCCCAGGTGGTGGGGGGAGTGGCATGCTAGGTTGACTTCCAAACTGCATCGCATAAAATGGTAAACAATAATAGTCTGCCATAATATAATTCTATCCAAACACAGGAGCTACAAATAGAAAATTCTTGAATAGAAAGAATCTCTAGTGGGAAGTGGAACTTGGAAGCCCAACTACAATTAATTTTCCATTCCTGCTGTTACGATTTCTAGAATACACCCATCAGGCAAAAGGGAAGCAAGAAGCTTTTGTCAAAGACTTTTTAGATTATTGAGTAATCAGAACTGCAAACCACCTAATTTTAAATTGTGAAGTGGTGAGAAATGAATCAGTAATTTTACCAGTTTTGATCTCACTTCATTGTAAAACATGAACAGACAGTAAAGCGAACAAAAACACAATAAAATTTATCATTTTCGTTTTGTTACCTGGTATGGATTATACCCCATTGGTATTTGTCCAACTTGTGGTCGGTTAAGAGAACCACTTTGAGGGTACATTTGGGACCCACTTGCATTTGGTCCCTGCATGTTTGGAAGACCATTTTGGAAACTTGCGGGAGGAGTAGGCGCACCACTTGTTGGAAGGGATCCCGAATGCATTGGATTCACGCCCATAAAATGATTTTGTGGCATTGGAGGACCCATAGGATTCATTGTTCCTTGCATTCCCTGAAATAAGAAATTCAGTTAAAGAAAGCAGTTACATAAAACTAAAACTGCCTTTGAAAAGAAACTGCTTTCTGAGATCCTTACTCTAAAAAAATAACTTGCTTTAAAAGTCACCAAGATTCACAAGAACAATGTTGAATGTTTTTTAACTAATTAGAAAAGTACGTTCTTATAACTGAAAAGTACTACGTTCATGATAATGATTATTTAATTGCAGACTGCAATTCTGAACACAAAATCATACCAATGGAGGCATTTGCAAGGGTAGTGAAGCTGGTAAAGATGACGGTGTGGGCAAAGACCCAGGCATGGAAGATGGAGCTTGAGCAGGCATACCAAGTGGAGACATTTGAGGGGGGCGAGGTAGATGAGGGTGGGGGAGCAGGGCTAAATGGGATGGAGTTTGTAATTGCGGCAAATTGTGAGGTGGCATGATCAATGAGGCCTGGTGATGCTGTTGTTGTGGGTACTGCTGATGATTTGGTTGAAACGCTTGTTGCTGATTGGTAACAAGAAGGGAAGGATGTGGGCCAGGTGGAAGTGGTGGTGCCCCTCCAGGCATTGATAGTGTGTGAGGCTGATTTTGCTCCCCTTGGGCTTGAGTATCAAGGGATCCAGATAACGGCATCGCAACACCAATACCAGGAATGGTTCCTTCATTTCGAGTCAACCCAGGAGGAAATGATCCTGGAGTGGCAGGTGCTTCAGGTAACATATAATTATTGCCCATAAGGCCAAGAGCATGATTTTGCTCTACATATCCTAAAAACGAAGAAAGTTAAGAAAATAAATAAACCATCACATTTTCGTATTTCTTAGTAAGAATTGAATGCATTCTCATGAGTCTGACAATCTAAAATTACCACAAATCTATAGATTTCCAACAATTCTAAGACAGGAATGTTGTCAAATTAAGCAAACTGAACTAAAAGTACAGATACTTTTTTTAAAAATTTTAAATTAGTAAGAGAGCGATTCTATTACTAACCTTGATTCTGACCCATGTTAACTTTATCACGAGCACTGTCTCCTGGCCTGTTTCTACACCAAAATTTGGTCGTGTGATCATTGCTACCACTGCAGAGAGAACATATAAGTTCAGCAATTGAATGGAAAAAATTACTAGTCAAACATAAAAAATAAAATAAAAAAGAACTCCAAAAAAGGTCATTAAGCATGTTTTACAATTGATTAAACAGTCTCCTAGTTTATAATGCTAACAGCACTCCGAGTCAATATATCTACCCATTAACAAATGTATAAGAAACATATCACGTGAACAATTACGAGGACAATTGTCAAAGGGAGAAAGAAGAATCAAATAACAAGGACAACAGATGGATCTAAACCTAATTAAACCAACGGGAAGATATTTCTAAATACTGAATGATCAACATGATACTTAACCCCATTATTTTAAGAAGGGGACGATGAAGACTTGCCTGCAAAGAAGATACCCGATTGGATGCCATGCAAGGTCCCACACACTATTATCATGAGCATTGGCAATTTCAATTTGGGGATTTTCATGCCTGAAATCAAAATGGCTTATACTTTCTGTAAGCTATGCAAAATCAATCAACACTTGCTCTTCCTCTTATAAAAAAAATCAACATTTATTCTTCCCAGCAAGTGTAATTAATCATTTGAATAACTCAAGAAAATCATTTCTCAATAAATATTTGAAAAAAAGCTCACGTCTTAGTTATGCATCATTTGTCAAACTTTTTCGAATTACAGAAGCCCATAGAACAATTAATCAGACAATGAAGAGCTTAACCGCTTGTCATTAATATACAGGTTTGGGTTTGCTCTACATCTATGCTAATCACAGGAATTCAAACAAAAACAATGTATTTTCTTGTTATTTAACAAAATTAAAGAATAACCTAATAGATGAAGTTCAAGAGCAAACAATTCAAAGAAAAGAAAATGAGCAACTTCATTTGCATTACTCCAAGAACTGCTATCCCTTATCCTTAAGAGTACGAAAAACTAACAACTAGCAAATGGTAAAAGCTAATTTCACTTGTAGAAAATAAAAGATTAATTTCACTTGTAAAAAGACCTTAATTCTTCAAGTATTTAGTCATACACATCTACTATCACCTTTGAAAATATCTAATGGAAAAAATTAAGATTGCACTTAAGCATACGGTATAAATGCCCCTACTAGATAATTAATATAGTACTGTAATTAATTTCCAAACATCAATTCAAGACACTAAACAAGAATAAATAATGGAAGAAAATAATTAGACAATTATATAGAAAAAAAGTATTAACAAACAACCCATCAAAGTGCCAACTTGTAAGGAGAATTTAAATTTAGGAAAAAAAACCCATACCCAACAAGCCAATGGAAAATGGATCCATCAAAACTCCCACTCACGAAGTATTCTTCATGAAATGGATGCCACGCCAATGCTGCATGATGAAAGCAAAATGCAAAGAACCAACTATTAAGAACACACTTAACATAACAGTAAAAACAAACCAATACAGAGGAGTATGATAAACTCTTCTTATTATTACAACCAGAACAACCAAACACTGCACACACAAGGGTTATTCGAGAGACCCATCACTCTCCCTCAATTCTTTTTCTCCCTTTTTTGTCTTCTAGTTACGCCTAAATAGCCATAACTGTCAAAGGACAGTTATTCTTTTATTTTAGTTATTTTACATATTATTAATCTACCCTTATTTCTATCTATAATAAGTAATCCTCACAAGAAGTTTATCACCAATCTCGAGTTAAAACTATAATATATGCTGCAGCAATAATAAAATAACCTAAAACAAGACACTCCATATGATCTCCACAATTTAGAAACAAAACATTGAATAAACCTTTTACGAGGCTGATTGTCATTCATAAAAGGAGAAGTTTTAGAAAGACCAACAATCAGATTTGCACATGACCTCCATTTGAATTACAAGATGCAATTCTAGTTCACCTTCACTGTATCCTTTAAAATAGGGTGGAAGATTGCAAGAATCAATATTGACTTCTTTCCAACAGGAAACAAGAAAGGAGACAATGGTAGTGGATTATGTACCTATAGTATATCTACATCTTTTTATCAGTTCTAGTTCCATATACTGTGAATATAATAACAGATACCATGGCACTTATAGTAGAATCTCAAGAAAGATAATCGGCATCATGATAGTTTACTTGGTTAATTTTTATTAAAAAGATATCACCAGGAATATGCGCATAAAGATCTGTCTCTTGCACTTGCAACTTTATGTAACACAGAGTACGAGTCAAATCAAGTAAGTCCATTTATGTTAACCAATTAGAAGAGAAAACTGAGATTTGAAAAAGTCTATTACATTCCAGAAAACATAATTTCACTTCTCATTTTCAACTACTTTCTCTGAGTGTGTTGAAAATTTTCTGGATCTCTTCGTCAGTCATGTTCTTCCCTCTGATCATTTGCATTCATTTTGCTCAAACTTCTCCCCCCTTTATTCATGGCACAAAGATTCTAAGGAGATTGACAATTTCAATATACTACCATTAAGAACATTATGTCTGTGTCTTACTTTTATGTAATGATGATGAATGTACAATTTTGTACCACTATCATGGCTAATAAAAAACTGGTAAAGGTGACAGAAATTGTTAAGGCTAATCACAATTTCTTAGAACTTTTTATGGGAATTCTCCATACCTAAAACTAGCTTATGATTGGAAAGAAAACTAGCAAGCAAAAAACTAATGAAAAGGATCTGCATTGAAAAAATGTATATCACTTACTAGTCACATCTTTCTGATGACCACGAAATGATTCAAGCTCCTTCATGGCTCTTATGTCATAAAGCTGCAATTTTTATGTCACAAAGGAACAACATGTCAACATAAATCAACTAGGAAAACTAAAGTTATCGAGTAAAGCATAGGACAGATCAAAGCGGTTAAACTTAAGATACTTCTTAACCTTAATAATTTGATCCTTAGAAGCAGTCAGCACCCAATTTCCATTTTGATTCCATTTAACACAAAGAACTGTATTTTTGTGGCCGTGACTGGAAAGCATATCACAAATCAAAACCAATTAGATAAGATAATAAAAATTCAACAACCAAAGTATCACACTCACAATGAGCAAAGCTCCTTCCCAGTTTTAGCATCCCAAAGTTTCACAAGGTTATCTTTGCCACCTATTTACGAAGAGCAATTTACATTCTTATAACCGCTTATAACATGACTCAACAACTGGCACATCATAACAAACTGACACCTGAAACTAGGAGAGATTTTGCTGGGTGCCAATCAACACTTTTCACATCCCAGCCATGGCCTGCCTGAGTTCAAAACACAATAATTAACGATGTCTAAATTCAGCTTATTAGTCAAAGAATTAAGGCTGATTCAATCTTCTTGATAATTAATTGATTGCTGAGGAAGACATTTTGTTAAATCATTTTCATTTCTTTCTTTTGGCAGTTAGCTTAATAAAAAACCATGTGCAGCTTTAAAGTGTCACCCATGTCCAACACTTAAACAAGCAATATAACATGCAAGAAACAGCTCTACATTCAAGAAGTAATCATCTTATCACTAGTATCAAATATTCAGAAAAGAAGAAGTGACTAATTTACCTTAAAAAATTATTATACAACAGAATAGGTAAAAGAACCCAACAAATTAGAAAATTGTGTGAATATTGATTATCCAAACAAAGCATGCTTTCTACTATCTGAATCATCAAAAACAAAAATGGAAATCAATTTAAAAACGTACAGTAATTATATGGTGCTTTTGTTCGCTGACTCTCCACAGCCACTCTCGAAGAAGCAAGAGAAGGATAAAATTTTGTGATAGAGATTTTACCCAGCACCCATATGGAAACACTTATAAAAGTCTTCCACTTATGCCCCGGGATTATTTTTAAATGGCTACATAGAGATTAATCTCCCAGTGACTAGGTAAAGTCATTAGTCATGTCTTAACACATAATACTGAATAGCTAAAAGTGAGTAAATAAAAAAAATCTCCCAACACAAACTAAATAGGTATAAATGCCTCGTCGAAAAATTCATTGGGCACCCATTAGTTTCCACAATTCAACATAGCTTTTCTAATTTCCAGCCAATCTCAATGAGTGATAATTGTTTGGAAAAAAGCCATATTAGCAGATTTTTTTTTATCAGAAAACCAAATTACCAGATAAGGAACGCTCTTCTTGACACCTTGCAAAGTCCCAAACCTTAACAGTAGTATCATCAGAGCAGGAACAGAACTTAAAATCTGTCCTACAAAAGCTGTTTATAAAAAGTTAATAATGGACTGCTTCAGAAAGATTAATCGTAGAGATGGTATAAAAACAACCTCAAGTCCCGGACTGATTCTTTATGAGCTGATTTATTAGCCTTCACATTGTTCATGTTGTTTTGCCAGTACCTTATCCAAACACCAAAGTAAAATGACTATTCTTTTACCAGATAACATGGAAAGATGATGGAAGATCCTAAGTACTAAAACTAAGAAAGTATGTGCAATCTATAGAGTAGACATTTACTTTATAGAGCCTCCATCATCACCAGAAACCATCCAATTGTCATTATGACTCCAAACCATGGATCTAATTGCTTGATCATGAGCCTGACAATCATGTTCCCCTGTTTTACATTCCATGATAAAAGAAGAAAATTATTTAACACAATTCAGTACCTGAAGAATCATCTCAAAATTAAATGACTGCCCATTCCACAGAGTAAATTCACCACTTTGTGAGCCTGTGATAAGGCGTCTCCCAGTAGGAGTCCACTTTGACAGGGAAAAAAAAGCCAACACCCATTTAGTAAGATCAATGAATCAAAAGACAAACATTCGAACTTACAATCAAAAATAAAAATTGGCCCACATGCATTGCTTTACAGTTTCAGTCCCAACCATCAACAGAAGATATCATAATAACCGACGTACTAGTTAGTTACATCAAACAGTACTAGTAACTCCAGCGCACACTACTGTGATCCAAAAGATCACCGTGACACTTCAACAACAAAAAGTTTCAGCACAAACGTATCATAATAACCAAACTAGTTAGCAAAGAGATGCCTACTTCTCAGCGACAACTAATGCATCATATACAGATAACAAACAAAAAAAAAAACTTGTAAAATAAAGAGTTATCAAAAATAGCTCACTGCCTCAACACACTAAACAAAAACTCCATTTAACATGTAAGCAATCTGATTTAAGTTTTAATAGTCATATGTTTCATACTTAATACCAGCAAGTTACTGTTGCATTTCACAACTAGTTATCATCTTTCCATTTTTGCCCTCCAATATCAGAACGGGAATATAAATAAATAAATAAACTGGGTTAGCACAATTTATAGCCTGCAAGAGATATTTACTGATGAACCAAAAGATGTTACAAAAAAATTTTAATCTTACTGAACAGTAATTGCATAGTCTAAAAATTTAGCATAAATAGAAGCAAGGTTGCTAAATGTTATGTCAGTCATCCTCATAATGCTAATCATAAAAGAAGTTAGATGTCCAACATGGGCCTTACTGCTGAACTAGCCTGCCTAGCCTAGCCTAGCCTAGCCTATACCATATCAAGGCTACATTAAATAAGTTAGGCAGAAAAAAGAATGAAAAAATGGCAACTAAAATAAACTGAAAAGGCCAATATCTAGTCAATATACCAAAACTCGATTTATTGAACAACGATTTTTGTTTATAGAGGTATGGACAAACTTCGCAGCGAAGCTAGTAGATGGATTATCCATATAAGCAGCTGTTGGCAGCATCTGCGTCAAGAATAATAAAAGATGAAGATTTGACCAAAGACAGAGCATTTTAGTTCAGCAAACAATTTAGCATTCATCATAGGTCCATTGATATATATTTTTCACATTTTAAGAAACTATAGAAATAAATAAATCAATGTGAGAAACTAACATCAATAGCAGCAGCTGGGGTAGATTGCAAAACTGTTCTATCTCTTGAATCCCGCTGCCATGTGCGATTCTGAGCAAGTGTTAATACAAAAATAAATTACAAAAATCACACGGAAATTAAAGCCAAAATCCAGATGCCACATGAAAATAGAATGCATAAAAAATGTTAAACCCTTCTCTTTAGGAAAACTGCGAACAACTCTTAAGAGGATTTATAGCTTTAACTTCTCTGGCGTGGCAACCATATCCTTCTCCTTTGTTATCAGCAAAATACTCTGAGATCAATAATGAGAAGTTGATTTTTGGTTCTCATTTTTGGCTCTCAAGCAGAACTTGTTCTTTTTTAGAAAAACCTTTATTTAGTATCTTCATTTGCGTGTTTTGAAGTATAAACAAGAAGTTTGTAGCATATTTAGTTAAGAAGGTTGTAGTCCAATGCTGAAAGGTCTGCTAGATAGTTTTAGAATGAACTCATTTCTCTTTTCGCTGTGAGACGTTTTGGGTGGGATGATCTCATTTTCTTTCTCTATTGGTGACAACAAAGACCAAACCGAATTATTTTCATCACTTTGACTCATTCATTTGAATATACCAGAGGATTACATTAAACTAACCCATTTAGACTTCGTGGTCAGCCATCTTTGAACTCTGGTACTTAAACTAAAAATTAAGATAAAATTATGGATTTCTTTAACGAAATTAAACAAATGACAATCAAAGAAAAAGCATAATTCCATAAATCTGCAACTTACACGGGGAAGACCACAAAATAAACAAATAAACAGAAATAATAATTACAGGTTGGAGCCGAGATTTTGAACTCAAGTTGATCACCATTATCAACAAGTCTTACTTGCATATAACGTGCGACTGTACTTGTATAATCAACTGCTCTCCTTTGAGTTAGCTTTCTCATTCTTTTTGCAGCGAAATTATCACCATGTGCTGTAACAGACATATTTTACTTACTAAGGAATAGATGAAACCATATTTTACAATCAATTTAAAGCCTTTTATAATATTACTCAGAAACTAATTGATAAAAAAATGTTATTTCTTGATTTGGTATTCCAATAAAATGGTTATTTTTTTCTTAATATAAAAGAATTTGTTCACTAGAGTTCATATACAAGTTGAGTAATAGAAAGTTCACAATTTTACGAGAAATCTCTTTTATATAAGTAATACACTTTCGAGCCTGTGTAAATTATTACACGTTCCTTTTTTCAGTTCAGGATTCTTTTTCATCTTCTTTTAATTCAAAGGAATAGAAACATACCATCGTAAGGAGGAGCTAGACCCGGGACTGGTAGGTGATGAGGGCGGGGTTGGTGATACTCTGTGGCCGGCGTAGAGGAAGAAGCCGAGGGTTGCCTCATCATTAGTTGCGCTTGAGGAGGCGGGCCCCTGTGAAAGTCGGCGGCAAGAGGATGCTGATTAGGAGGCATCGGATGTTGTTGAAACGGCCGCTGGTGCTGTTGAGGATCACCGAACATTTTCTTTGGCAAAATTATGAAACCCTAAAGGAGACAGAGGAAGAGGCAGAGCTTAAGAAGAGCAAACAGATGAGGAATTAAAAATGAGGAGGCACTTGAATAAAAACCATAAACCCTGAACACCTTTGCTGGTGTCTCTGGTTGGAGCTTCCGGTTCTATCGATGATGGCTTCTCCCTCCGCTTATCGTCCACTCATCTTTCCCTCTTCAACGTCGTTAGAAAACATTTTGATTTCTCCACAATTTTAGGTTCTCCGAGGACGAGAAAGAAGAAATTGCGAAATAAATAATAAGAATCGAAGTGACCGAGGGCTTCAAGCTCCACTAAGAATGTCAGATCTGTTGGCAATAACTACGTCTCCGTACAAAATAATTGGGGAACTGCCCGGCCAGTCGACTAGTGATCAAATAGTATCTTCATTCCAATCTTAACCTTAGCGTGGAATAGCAACTTTGTACGTTTTTTTTTTCAGTTGTTAGCTCATAATATAATGAGGTCATATGCCTAAGAAAGAGTATAAGGAATTACTTTTTATTCACCCTTTAGTTTAAGTGTTAATATACATTTTATGTTAAAAAGATTATTCGAATGAAAACTCCAAGCCAAGAAGTCGATATATTTGAAACGACCCAAGCATATTGTGTCTGCTAGCCTAAAGGGTAGGCTTGCATTTTCCCTTTCAATTGAACTAACTCGGTTAAGTTTTTATTGTAACATCCCAGTTATTCTTACAATTTAAAACTCACAATTTTTGAAAATTTTTGTTTTTAAAATCACAGCGGAAGACTTTTTATTTGAAAATTAGCTTAAACAAGAAGTGCGTAAAAAACTCATTTTTGTTAAACCATTTATCACTTGAAACATATCATACTCTAAAGCTTTAAAACATTTACAATAGTAGAAGACTTGTATTTACAATACCAAAAGGATTAAACACAATTTGAAAACTTTCTTGATAAAAACATAATATTATAACAAATGTTTACTTTCCTCAAAAATGTTATTACCAAATATTACATTTCTTTTTTAATCTCTTAGCCCAACTAGCCGCCAAACCCGCAATGTACAAATATCTCATCAACTACTGCTATCCTTGATCACTTGCATACCTACATCACAGGAGGAAAAATCAGCCTATTGCCCAGTAAGAAATATAATTATGAAATGCAACTATAACCTCTATAACAACTCTACATGCAAGTCTGATATATCCATAAGTTGGGTGAGAGCAACCTCTTCAGTTTCCCAGCCCACCACTTGGATTTCTTTTTTTTTTTTACGTGAGAGCAACCTCTTCAGTTTCCAAACAAACTAAAAAAGAGTCCACTTACGTTTACATTCATTTACTCTTGGGTGAAAGCAACCTCCGCAGTTTCCGAACTCACCCCCCATTGAGTAAGAGCAACCTCTTCTGTTTCTGAACTTACTCAAATGAGCTTTTTCTACGAGTGAACAACCTCTTCAGTTTCTGAATCTACATAGGAGAACACCATTTATTATATTCATTATTAGCCCATGCAATGCGTTACGTAAAATCCTACTAACATGTCTACATGCACATAGCAGTTCATATATCGCAAATAATATTACAAACAACTAACAAACAATAACTATGCTTCGACTATAAATGAACACTAAATATACTAAATATTATCAACTACACTATAACACCGTACAATTGTTTCGCTATCTTTAATGCATTACTTCCAACTTATTCTTTAACAACAAGGGTACTAATCTATAACTATAATTACTACAACGTATATTTGGGATTTAGACTAATTAACAAATATTATTATTAATCTAATTTTCCTATATCATGTCATTATTCTAAATTTTCTATATCCATATTATGCATCCAGACATCAATATTTATAGTCTAATATAATTAATTATATTCCCATTTATTTTACTTCTTATCGGTAATATCCATATAAACAAAATATTTATTAATGACTTATCAACAAAAATAACTAACATATTTCACTTCTAGATTTGTCCCAAAATATTAATATAATTTATCGGTCCATAACAGGGAAATTCCTACATCTACACCACTGATTTTGTAATACTCCGATATTTTTAAAGTGGGTAATTATAATTATCTGGGTATTACGAAAAACATATTCGTAAGAATTCTATTTATTAAGATTAAATAAAATTTATTGTAATTAAAATAAATATTAATTTAACGAATTTAAATTATAATATTTAGGATTTATTATAATTATTATATATTAAGAATTTATTTAATTGTTTTACTTTAAGAAATTCATTAGAATTAAATTACAGAAGGATTAAAATAGATTAAAATTATAAACGGTTAAAATAAGTGAAGGGGAAAGAATGAACGGGTTCACTTTGGTTGGTTCACTTAGGTTGGTTTGGGTTGTTCGCTGGAGGAAAAGAAATGGCCTTCAGCCATTTATTCGATGGTGAGTCTGACGAGAGGGAAAGAGAGAAGAGACGGAAGGAGAGAACTCGCGAGCGAAGGGCAACGACGGACGCGAGACGATGGGCAGGTTCGGCAGTGTGCGACTCTATGCATGCTGCGGCAGCGACAACACAGGTCGCGGCTAGGGCTCTGTTTTGGGCGCGCGGTCACAAGGATACCTAGGGCTCGGGATCAGATCTTCAGCTGGCGGCGAATTCCAGCTTCGAGTCGAGGTAGGTCGAATCGATTTCTTTCCTCTTTTGTTTTCTGGTGATCGGACGTTGCAGAGAGTGGTCATCGGCGGCGATTCGCGATTGGTAGGGCTTCGTTTCGTGATGGGAACAGCAGCGATGTGCAGTCTGGTCCTGTGGTTCTGCATTGAACCAGTTCTTCCTTTATTTTTTCTTTCCTGGCGGTTTAGTTGAAATATGAGGCAGAGGCGTGGAGCTCGATCCGGAAATTTTGCTTCATCACTGAAATGGGGGGATAATCTGTTGTGCATTTCAAACCTTGTCCTCTATATATAAATATGAGAGATTGTGTGTGAGTTAGCTAGCAATTTCTCTGTGTACTGGGTTTGAGTGAAGTGTGTGAGACCGAACCTTCGGGTGTGTTTCTAGCGACAATGGGGTTTTCTTCATGAGGTAAGGTACCCTGTATTTGCTCCTTGGTTTTCTTGGCCGAGTTATTGGAAATAGTTGGATTATGATATGTTTTATGTATGTTATTTACGGATGTGGGTTCCTTCACTGCTGGACGTTTCTGTAATTCTGTGTTGCTATGGGGATGGCCAAATTTGTTTGAGCGGTGAATGGCAGTGGCGAAGAAGAAGAAGGAACGGAGGGTTGTCCCCTGGTGGTCCTGCTCTCGGGTGTTGGAAAGCTAGGTATCGTGGAGTCAGCTGTCTGTGTATGGTTTTCTTCAAATGGTAAGAATTGGGTGTGTCTGGCCGTCTAAGCCCTACTTGCAAGTGTGTGAGTGAGTTAAGCTGTGGTTGTTGATCTCTGTCGTTGACTGCTTTGTTTCCTTAAATGTTTTGTTAAATGCTAATGTCCATAATGCTCTGTGATAATTGTAGAGTTTGTGTGTTTTCTAGGCTACTCTGTATGTGTTATATGTTTCATGTGTTTCTCTGTTTGGATGATTGTGTATTAATTCCCTGAAAATCTGTCTTTGGTATTGATAGTGTAGAATCGGTGATACTTAGTAGAACATCACGTTGCTCTATAGGTTTCTATGCTTGAATGCTCTTTATTTTGTTCTTTGTAATATTCTTATGTCCATGATATCTTCCTATAATTATGTTGCTATGTGATAGTGTTAACTTGTATGGTTTCCATGCCTGGATGCTTTGTGCTTTAGCGTTGTTGTATTTTCTCTGTTAATGGGTCCATTTCTTGGATTCCCTGCCGTGCATAATTCTCTTGAGCATGCCAATTAATTAAAGTAATTGTAGCGCGTGTAAATAATCGATCTTTTGAGCATGCTAATTGAATTGTTAATATGTTAAGTATGTTAACCTAATCAACCTAGCTAACTAAACAAGATAATTAATAGAGCATGTAAATAAATGAGGATATAACCTTTCAAGCATATTATGGTTCTTTAATATATTGTTGTGCACATTTATGTCCGTTTGCTATATAAGCTCTCTTATATGTCGAATGTGCTGATAGGGTAGCTCCTTGTATGTGCCTTTATGGTAGTCTTATGCATCATAACGATAAAAACAATTAGGAGCATTACCACGGGGTGACCATACGGCTTGAGTCAGGAAAAGAATTAACATTTCCCTTATCCGGATCACAAGACTAATTAACATAGAAACCAATAGGCTATCCCTACGCTCTATGTACGAGCTATTCTTAAAACACGTAACTATTCCTAATATACGTAATTAAAATATTGGTTTGGGGCGGACCCATTCTAAAGAATTAAAGAAAGACATTTCATTCCGCATAAATCCATTCTCTTACTGGGCCTTTAGGCTCCCATCTTACTTGCGGTGTAAGTACACGACACGCGGCATTTCTCGAGCAAGGAAGAAGCAGTTGATGAGGGATTTGAATGCGCAAGCTTGCGGTAGGCTAGGCTAGGCTATGAGAAGTGAGAGACAGTTAAATTGTAATTAATCTGTAATTAAATTTAGTTTTCTCTTTCTAAATTGTAATTTAATGTTTAGTTTATTTTCTTTAAATTATTTACGCTTCCGAAATGCTTTTCTTTTCAAAATGATTTACTTCTAAAATGTTTTAAATTGTTCCTAATGGCCCGACGTGCTCTCTGATATATTTTCTAAAAATTTAACGTATTTTTTAAATATATGAAAATCTGGGTCGTTACAGATTTACTCTTTACAGATCCCCTCTTACTGTTTATTTACTAAATTTAACCAAACTGTGAGCATGGAAACAACAGGAATTTCCACTGAAAGCATTAGCAGGGAATAACTAAGAAAAATTGTTATAAAAACACTACAGAGACTATCATCAGGCAAACTCATTTCTTTCCTTATCACTGACTATCACCATAGAAAATCATTTTCATCACAACTGTTAGTAAACTAACATAGGAAAACAACCTAACCAGATAACCATCACTAAAGGCATGTATATGACAGAGAACCTATCATCGACATCAAGTAGAAAATTACTTTGAGCAATGACCATATTATGGAAGTAGTATTCATCAGAGAGCAAACTACACAAAAATCCTACTCCTGCAATGTAGGTTCTTATGGACAAATCACATACAATATTCTTTACTTGGAGTTCTTAGCTTTACAAAGTTAACACATAAATTGTTTTTCACGAAACCTGAAGCACCAGAGACAACATGAATCCCTCATTCACAGTCTCACACGCTTCACAGAATCATCGCACTACGTCCACGACCACAACTTCATCATCTCAGAAGAACACCACTCCATCCTATTCATCATTGCCATCATGCACTATTAGTTCCTTCAAACCTTCCCAACACCTTCTCATCATGTCTTTCATTTCTAGATTATTTCGCGTTCTCCATTCCTCTAAAACCTTCTTGGTTTTCACATGAACACAACAACATCACGCTGTTTCCAAACCTTCCCTCACTATGTTCTCACTTTCTCGATTATCACCAACAACCCTTCATAGTTTCTCACAAAGAAACACAAAAGCTAGATATCTCACAATATTTTCTCAAACTTTCACTCTTCTTCAAATACTCTAGAGCACTCAACCATATTCATAGCAACTCCTCATGCCAGTTCCCTCTACATTTTGGCAAAGTAGCCCTTAGTTTTTTCTTCTTTGAAAGTTCTTGACCACACCTCTCTATTTATAGGCTACAAACATTGACTCTTCATTGTGCAGATGAAGATAGAAGGCCACAAGATACAACACTTAATCATCCAGATGCTCAGACAATGAATCATCATGTCGGTTAAGCATTCCAGACGACTAACATTAATGGCGGTCAATCGACTTTCTTCATTGGCTGATTGACCACCCATCTGCCAAATGACTTCCAAATTCTTCAGAAAACTTCTATTTTCATGTTGGTCGATCGACCGCCTCGAACAGTCAGCAGTTCCAAATGAACATTATACATATTTTTCTCCAAATTATGTATATATGCACGTTATTTCCTTAATGTGACATTTATGTACATATGTATACCTTATATATATATATATTTATATATTGCAACCATAATCTAAGGTCTTAATTGAAATTGTAATATCCTCCATACCACTTCATCTTCTTTAAACTAATATACACTAAAACCATATATTTATATATATGAACATTTATATTATCTACCAACTTATACTATTTGCGCTACCATTTTTCCTTCACACTATTCTTTATTAAATCCAATATGCCCTTAAAATAGTATAAATTATATATTTTCAACCTTATTATATGCAAGTACGTTTTCCAATAAATGATAAGAATCTTATTATTCTCAAGCTTTCGGTCCTTATACTATCCATATAATATCCAAATACATTTAAGTATATTTTCTCTTACAAATTTCCTAACTATAATTCTAATTTATATTGCCATATCTAACTCTAAATATCATCATACAATTCTCCATAACTTTGATTATTTCCAAAACTAAATATGGACATAATTTGGGCATCGTAATTCACTTATTCAAAATAAATTTCTCTTAACCAATATTTCCAAATAGTCTAACTCTACTCCTATCATCCCAAATTAGCACATAAGCTTTGTGCTTAGCTTAACGAAAATTTAGGATATTACAATTATAATGAATTCAGTTAGCTCAAAGCACACTTAAACAATCCAAACAATTGACCTCGATACACACTTAAACAATCCAAACGAACGATTTGGCTCATTTGACAACATTAAGCCCATACGAGAGTGTTTTATTAGCTAAGATAAACTAGTCTATGCTCAATTAATCTCTAAGGTCATGACCCAAGAATTTGCACTCAATGGATCAAACCAATTTAACTCGACTTGTAGTAAGTTGATTTGCTCATTGTCCTTCAAGTTAGAGTTGAACATAAAAGTGAATGGGCCAAGATATTTTTTACTTGATTCAACTAATAACATCTTTTAGAAAGTGTGGAACATACATTTTAATTTTAAGAAAAAATAAAACCACAAAACTATAAAAATCATTGTCATTCTGATGTGATCCAAGTAGCATACAAAGACCAAGATCCATTAAAATGCATAGGAGGCCTAATGACGAGGGCAAGGACAAGGAAGATTAATGAAAGACTTGAACTTTTGGTGGAAGAAATCTGAGAGAAGTCGGGGTATTACATTCCTCCCTCCTTATATAAATTTCTTCTTCAAAATTTGCTTAGCGTAACATCTCTTTCACTTATTATCCAAATGATTTCTTTCCCTTAATCCAATATTACTAGTCACCATAACTTATCCATCTTAATCACACCAAAAATCCATCATAATTGCATCATCCTCATAAGAAGACACTTTTGATGCAATCACTTTCCTATTCCTTAAGGTAGATTCATATCACCCAAGGGTTAACTCCTTACCAAATCATCACTTATCTCACAAGGATCTAACATTTTCACCTTTCCACAAAGAATCAACGTAGCACTTTAGTAGATTTTTCTAAATTCCTTATGGACAATCCATTATTAAAAAAACTCATTTATTTGCTTATCGCTAGTTTAGCTATCCAATAGCTAAATATATCAAAATTTCTACACTATACACTTTATCATTCAACCTTAATTCTAAAACTAGATGCTCGTCAATCGTAACTTCCTTATAACATCATCTTATTCTAGTCCTTAGTATACACAAAATTCTTATAAACGATTAAACCCAAACAATTTTTTATTCAATTACATCCTTCAAAGCTTGTTGATCCTAATTGTCTTCTTCAAAATACGATGGTTTGAGTCGTCGTTGAAATATTTAAATCCTTAGAAACCATTATCCGTTAGTTTTCCAAACCAAACTGGATAGTTTTTAACCAAATGACCACTCACATTACTGCGTTGAATCATCAAGGTACCTTCTAAGATGATTCTCTTTGCTCCAAATCCTACGTACGACTTAAGTAAAGAAACATTCCAATAATTTTGCAATAATTTAAATGCAACCAAAACAAGTTTGCATTCATTTTTCAAATGAATACATTACCACATCACATGTGAACAAAATCTAAGACATTTTAAAATCCAATACTTCTACATCCTAACTTAGATTTATCTTGTTCTCTAAAAATCATCCTAAAGATCATTCGGATATTCCTGAGAGTAAGCTGTAACATCACTCATTAGACCCTCGTTTCTGTTTTTGTTTCGGTATCTGTTTCAATATTTGTGATCGTATGCATTTTCGTATATGTTCCCATTTCTGTTTTTGTTTCCGTATCTGTATCCGTATCTGTATCTGTTTCCATTTCTAGAAACTCGTTTCCATTTTCGTTTCTGTTCCCATTTTCGTTTTGGTTTTTGTGCTCATACCGTTTCAGTATCCATTTTCGTTCCTGGGTCTATATCTGAGTGAGTTCTGCCAAACTTTTTGGTCCTTCCGAACAGTCCTAGAACAATCCATCTGTTTATCACACCCATTAAACAACGTAATTAAAGGAACACCATGCTCATATCAACTACGGTCGTTCAAATACAATACTAGCTAATTTGCATTACATTTTTACATTCCTTACACTTACTACTAACCAAGCATAAACACTACAATAAAGGAGTACATCATTCTTTCACCTTTATTCTGTTCGTTTGACGCTCGTGAATGCATGCAATTTTTGAAAGCATAAATAAACATAGAAATGTGATGTAAGAGCAGTAAACAACGAAACGTGCAAATAATAACTGTAAGCATACTTTTAAAAACAGTAAACAATGAAACATGCTAGTAAAGCGGTAAACAGCGAAACGCACATTTAAAGCTGTAGACATGCTTGGAAAACGATAAGCAACAAAACATGCTGTTAAAAACTATAAACAACGAAATATGCTATTAAAGCGGTAACAACGAAATGTGCTATAAAGCAGTAAACAACGAAGCGTGCAATTAAAACTGTAAACATGCTTGGAAAGCGGTAAGAAATGAAACATGCATTTCCTATTCTTGCGATGTAGGGTTCGAAGACCAAAACACATGCATATCACTTACCTCGGCTTAAGGTGTTCACACTTAATCGTTATCTTTCTTCTTCTTAGTACCTTAACAATTTAGAAACATCTGGTTATTAAAAATCGTAACTTATTGACTTCATTCTTTTCCTATCCTTAATTACATAGTCAATTCTAGAAATTCATGGACACTTAAAACAAAACATAACACTTAACAATTCTAACATGCTCAACTTAACAACTTCCTCGTTATCTATACCCTTAATATTTATTCATCATTTGATAGCGTCTCATAATTCATATTAACTATTCATTTCCCAACCAATTATCCAATCGTAAAGATGCAATACAATCTTTATACATCTAGTTACACCAATATTTATCCAATAAGTGACTCAATTCATACCAACAGAGAATAATGCCCAATAAAACTCATTCAGAACATACATCTTCACACATTTCATGAGGCAACAATAACCAAAGAGTTTAATGTCAACAATTCACAGCAACATAACTAATTCATATTCTCCACCAATTTATTTTCTACTTTAATGATCCATATAACAGCTTAACCATTCCCATCACAAAATTCAAAAACATAATTCCAACTGAGAACAATTTATGTATATGGCAACCTACGTCTAATAGATGATTCTAGCTGGGTTCACTTTTATAACAAGCAACCAATATATAACTAACAGATCCCAAATCCAACATATTCTTCACCATTATATTTTTCATAACCAACAAAGTGCTTATATTCATCCATAAACCTTACAGAATATTAATCCAAAACATATTTCTTGAATGAATCGAACAAAAAATTTCCAGCAAGGTGACATTCATCAAACATTTCCAGATTCATTAACAGGATGCCCAGAAAGCACACTTAAATAACTCCAGATTCTTTAACAGGATAATAGGATGTCCAGAAATCACTAAAGACCTTAAACAGAACATCAAGTCCAGAACCAAGCTACAAAACAGTTCATCAAATTCTCTAGAGTATCAACCCAACACAACTAACAGAACCTATAGAGGAAGACAAGCCACAGGACATGTACAAGTCATAGAGTCAATACCAAACATCAGTTTATTATCCAAAAAGCATAATACATTTTCAGAATGAATTTTACACCACCAAAACCATTAAATCCCAACAGGTAATCATTGATTCCACAATATAGAACTACAACCAAAGTTGAACTAAACTTCAGAGAAGGGAACCTCATCAACACCCGAAAGCAGCAACTCCAGAAAGCTCCACTCGGCCATCACCCCAGCTCATTGCCTCCCATCTCAACTCTGCCTCGACCTTCAACATTTTTTCTAGAGAAGAGAAGCTCTCTGCCATTTTATCCTTTATTCATGCCCGACAGCCTCTTCAATTTGTCTACCAACCCAAGTAAATGTGCTCTCCATCGTGTGTCGGCAGAACCACACAACTGGAAGAGGGAGAGTTACGTCCCCCTCTTGGGTTCTCTCTCCGTCTTCCGACTCCCTCTCTCTCTCAATTTCTCCCTCTCTTTCTGAACCAAATGGCTGAAGGCCAAAATCAAAGCTCCCTTCTTCATTTGATTCCAGACAACCATATGCATGAACCGATTCAACTAAACTGGTTCATGCCTCCGCTTCACCCAATCTAACCCATTTTTATCTAATCTCTCTCTTAAATCCCCACAATAATCATTCACTTAATTCTTAAATCAAATAAATCCAATTAATTCAATTTATTAAATCCTTCCCAATTATTTTTTCCACATTTTAAATTCCAATTAATTTTCCATAAGTCATAATATTACGAATACGTCCTTAGTAATACCCCGATAATTTTTCAATTAATCCAAAAAATCCCCAATTTCTTTCCAATTATCTTTATTAAATTCTGAAACAAAAAAGTCAGGGTATTATAGTATCAAAGCGTTGGCTCGATTGAATTCAAGGTGTTATCTTATATATTTCGTTATCAATCCTTTTTCTTTGATCTTTTCGATCATCTATTAAAAAAAATTTTGATCCTTTTGATCATCTATCAAAAAAAAATTTGATCTTTTGTATCATCTATCAAAAAAAGTTTTCTCCTTTCAATCATCTATAAAAAAAGTGAGTTTTTTACTTCAAAAGTCGAAATTAAAAAAAAAAAAGAGAAGGAATACTGAAGAAAAAATTCAAAATTAGCTTTTGGAAATATCTCAAAGATTGCAAATCATATCTCCAATCTTTGATCTATTTCTGTAAGTTTTTCTGAATTCTTCTGGAAAATTTTTCGTTTTTGGAAAGTTCATTTATACCTTATTTAAATTCAAGGTATTTCTTTTACTTTGTGCTTCTTAAGATACTTAATCACAATAAGTAGTTTGAGTAGTTTAGTTTTGATCAAATTTGAAAAGTTGGATTTAAAGTTTGAAAAAAGTTTCAATTTTTTTCGGTTTATGCTTGTTGTTACTTTGATTGAGTTATTACGTAAAGATCTACAAGTGAAGAACGAGTGGTAAAAGGCAAGAGAGTGAGACTATTCTATAAAAGCCATATTCAAGTGCAAACACAAGTGGAGTGATCATTGTTCGAGTGAAACACATGAGAGAGAGGAAAGGTGCATACTTTATTATTATTTTTGTTCTAACACTTTCTTGTTTGATTTGTTCTTTGATCTGAAACCATGAGTGGAAGTGGAGAGAAAAAGCAAACATTGATATAAGGATGTTTATGAGGGCTATGCAAGACCAATTTCAAGCCCTATCTTTAAGGCTGGATTGTTTGGAAACACCAACTCCAATACATGGGCGAGAAATGAGGAATTTTGAAATAGATGAGTTTGAGGAGGAAAAGGTGAATAACGAAAGGAAAAGAGACTTCCATATGGGTAGGTAATATGGTAATTTGAGCAAGGTAAATATACCACCTTTCCAAGGAAAAAGCGAACTGGAACGTATATAGAGTGGAAGCAAAAAGTGGATCTTATTTTTGAATACCAAAACTACTCGGACAAATAGAAAATGAATTGGTTACCATGGAGTTCACAGACTATGCAAGCATTTGGTAGGATCAATAGATAAAGAATCAAATGAGATATGGAGAACCACCAATTTTAACTTGGGAAAACATGAAGGCCATAACGAGAAAGAGGTTTGTTCCTTCACACTATTATAGGGATTTATACTGAAAATTACAGCACTTAAATCAAGGTTTTAAGAGTTTTGAAGAATATTATATGTAACGACCCGAATTTTCGTATATCCTTTAAAATGCGTTAAAATTTGAAATTGTGCTAAGACCTTTGAAATCTCTTTTAAAACAGTTATCAGAGTGCGACGCTAAACTGGATTGCTACTGACCTTTCGTTAAACTCATTATGAAAACCAATTAATAAAATGCGAAAGCGTAAATCATTTAAATGAAATGACAAAACAATTAAATACAACTATTTTCTCTTCTCGCTCTAGCCTAGCCAGCCACAATCTTGCTCGTGTAAATCCGTCATCCCTACTTCATTATCTGTTTATTATCTGCTTATTATCTGTTTATCATTTGTACCTACACCACAAGTAATACATGAGTCTAATGGCTCAGTATGTTAAAAGGATTTTATGCAACGTGAATGCTACTCTTTAGTCCATTTTGGAATGGGGGTCACCCAAGCCAATCCTTTCACTAAGCCATTTGTTCATTTATCATTCATTACTCATTTGTTGAGCTAGTCTCCTGTGTGCATACTGGATGTCAGACTATAACTAGCCTCTTGTGTGCATATTAGCTGCCAGACTACAACTAGTCTCTTATGTGCATACTAGCTGCCAGACTACAACTAGCCTCCTGTGTAAATACTAGTTGTCAGACTACAACTAGTCTCCTATGTGCATACTAGCTGTCAGGCTAGGAACTAGTCTCCTATGTGCATACTAGATGTCAGACTACAAACTAGTCTCTTGTGTGCATATTAGTTGCCAGACTAGACCCGATTATCCATTCATTTTATCATTCATTTTTAACATTTCCCTCACTCATGCGTATGAGTACCACCCCAAGGCGACATTTCCTATTAGTTTCTATTAACATGATGCATGACCATACATTCTCAACATAACATGATGCATGATGCTTCATAATATGACATTGACATATATTAAAGTGCGCATATAAGTAATTGAAAGCACTGTAAGTGAAAGCGCATATAAAGAATAACAATAATTGAAGGCGCACATTAGAGAATGATTATAATTGAAAGCACATAATAGGAAACAAGTAAAATATTGAATTGAACAGCAAATGAGTACAAGTACGATAAACATGCAAGTAATTTATTCAAACTATCATGCTTAAGAAATAACTACATTTATCATGCTAATTAGATATCCTAATTAACTATCATGCTCACTCCAAGTTACGATTATTAATTAGTCAGTTATCCTAATTAATTGACATGCTCAAGGATTAATTATGTTTATCATTCTAATTAGATACCTTAATTAATTTCCTAGTCCATTTACATGCTTCCTACATTTATCATTTTAGGCGATTATCCTACTTAGTTATCCTAGGCGATTTACATGCTCAACTTTCGTTAACTACGAGTTAATTCACTCTACTCAATTAATATGCACTAGCGATTAGATCAAGTTAATTAAATGTGCCTAACTATTTAATTTATTGTACTCAACTATTTAGTTAATTAACATGCTCAATAATTACTTATTAATTAAACAACTAGCTACACATACTCGAATTCGTTATTCAACGACTAGTTAATTTATTAGGTTACTTAGCAAGCTCAAGTCTAATTAGTTACTTAGTTAATTGTTCTAGTTAATTAACATGCTCAGTTAATTGCGTTAGTTAATTACGCTAGTTAATTAACATGCTCAACTTCTAATTAAGTTAATTATGCTAGTTAACTTTAAGGGGTCTAATCGATTAAACATGCGTAACCAATTGGTTAATTATAAACATACTAATTAATTAGTTCAACATGCTTGGCTCTAGTTGATTATTCTAGTTAGGTTAATTAAACATGCTCTAGAAATACAAGTTAAATGTCCTAGTTCATTATCTTAGTCAAGTTACATGCTCGATTCACATCATTAGTTAATTGGATGCTTAGATTACAAGATTAGTTAAATTACCCTAAACATGCTTGCTAGTTAGTTCATTAATAATTAAACATGCTCATTAGTTAATGTGACATGCATTAGTCAATTAACATGCTAATTAATTACATGCTTAACAAGTAACAACAAGTAAGAGACTAAGCATATGTGCATAAGAAATGACAACAGTGGAATTAAACAATAAGTAATTAGATAGTGAGCATTTCTCGTTGCATGCTTTAACCATTTATCACCCTTTTTTCATTTATCATTTCATTATTAAACGAGGCATTTGCATCACTTAATAGACAATGAAACAGAGCACATCAACAAAAGGAAAGTATCACAGAGCTTAACCAAAAATTACATAACACAATTCACAAGCTAACAACGAAGGAACATCCAAGTAAATCATCAAGGAAATGCAATAGGAATCATTCAAGAGAACTATCATCTACCAAACAACTACTCAACAACTAGCAGTAAGCATTTTAGGAACACTAACATAAACCTACGCACTCTACTTGCAGTGTAGGGCCTCCACATGGCCAAGACACCCCTAATTTCTCACCTAAATTGATGAACTAAGCAGGGACAACACTCTTCAAGCTCCCTCAACTCACGGTGTAATGACCCAGATTTTCGTAAATCCTTGAAAATGCGTGAAATTTTGAAATTTTGCTAACGCCCTTGAAATCCCTTTTTAAAACAGTTATCAGAGTACGACTAAAACCGGATCGCTACCAACTCTTCATAAAATCCCATTTAGAAAACTATGCGGAAGCGTTAAATCAAGCTCTTAATGTAAAACGTTGCGAAAACATAAATACAATTTAACTAAAGAAAACTAAATCCCTTTTATTACAATTTAGAAAACTTAGATTATTTAAAACTACTCTCTTTTACCTTTTTTCATATGCCTGACCAGCCACGGTCTCCCTCGAGCATGCGAATCCATCATCCATGCTTGCTATTGTTGTTCTTTATCTTCATTCATCTTTTGCTACGCCTAGTCCTTGCATTTCTCATAGCGTCCTAGTACCTACATCTACACCACAAGCAACTGTAAGCCCAAAGGGCTTAGTAAGGAAAAATGGGAAATGCACATGAATGCCTCTCTTTAGTCTATCTTGGAATGGGGGCCACCCAAACCAATCTTTTTATTAGTCATTTACCATTTTATTACTTTATATTAAGTCCTTACTCGTACTTCGAGTTAGAATTGAGAGGTTTTTCTTGTGCAGTGACATAGTGCTCGGATCTAACCTTTTTCTTGCATTCTAGAATTCTGGTACCCTATGAAGGAGGGGCTATGCCTAGAATGCAAACTACATCCGTTACCCATCCACTCTCAATCCCTTTTTCTTCTTTATCATTTCTTAACATTTTAACTCACTCATGCATTCGTACCACCACTGAGGTGATACTTCCTATACTTTCTATTAACATACTTTATGATGCTTCACAACATAACACAAAAAGGAATGCACATACATACTATCACTACATGAATGTCACTCTTTAATCCATTTTGGAGTGGGGCCCACCCAAACCAATCTTTTCATTAAGTCATTATTCCGTTCATTGGTCTACTTCTTCTTTCTCTTTCCTTGGGAGGTTTTTCTCGTGCAATGGCGTAACAGCTATATCCAATACCCATGCACCCCAATCTTCTTTTCTTCTTATTTATTTATTTCTTAACTTTTTACCTCACTTATGCATGTTTGCGTACCACCACCAAGGTGACACTTCCTAGGCTTTCTATTAACATGATGCATGAACATACATTCCCATCCTAACGTGATGCATGATGCTTCTAACATAACATTCATGATAATTGAAGTGCGCATAACATAAAAGTAAAGCTGTACTATTATTGAAAGCGAAAGCGAACTAAAGTTGAAAGCGTACATAGAGAACAATTATAATATGAAATTATAAACAGCGAATGCAGAAGGAGAATTCAAAACATGCTACTTATCCTAATTAATTTTCTAGTCATTTTACATGCTTCTTAGTCCTTTTACATGCTTCCTAATTAATTTCCTACATTCATCATTTTAGGTGATTATTCTAAGTTGTTTTCTGGGTAGGTTACATGCTTTCATCTAAATCTTGCTTACGTACTGCTAAGTGATTTATACATGCTGATTATATGTACTAGTGGTTACGTATTAGTCCATTTACATGCTTGATATCAAATACATTAACCTAATTGATTAACATACTCGATTCTAGTTAAGTTACTTATAATAGTTAAGTTAGCATGCATAGTTATCAATTGTAATGTCCTAGTCCATTTACATGCTTCCTACCTTTTACCGTTCTAGGCGATTATTCTACTTAGTTATCCTCGGTGGTTACATGCTGTCATCCTGCTTAATGCAAATCAATTATCATGCTAGGTTGATTACATGCTCATCTAGGGTTACGACTTGAATTCTATTTGATTAACATGCTGGTTAATTTATATACTTAGCTAATTAACTTACTTGATTGACTTGCTCACTTGATTTCAATTAGCTACTTTGATTAGCAGATAAACATGCTAGAGTGTTATTATACAACTAGTTAACATACCAACTAATTGAACATCAAGCCCGTTGACAGGCACGTAACAAAAGCAATATAATTTACAACAATTCTAACTCATTCTTAACTGCACATAGCCACTTCATTTCCTTTCTTCACTTCCTACTTCACTTTTCATTTCATCACTATCACTATCAACTTATCGTCTAGCACAACCAATAAAGGAGTTCATAGAGCAATTCAACAACCAAGCAAAGCATTACAGCAGGGAATCACTACACTAACAAAATTCCTAGAGCATTAAACATACTAACATAAACATCATAAGTCAAGCTACATTCTTATCACACACATTTTAGTAAAAGATGCGCAGCAGACTAACAAAAGGAATCCATTCATTTAGGCTAACTCATTTTCTAGTTCATCACTTTCTACTTCATCATAACTTTCTATGTCATCATAACTACTCTACATTTCACAACATTCATTCATCAGTCAATAACATCTACAATCACAACAAGGAAAATACAGCAGGAATCTTTATCATCACTAAACAACTACTCAACTACTAGCAGTAAGCATTTCACAACAATTCAACCTACTTACCATTTACAGTAACAAAACGTTAAGCATTTGTCATTCATTCCATTATCTTAGCTTTTAACCTTCATCATTTCTTCTACACATTGTCTAAGCATTTATATCACATCATCATCAAACAAAGTTTTAACAATAAAAAGGAAACATCACATATTCAACACTATCAATTTCTACACTACAATAACTAACTACCATAAAACACACGCACCCATACTTGTGGTGTAGGGCCTCAATGGCCAAAACAACCCCCTAATCCTTACCAATCTTGAAGAACTAAATTACAGGGATAGCTCTCCAACTCCTAGTTCATGCAGCTCACGAACGATAGGGGAGAGGAGCACCCAACAACTCTAATTCCTCAAGCTCATTCACGTAGCTCACTCTTTCAACTCACAATTTCACTAACAATACTCACAACACACTCAACTCTCCACTCATAACAGAGAGAGTCTCGTAGGGGAGGAGAACACCTCACGCAGGGAATGGAACAAATGCAGAGGAAGGAGGAGAGAGAGATGTTATTACCTGGGAGGAAAGGAGGGACACCATGATGACTTCTAGGCAAAGGGGAAGGCCAACTATGGCATAGGAGGGGGCGATTTTTGTCCCGTAAGGGGAGGGGAGGGTCGCTTCTTGTCGATTTTCCCAAATTTTTCAACGATTTCTTTGATTTTCTTCTTATTTAATTCGTAGGTCTGGGCTAATTCGGACGGGTGTGGACGCATAGGTATCGTCCGTATTCTTCCGCAAAACCAAATTTATGCAAGCTAAAACATGGCTTCGGATGGGAAAATGCGTCCCCATCCTGTCTGTACCGTCCGCAGATTACTTGTGGAGGCCATATCCTGTCCGCACGTGGCGTCCGCGTGTCGTCCGAATTGTCCCCAAATTTGGACAGAGTCGATGCAGATGCTACTTCTCTCGTCCGCATCATCAGGAGATTCGTCCGAAAGTCTCCAGTTTGTATAGAGTTGATGTGGAGGCTACTTCTCTCGTCCGCATTGTCCACAACCTGTCGTCCAAAATTGTCTAGACTTGAACAGATTCGATGCGGACGCTACCCTTCTCGTCCGCGTCGTCTGAACCCTCATCCGCAACTCCACAGTGAGGTTGGGATGATGTTTCTTGTCCCCAAGACTCATCCTAAACTCGTCCCCCTGTGAGCCACGCGTTTGCGGACGACATATCACGTCCGCAGGCGTCTGAAACACCCTAGACAGCTCTTCACACGTTTTTCTCACTTAACTCCTATTCCATAACATTCCGTAACATTTCCCCCATAATACATGTCATAAAATGACATGTATAAATACGCCATATAATGTCCTCCAAACTCCAATACTTTAATTACATTACGTATACGGGAAAAACTTAATGGAAATACCTCTAGACTTAACGCTAAAAAACGCCCTTGGTAATTCTTGATAATTATCCAACTTAAAAATATCGGGATGTTACACACGGTTCTAGTAGCTCCAACTCACCGACTCACTCCTCACTTCACTCACGTAGCTCACTCCTCTCAGCTCACTCTATCAACTCACCACTACACTAACAACACTCACAACACACACCACACTTCACTTAGTCTAAGACTCACACTCACGGAGGTCTCTCTCTCTCTCTCTCTCTCTCTCTCTCTCTCTCTCTCTCCCTTTCTCTCTAGACTCTCACGCAGGAGCTTCTCTCACGCTCGAAGAAAAGTGAAGCTGAAGACTAAATGGAAGAGGAGGAAGTGGATATTACCTGGGTGGAGGGACAAACCGTAGCTAGAGGGGGCAAAGGTGGTCGGCTCCCTACGCGGAAGGGTGGGGAGAGGTCATTCCCTGTCTCCACTCATGGCTACTCTACGATTTTCCATCATTTTTTCTAGAATGACCCAGATTTTCGTAAATCGTTAAAATGCGTAAAATTTGAAATTTCTTTCTTTTTAAAACCAAAACATATCAGAGTGTGTCTGACCGGATAGCTACTGACTCTTTCTGTAAAATCCTTATGAAAATCAATTGACATAAAAGTGCCGAGGCGTCATAAAATAAATCCTTGTAAAACATGGCGGAAGCGTATTTAAATCATTTAAAAGGAATCTAACAATGGAGTATAGTATAATTAACTTAAAGTGATTACAATCATTTGCTCATTCTTTTCTTTGCCTGACCAGCCTCGAATCTTGTTCGTGCAAATTCCTTCACCTCCGCTTTATTATTTGTTCATCGTTTTCGTATGTGTCTATTGTTATCTATTCGTCGTTTGTACATATACCACAAGTAACTATAAGCCCAAAGGCTTAGTAAGGAAAATGGTTAATACAGTTATGCTTATGACTCTCTTTAGTTCTTTAGGAATGGGGCCACCCAAACCAATCATTTCATTAGCCATTTACCATTTTATTACTTTTCTTTACCTCATTCATTTGTTACTCGTACTTCGAGCTGGAGATTAGAGAAATCCGTGGCTGTAGGATAGATCTTTGTCGGCTTCAACCACCTAGAGTAGATAGTCTCGCAGTCCGGACAAGGGAAAGGTAACATTCTTTTAAATCCTGTCTACCTGGCTGATCCGTACTTACCTTACCATTCTCCAACTCCCTTATTACTTTTCTTTGTTTCTGTGTCGGGCTGAGCTACCAAACTACAGAGGCTTTTATTATCTTACTGTTTTACTCATTTTCATCATTTATCCTCACTCATGCATGTGTGCATACCACTCTGTGGCACTCCCTATTAATTTCTATTAACATGATGCATGACCATACATTCTCAACCTAAAATGATGTATGATGCTTCACAATATAACATTCATAGAAATTGAAGTGCGCATTTAATTAAAGGTAACTGTAAACAACTGGAATTGAAACTGGCGAATACAATAAATAACAGTAATTGAAAGCATACCACAAAGCATAGCAGGAAACAACATACTATATTGAATTGGAAGTGATGAGCAATAGGAGACAATAAGTGCACATGGAATGAATCACCCTTAACTAAACATGCTCATTCGATTAAACAAAACTAAACATACTTAAGCACTTAGGAAGATTAAATAACTGAAAATGGGGATTGTGCTCATGAATTCATAAATCTCATTCCAACTGATTTCACATGCTTTATTTCTAATTAGTTTAACACGCTACAATTAATAGTCTAGTTTATCATCTTAATTAATTACATGCTCAAGAAAGGATTACAATTATTACTCTAGATGATTTAAACATGCCCTTTTGCTATGATTATTTGTCATACATCAAGGAATGATTAAGTCATTAAGCATGCTTCACTAATTAATATTAACATGCTCCTCTAGTTAGTTAATTAACATGTTCAAGAGTTGATTACATGCTCAAGTAGTCAATTACGTGCTCAATTTTGGTTAATGAAACATGCTTAAGAATTTAGACATGCGAGCAAATTAAACAGCTGCGATTATCAACCTAGTTAATTGTACATACTCAGGTCTAGTTTGATTACTCTAGTTAGTTAATTATTATAATGAATTTGACATGCATCAAGACTTAATGAAATTATTAAACATGCTTGACTTATAAATCAATTGTTGTCTTACTTAGTTAATTATGCTCAATGAAGTGATTAAAAGCTGTCAATTAGTTGAGTATGTCGATTAAACATGCTTTTGTAAATCAAATAAGCTAATTAGATAACCTAGGTTATGGACACATTAGTAAACATGCTTCAAGGACTTATTACACGATTAACATGCTCAAATTGATAGGTTTGATTAACTAAGAAAAATCATCTAACTATCGTAGGGATATTTAAGAGATTGAAATAACAAAACAATATATATGGCACGAGCAATGTATTAGCAGGAAATAAAGCAGAAGATTCATATAGCAGTATAAAATCAAGGAACCCTTCGGTCATTCGTCATTCATTAGCTCGTTTATCGTTCGTTAAGCCTTCTCACAACATTATCTTTATCAAGGCGCCTTATCTCTATCAAGGCAATGAGGGAAGCACCATAACAAAGACATAGGAAATTTTAGCAACAGAGTATCATCCAAAGAATATCTATGGGGTATAAATCATAGAGCAGTACGATAAGGAAAATGTCTATGGAATAGAACTAACAATAATGGCAGTATCTACACAACATAACAATGGAAATTTTGGTGTAGGGCCTCAATGGCCAAAACACCCTTATCCCTTACCCATTTGAAGAACACAACAGGGACAGCTCTTCACGACAGTAGCTCACCTGGATGGTAGCTCTAGCTCACGTCTTCCAGCCATCCCAGTAGTTTCCAGCACACCACTCTAACTTCCTACCTCACTTCACTCATGTTCACACACTTAGCGTAATGGCTAGCTCACTCAGCCACACACTCAACTCCCAACACCCTCAATGGAGCTCTCTCCTTGGTCACTCCCTCACATTCTCTCAGTTTCACGCAGGGAATGGGGAGAGGGAAGTTGAAGACTGAAAGAGAGAGGGGAAGGGGTTATGTAACATCCCGTATTTTTCTCTTTCTTTAAAATATGAATAATTTAAAACTTTGTTTTCGTAAAAACATCAAAGTCTTTTTCCTTCATGAAATTCGATCGCTAAAACTCTTTACTTTTACTTTTCTCAGTTTCCTTTCACCTTTATCAGTTTACGTTTACCTTTATCAATTTACTTTCAAAAGCCATAACATTTCTTGAATAAAATGCAGCGGAATAAAAACAAAACATTAAAGAACAATAAATAAGTTACAAAACTCTTTTTCAAATACTTTTCTTTAACTCTTTAGCCCAGCCAGCCACAAAATCCACCCGTGCAAATCCTTCATCAACTGTCTTTAACTTGTTCATCTGTTGCTCGTTCGTACCTACATTACAAGACCTAAACTAATGAGCCTAACGCTCAGTAAGTGATAAAATGAAATGCAATGCAAGGCATGACCATACAATGCAATTTAAACCAAGAGTGACATACACCACAGGGCCATGAGAACAATATAACATGTGACTCCACAAAGGAGAAATCTAAGTACTTCTCATGCCTGTATTCACCATTTTGTTACGAGAACGTTGGGGATTTCAGAACAGGAGGCAATGAACCCTGGTATCCCATGTCGCTAACCTAGGATCTCTATAGTCCATCCAGCGGATCTAATGACAATGGGACGTCATTGCTTTCCCGAACCCCCACACGTGGATTCATACAATCCTATATGCAATAAATGTCTAATAAACACATCATTAAAAGAACCTAAATCTGGTAAACACACAACATACAATCCAAATTCTTGCTATGTAGGGTCCGAAGACCAAGACATAGTAAGTATCACTTACCTGGCGTCCATAGCGCGTTTCTGGTTCTTTTCTCTTCTTTGTACCTTCAAAACCATATTAACTATTCATCAATAACAATCCCCTAAACTTTAACACTTAATAAATCTCAATTAAGCAACTTCATTTCCTAGTAACCTCACAATACCAATTCCACTACCTTATCCATAACGAAATAGCATTAACCCACAATGCTGTTCATTCCATCAATGTGTGATAAGATACATTAACTTACTTTTCTCAATGGAACCATTTAACTTTGCATAACAGTTAACATTTCACAACCATATATAGTAACAACCAATGTTACCCAACCTAACAACAATTAATAAGTCTTCCCATAAATAGCCTCAACAGGTTAAACCTCAAACATCGTAGCCAATTTCCCAATGCGGTACTCATATTCCAGCGGTAGCTGAACAACATAATACAGATTCAATAATCAAACTAAAAGCAGATCATAACCACAATCGACAGAGCAAACACCTTGATATGAACCGTCACTAGAAACTAACAAAGTCACAGAAACCCTCAAAGCAAGATAGCAACAGGCAGATCAATTTATCAACTATTAATCCAACAAAAATAGAACTTCTAGTCCAAACCAGACCCTCAACATAGCAGAACTTCCAATAACAATAGCTTCAGCCACAGACTACTAATATCCACAAATAGCAAAGGAATAAGTTTAACTTACCTAAAAGCAACAGAGGAAACCAACACCCAGGAGCTCCTTTTTCCCTCTTTCTTCTTTTCTGTTCTTTCTCCAGAGCATTCGACGTCCAACACTCACAAGAGCTGTCTTTATTCTCCACTACCAAGCCTCTCTGCTCTGCCAACACCCAAAAGAACAAAATACATCTTTGCTCTACGTCCTTATGGTCATTTATAGTTAAGAAGGATACACCGCTGAAGACTTACACCATAACAGAGGAGTGATGCGTGGAAGACTTGTGTCACCCTGGAAAAATCGGAGAGAAATCATCGAAACAAAGAGAGAAAGACACCACATTTAAATGGGTTTCTCAGATAATTTTGACCTTTCGGACGTGGTGTGTCGTCCGCAATCGTCAGAAGTCAATTTGGGATGAGTAAATGCGTCACCACTCATTCGTTCGTACCGTCAGCAAGGTATATTCGGACGCTGTGAGGCGTCCACATCCTGCGTCCGCAATCGTCCAAATGTGTCCAAAATTAGGACAGATTCATTCAGACGCCATATTCCCTCGTCCGCAGTCGTCTGCAATAGTCTGAATTGTCCTAGAATTGGACAAATTCAAAACGGACGACCCTGCGACCGTCTGCAGTGTCCCTTAGCGTCCGCACTTTGACAGCTTAGTTTAGGGCACCAAATACTGTCCCAACTCATCCCAAAGTCCATTTTATGTGTTTTTCTTTTACTTTTTATCCTAAATTTCATTGGCCACATTCACGAAAACATATTAATACATGCTATGATCTTAGCACAACGTCATACATGGATTATACAATTATTTTTCTTTTTGGGGACATTATAAGTTATCACTTAGAGAGGGGACACATCCCTGGCTAGAGGGCAGAGCTAGTCGACTGAGCAGGGGGAAGATCGACTCTGCATGCTCTGGAGCGATTTCTTGTCAGGGAGCTGCATTTTAATTCACTGAGGGTCATTCTCCATCTGATTTTAAATCTCTTTTATCGTAGATCTGCGATGATTCGGACGGGTGCAGATGAAATCTTCATGTCCGCAGTCGTCCGCAAGACTAGAATCAGTAGGTTAAAATCTGACTTCGGACGGAAGATGGCGTCCTGATCCTTTGTCCATATCGTCCACAGTCCAGTTTTGGACGCCAATCAGCATCCACATCGTCCACATGTATCATCCGAATTGTCCCAAAATCGGACAGATTCAATGCGAACGATGCTCCTCTTCATCTGCAAGCGTCCACAGTCGTCTGAAAGTCCCCAGACTTGGACAGATTTGATGCAGACGCGTCCTATCCTCATCCGCACCGTCCGTATTGTCATTCGAATGTGTCCTGAGGTGTACAGATTCGATGAGGACGCAGTAGCCATCGTCCACATCGTCCGGGACTTCGTCCGAAAGTCCATAATTCCCACTTTTCACACTTAACTTTTACCCCACAATATTTCCCCAATAAATACTCGTCACAAAATGACACGTATAAGTACGCGATGTAATATCCTCTTAATTCTGACACTTCTATTACATCGCGTCAACGGGGAAACATTGTAGTATTACTCCTAACTTAACGACCTAGAACGTCCTTGGTAATATCCTGATAATTATCAAACTTAAAAATATCGGGATGTTACATTATCTCTGGGCTAATTTGGACGGGTGCAGACGCATAGTTCTTGTCAACATTCGTCCGTAAGGCTAAAATCTCACAGGCTAAACCGAGGATTCGGATGGGAGAATGCACCCTATCCTGTCCCTACCGTCCGTAAGCGGCATTTGGACGCTAAATCACAACTGCACGTGGCATCCGATAGTGTCCTAAAATCGGACAGAGGCGAATCGGATGAGGCCACTACTCGTTCTTAGTCATCCGCATAGCGTCCGAAAGTCCCCAAGGTTGGAAAAATTTGATGCGGACAAAGCAACTCACGTCCACATAGTTCGGGACCTCGTCCACAATTCCACTGCACAGTGAAGTCTCGTCCCCAAGTCATCCCGAGTTCTTGGGACGACGCTTCAAACATTTGCCGACGACATGAATCGTCCGCAGGTGTCCGAAACACCCTGGACAACTTTTCTTCACATTTTCTCACTTAGCTCCCACCCCGTAACACTTTTCGCATAAATACGCGTCATAGAATAACGTATACCAATATGCAATGTAATGTTCTAATTACCTCGTCCCTTAATTACATTGTGTACACAGGGAAAAACGGAACAGAAGTACTCCTAGACTTAACGCTCTAGAACGTCCTTGGTAATATCCCGATAAACATCCAACTAAAAAAGTCAGGGTGTTACATTATAAGCACATGGAGATAGCCATGACAAGGGCTAATGTTGAAAAGGATATAGAAGCCACAATGGCAAGATTTATAGGAGGACTCAATAGAGAAATAATAGATATAGTCGATTTGTAACATTATGTCGATATGGAATAATTACTTCACAAGACAATCAAGATTGAATGAAAATTGAAAGCAAAGAGAAATTCTAAGATGGGATCAGCCTCTAACAACACATGGCAATCCAATTGGAAGAGTGAGATGCCGAAATCTAAAAAGGAACCAAAAGGGAAAACCGTGACATCAAACCCCATTTAACAAAGAGTGAAGACCAAGAGTTCTACTTCAACTAGGACTCGAGACATTAAGTGTTTTAGGTGCCAAGGATATGAGCACGTAACTTCAAATTTTTCGAACAAAAGAGCCATGGTTGTGATGGATAATGGAGATGCAGAGAGTATATGTAAAATCTGAGATTTTAAAATAGTTTTAAAATGTCACGTGTAAATTTTTTGTGAAATTTTGGTCAAAGGTGAAAAGTTGACCAGTTTTGTCGTATAGCGGCGACGTGTGTATTTTTTCGAAATGTGGTCAAATTGAGTTTTTTTCGAGCAGGAATTTATTTTAAGAAATATTTTTTGGAAAGTTAGTTTGAAAACATGTTCAATTTTGGTGAACGTTTTAAATGAAATGGACTTTAAAATGGAAATTGAATAAGATTTCTTTAATATATAAATTATATATAATATAATTTTCTTAAAAATGAAGGTAGAATAAGATAAAGAATTAAAAATGACAGAAAAGAAAGAAGTGACCGTCGAGGTTGAGAAATAAAGTGGAAGAATGATAATAAATTAGATGAATAAAATAAAGGGAAAATAACAAATCAACCATCGTGGTTTTTGATCAATGACAAGTCAACCACTGTGGTATATTTTCTAACAAGTTAACCACTAACATATGAGAAAATGACAAATCCAACATCGCATTCACATTTACCATTAACAAAAGGGGCTTGGATGCCGCGGCGTCCAGGCAAAGCGTCCAGGCAAAAAGGCCTGCACACCGCGGCGTCCAAGCAAAACAAAAGGCCTGGACACCGCGGCGTCTCTGAAACTCTCTATTTTTCATGCATGGTGTTATTGATCAATTGTGTTTCATGGTTACTTCGAATTCTTTATGTATATGTTTTACGTATGCAATGTTTTTATTGGTTTTTTGACCTCTGCACCTTCAAACGACCATAACTTTTGCTACAAGTATTAGAATTGAACACAGAAGGTATCAAATCGAAGCTCTCTCAGATATTTTTCATTTTTATGGGGTTTATCCCATGCCCCCTTTCTTGGCCCCAAAATCAATCGTTTAAGCCCTCAAATTTGTGATCAAACAATGCTTGGTCTAGAAAAACGTTTGATCACAATTTGAGAGCTTCGATTTGATACCTTCTGCGTTCAATTCTGATACTTGTAGCAAAAGTTATGGTCATTTGAAGGTGCAGAGGTCAAAAAACCAATAAAAACATTGCATTCGTAAAACATATACGTAAAGAATTCGAAGTAACCATGAAACACAATTGATCGAGAATGCCATGCATGAAAAATAGAGAGTTCCAGAGATGCCATGGCATCCAGGCCTTTTGTTTTGCTTGGACGCCGCGGTGTGTAGGCCTTTTGTTTTGCTTGGACGCCGCGGTGTGCAGGCCTTTCGGCCTGGACGCCCGCGGCGTCCAAGCCTTTTTGCCTGGATGCCAAAGCATCCAGGTCTCTTTTTGCCTGGACGTCGTGACGTCCAGCGTCTAGGTCCTTTTTGGCTTGGACACCTCGGCATCCAGGTCCTTTTTGCATAGACGCCGCAAGGTCCCTTTTGTTAATGGCAAAAGTGAGTGCGATGTTGGATTTGTCATTTTCTCATACGTTAGTAGTTAACTTGTTAGAAAATATACCACAGTGGTTGACTTGTCATTGATTGAAAACCACGATGGTTGATTTGTCATTTTCCCTAAAATAAAAGAGAGAAATTAAAGTGAAAGGAGAAAAGAGGGAAAGAGACCCGCAGTTATTTGGAAGGAAGAAAAGGGAATAAGGCAAAGTTTTTCGTTATTTTGTCCTTACTACCTTTGTGAGAGAGAGAGAGAGAGCTTCACGTGAGGGGGATTTTCCGAGACGAACCGACAATTTCGGCGATGGGAGCTATTGTTTGTTCGAGCTTTTCCTACTGCGAGTGAGGGTGCATTCTGACCGAGAGCTTTTCACGATGGTTCAGAGACAGAGGGCCAAGGAGCTGAATTTCCATTTCTTTGATTAAGATAAGATTTCTACACGTTTCCTTGGCCTCTCAACCCGATCATTTTCGTCCCTGCTTTGCTGCGATTTTACGATTTAGAGTTGGGTTTTTGTTATGGTTCTGCCTTGAGATGAGTTAATGTTCTATTGATTTCGATGATGGGCTTCAGATTGAGTGATGGATTTTTTAGTATTGCTGGGGTTGTTTAGTCTTAAATTTTACAGAATGTATTGTTCATGCCGTGTGATTTATGTTCTGTTGAGTGTTGCGTCCATTCTGCTGAGGAGTATATATATCCATTTTGTTGCTGTGGTTTATTTACTACTATTGACGATGGGTTCCACGGGTGATTGAGATATAGCACACTGTTAAACTGTTAAATTTATAACCTGAGAATGTGAGGATATGGGTACTAAGCTGTGGATTTATAATAGTCTGGTTGCAGTGGCTTTTGCTTTGGAAAACAAGTGAATAATTTTTTATTTTTGTTGCTGCATTTGGAGAAAAATGTTTGAATTGCCACTGCTAAAATGATGAAATTTTGTGAAGTAATTGTTGTTCACTGTTAACGTTATTAAGTCATAGTTGCATAATAATAGGAGAGAAATATTTGAGCTATTGTTAGAAATTGATATTGGTTCTGGTTTTATTTATGCTATTCCAATGTTGGGCTCTACATTGATAAAGGGATTTGATAAGGTTGGTGATTCTTTTGTGATTTCTAGGTTTGGTTACGGTTAAGGATCCTAGTTTTATTCCTGGTTGTGGTTTTCAGTTTGGGACTAGTGGTTGTCCCTAGGAACTGCCTTAAATTCTAGTCTTGTTTAAGACTTTTCTGTTATCCCTTATATATTTGATAGAATGTTGACATCTACCTTGTTCTAGGTTTTGGAGATGTCAGTGGTTCAATAGCACATGGAGCTGGTTTGTCGGTAAGCATGTCGTGGTCGCCATTGAGGTAGAGATTTTTATAATTTTTGCACTGCATTGCATCATGGTTTTCAAAACTACTATTTTGTTGACTACCACACCTGAAAACTCTACGGGGATTATTCGACAGCACGACAGTTTTTATTTGTAGTATGTTTTCTCATGTTTACATTCTGTACATGGTTTACTACTGATATTTGAACATATATTGATGATATGTTTTATGTGCTTGTGTTTGGAGGATGAATCCTCTTGATGTTTTAGGCACTCTAGTGCTAAAGTATCACGAGGCTATCCCGTCAACCTTCAACTGCGAGAAGGTTTGACATTTGTTACGCACATTGGGAGGATGAATCCTCTTGATGCTGTAGGCACTCTAGAGCTAAAGCATCACAAGGCTATCCCCGAAATCTTCTACTGCGAGAAGGCCTAATATGTACATCGGGAGGATGAATCCTCTTGATGCTTGAGGCACTCTAGCGCTAAAGAATCACGAGGCTATCCCCATGCAATCTTCTGTTGCATGAAGATTAGTCGTTACATGCGAAATACGATGGGACATTCATGACATTAGGTTGCAAGTCTTGGAAGTGAAAGAAAAAAAGATGGGGCATTGGTGACCTTTCCTCAGGTCGAGATCCTTGAAAATCGAAAATAGGACGCCTCAGGTTAAAAGCCCCTAAACCTGGCCAGGGTATTATCACACAGAGTTGGCAGTGTTATTAGCCGCGGAGATTAGCCTATCACAGTATCGTTCCATTTGGTGGGTTGGCTAGATGACTTGAGCTTGCTCGTCGGCAACCCTTGTCAATTTGGGACACCAAGGTCCTAGAGAGAAAGGGTCTAATGTGGAGCAACCTCATTCTTTACTACGATTATGCGAGTTATGTCAGCTCAGAGTTTGCTTGCTGACAACTAGGACGGCGTGCTGGATCTGCAGATCACCGTTATTCGTATTTTGTCCTACCTCATTAGGTGTTGCTATTGGGAGATAGCGACCTTTTTGTGATTGTGCTGGGTGGTTGCACGAGTTGTGTCATGGCTGACTGGTTTGCCGACAACTCGAGTAATACACTGGATTTTCGGATCATATTGGTGGTGGCTAGGGCCCGTCGGCACATTCGAGAGATCACACCACCCTTTGATGATGAGTGAAAGATGGGTTCTTGAGTGACCATCCATTTTCACTGATGACGTTTTCATACGAAAAACGATGTTAGCATATTTTGCGTTTATAGATGTCTATGTATACAACAGATTTTAATAAAGCCGCATTGAGAGCCATGGGCTGGATTTATAAAATGATAAAGAGTTTTTGAATGTTTTAAAATTCATGTACGGTAAAATGAGAATCGTGAAATGGTTTTCAAAAGATGAAGAAAACGATTTTACCATGCATTGCATTTAGTATAGATTTCCCTACTGAGTTAGTCACTCATCCCTTAGACTATATTTTTTGCCCAGGTTAGGGTGTAGGTTCAGCATACTGGTCTTGTATGTGTGGCAGTTGGGCGAAGCTGATGTTACCTAATGAGTGTCTCGATCTCCTCATGGATGGGTGGATTCGTTGGCTTAATCCCTCTGTTCCTAGTACATTGGGATTTTAGTTTTGGTGTTGTTGATTTAATTCTTGCACAGTATTTTCCTTTATTATGTTATCATGTCTCTAGTTGATTACTCTATGGACCCCAACTTATGTGATTTGGGTTTGGGCTTGGTATTATTCCAATTAAGTCTTCTGCATAAAAATTCACGCCTTGGGCTAGATAACTGGGTTCTCTCTGAGAATCAGGTCGCCTGAACCAGTGGTTTTGTTCGGCCCGCCTCCGAGTCATGACAATGTAAGCTCTAGTGATGATGATTTGCCACCAATTGAAGAATGTAACGATGTGGAAGTGGAAGATCCAGTAAAAGGAGATTTGTTGTTCACAAGGAGAGCTTAAAATGTGCAAATCAAGGAGGATAACGATGAAGTATAAAGAGAACACATGTTCCACACCCGGTGTCATGTTAAAAACAAAGTTTGTAGCTTAATCATTGATAGTGGGAGTTGCACCAACGTAGCCAGCACACTATTGGTTCAAAAGTTAGATTTGAAGACTACTATGCATCCAAAGCCATATAAGTTGCAGTGGGTAAGTGATTGTGGTGAAATTAAAGTAACCAAACAAGTGGAGATTGCATTGTCCATTGGAAAATACAAAGATGAAATATTGTGTGATGTGGTCCCCATGCAAGCTACTCATATTCTATTAGGAAGATCATGGCAATATGATAGAAAAGTCAATCTCAAAGGATATAAAAATGAGTATTCCTTGGTTCAAAATGGAAGAATTGTTGTGCTAATACCATTGAAGCTAGCAAAGATCAAGAGAGAATTGCCAAAGATTTCTAAAATTGTACCACAACAAAAACAAAAGAAGAAAAATCTAAATAGGGAGAAGTTGAACAAATTTTGGAAGTTGAAGAAACAAAAAAATTTGAAAAGGAAAAAGGCGAATATGAAAAAGGAGATAAAAGAGCCAAAGAGAGAAAAACCAAGAGTGAAGTGAGCAAAAAAGGAAAAGAGGAAAAAAAGAAATTGGGGGATTAGAGAAGAAAAACTGAGAGTAAAAAGGAGGAAAAAATAGTGGAAAATGAGGTAAAATCTAAGGGAGAAAAGGAAAGGAAAATAAATGAAGTGTTTAAAAAGAGTGATGCACCCCAAGACCCTCCACCAAAACCCGAGCCATGAGGCTTCTTGTTTAATTAATAAGTTGTTATTTTGTAGGTTGGAATAAGCTAAAGAACCTTGAATACGAGCCAAAACATGAGGATAAAGAGGCTCCTAAGTTTGCACTTACTTGGAAGCAAATTTATAGAAGAAATGGTAGATGTTACAAATCTGCTTACAATCTGACCACGGTGGAGTATTTGACCTTTTTATAGACTAGAATGATCTCAAATGAAAAGGCGTTCTTCATACGGTTTGTAGCTGACATCTATAGCTTTCCCAAGTGCTATTTTTAGTTGTATTTAGGGTTTGTTTGGTATGTCAAACGTTTCGTTTACAGAGATCAAAATCCAACCTCGGACATGTTTTGTGTTTTATTGTTTGGGGTCACTTTTGTCATTTGATTTTAGGGCATTTTTGTAATTTCTTTTGAACTTTCATTAAGGAGTTATTTAGCCTTCCTTAATTAAGAGGGAAATCACTTTTGAAGAACCCTAAAATTTGCTCCCAAGCTTTGGCGTGAAGAACCCATGGAGAACCCCTCCGCTCGGTCGACTTCATCTTTTCCAATCGGCTCACTTGTTCTTGTTGGATCTTAGGTGAGTCGATTTGTGCTACCTCTTCCAGCTCCTCCTTCTTGTGTGGTGGTCCTTTGTGGCATGGAGGTAGAAGAACCAACATTCCCCATTGGAGAGAGCCTTCCTTGGTGTTGGCCGAACTAGTCGTCCCTCTAGTGTTGGAGGTTTGCGGACTCCTTTGGATTTTAACTTGTTTTCTTGTACCATCTCTTGAAAGGGGATTTCGAATTCTTGAAGTTATTGATTTTTACTTGTGACATTCTAGATTTGGTGTGGTTTGGTTTGGATTTGGAAGTGGTAAAGATTGTTTTTGGAAGGAGCTATTTTTGGCTGAGAATCTGTTTGGGCGCTAAGCAGATTCGGTCCTATTTTGTGGCTACGTTTTGATCTACTTCTATTCGTTAGATAAAGCGTAATTTTGGCAGAGATGATTTTGATATTGTTGTGTGATGGTCCTCCAAATTTGGCATTGATTGGATGTATGCACGTTGACATCTTGTTGATTAATTCTAGGTCGCCAGAATCTGTCCCAAAAACCCTAATCCGAGGGTCATATTTGTCCAATCATATCTCCTTGTTCTTATCTAGTTTGTAACTGAATTTTGGATATGTTTATGTTTAGAATGTTGATAGAAGCCTCTGCAAATTTCAGCTCTTGATTCCATACGCTTCTGAAGTTATACTTGTTTGAAAATTGAAGACTAAAATTGTTGTTAAAGCTTAGCCGATTGCACTTGTTCAACTCCATAGAGTCTTCGACTCTATCAGAAAAGTAGACAGGTGATTTTACTTTTGTACAAAGATATTTATTTAACCTCCCATGAGCTAACTTCTTTTCCAGTGTTGTTTAATGTTGTTGTGTTGATTATTATATTGTGAGGATATGAGGATAGTATTGACTCCATACTACTGAATGATATATTATATCCTATGTTCGATATGATGATAGTATTGACTCCTTTTTGTTGTCTGTGTTTGTGACGCCCCGTAATTTCTTATCTTAAAACGTGTAGTTTAAAATACATTTTTCTTTCAAATGTGTAACGGAAGACTTTTTCTTTCTTTTCAAATAAAATTCAGAAAATAACAAAGACAATTTATTTAGAAATCTCATTCATAAAATTTTCCAATTTCACGTTCACGTACAATTTTCTTTACAAAAGCTAACCCACATAGTCGATTGATAACTCATAAAAAAGAGTTATTATATGGTTTTATTTTATATAAATATTGCTAGAAATGAATGATTAAATAAAGAAAAAATAAAGTCTTGCTACAAAATGTCACAATTTTATATTTATATTGTAAAAAACCAATTTTTATAATTTTGAAGGTAAAATTTTGTGAGGAATATGCATAATTATTCTATTTTATCTTATAGGAATCACATATGGATATATTTAAAACTGAATCATCAAATTTAAATGGGAAAATTATGATTGGAAAAGATTTTAAGGAAGAAAGAGAAAGTTGTTAAGACATTTATGGAAGAAATTTATCACAACAATAATTAAGGAATAAAAATATTCTCTTATTCTCGAAAAGAGCAATTAAAAAAGTGGTTGAAAATATGAAATAAAATCACAACAGCAAATAGGGGATAAAATCACTCTCATATTTTTGGAAAGAGAAATTATAGAGTGAGAGAAGATGTTTTGATTTTCAAAAGTAGATAAGGAGACAATTGAATTGCTAAAATGGTAGAGAGGTTGCAAGCTACAAAGGAAGAAAACTTTAGAAGGAAAACTTGAGGAGGAAATTCCAAATCCAACCACAAACTAAGATGATATCAGGTGGCAGAAAAAGAGGAGAAACGATATCCAAAAAGGTGAGGATTCAAGGTAGAGACGAAGCGGGTTCTTCTTGCTATGAACAAGTGGAAGAAATCTTGCGATGGAACCACATAATCCTTTAGACGTCAACTCCTATTATTCACGGTAACTATTCTAGATACAGACGTTGCTACATTATCGAATAACATCATGCAACATTACATTATCAAAGAAGATTTAATCTATTTTTTTGTTATATTTTTCTGTTTAATTATAGACTTAATGTGATAGGTCTTACTCTAATTATGGACTAAACTTTTCTAGTGGTGAAGAAGAGAAAGTACCAACTTATGTGAAGCTATTTCTTGGTTAAAGTTTGTTATGCAATTTGGTTGAATAATTTAATATGCATTAATTATTTAGTTCATTAAGTGTTGATAGGCATGAATCACACGACACATTAGAATAATGTTAAATTAAAATTTTCAAAATATTTATTTTTCAAAAGTCTGGAAGAAAAATATTAAGAAAGTTGTCAAGCAATTAGAATGAATCTTGGTAGTTTACAAATTTTAAGTCATTTAACTAATTTTTATAACATCCTTTAGCAATTGTAGTAAAACTCACATAAAGGGGGAAATCAATTCCAAGCCAATTCGTTAATCAAATCTTTCAATTGCTTATTTGCATTTTATTTTAATTACTTAACATCCACTTCACTATTCCAATCAATTTTTATTTTATTTGTTGTTTTACTTAGATATAAAATTGTGTCAAACTTGTCCCCATGAGATCGATACTCTACTTACTCTTTATTATTTGATTTGTGACATGTGCACTTGTGTACTGTTAGTTTTGCACAAACATTGGTCTTGCAATAATAACTCAAGTCATCTTCCTGGAGATACCTCCTTAACTGCATCATTTATTTTTTTATCTTTCATGTAATTGTTTGATTCATACCTACACCACAAAACTCATCTATAAGTTTATTACATATTAAGTAATGAATATCTAAACGTATCATCAATCTATAAAATAGTGTTGCATAAATGAAGATGATATGCAATTAGTAAAATTGTTATGTTTTCTTTTTCTTTTTTTTTTCTTTCATTCCATATTCCGTATAGTCAACTTTGACATCAATCGAAAGATTTGCTAGGTGTTGTACACATTAAAACACAACTATTTGTCTCGACCACAATCGAAGACTCACTAGCTGCTATGCATATCAATGCACATCTCTTGATAGACTCGACATTAATCGAGTTACCTGTTAGTTGTCATGCACAAGAATCTATGACCTCCAGTGTAATAAGCTCAAACATCAATCAAATGCCTTGCTAGTGGCCGTACACATCAATGCATGACTATTTGTCCCGACATCAATTGAAGACTCAATAACAATCATGCACATCAATGCATAATGACCTCACACTATTGGTTGATTTGTCGTGACATCAATCATGATCAAATTATCAAACTCAAGCATACCCTTTAATCCTCTTAAGTGTTTCTTATTTGAAAAACATATGAATGAAAATTTATTTTTGTAAAATCTGAGATTTTTAAAATAATTTTTGAAATGTCATGTGTAAATTTTTTGCGTATTTTTGGTCAAATGTGGAAAAGTTTGACCCGATTTGTCGCGTAGCGACCACATGTGAAATTTTGGTCAATTAGCCAAATAGGTGGAATTGAAAATTTCTAAATGGAAAATTTGTTAAGAACCGGAATTGGAGAATTAAATTTGGATCAGTAAATATTGTTGGGTGATGTTTGGAATAAGCCAGAGATTGAATGAAATTTATTTAGCAAATAACATATAATTAAATATATGTTATTATTGAATAAAAAAATGAAATTAAAATAAAGATGAAAAAGGCAGGGAAGGGCAGGACAGGGGGGAAGTAGAATCAGGGCGGCAAAATGAAATAAAACAAAAAAAAATGGAAATGATTAAAAGTGAAAATAAAAGGAGAAGAAATAAAAATTTAGATGGAAGAAAAGGAGTTAAAATAAAGGGAAGGTTTAAGAAAGAAAAAGAAGAGGGAAATTAACATCGCAGACCCTATAGTTCATAATCAATGACAAGTGAAACTCTGAAGATATTTTGCTAATTACTAAAAACCTGAACTATGGAAAATTCTTGCTGGCTACCTCGCAGTTATGTTTCCCGTCCAAATTCGTAGACTTTAACGCCTTGGTTTTGTTGATGTCAAGAACCATTGAACGGAGATGAAGGACGCAATTGTCGGGGGCCGAGGGACATCCCTCCTGCCCGTTGGAAGACGGATGGTCGTTGGAATAATTATCGGGTGATGGCAGACGATCTTCATTGGCCATTGAATCAAGGAAGGACATCCCGCACTCGGAATTGATGGCCAAGATTGAATCTGTTAATTTCCAAAAGTGATGGCGGCCGATCATCCATGTTGTTGGATCGAGGTAGGGACGTCCCTTAAAGGGATTGACAACTAGGATTAAATCTATCTTTTTCCAAAAGTGATGGTGGATGACAATCCATGGGCATTGGATCGAGCGAGTGATGTCCCTGAATTGTAATGGACGCTCAGGATGGACTCCAAATTCTTTTTAGTTGAAGGGTCACGTGCAAGACACATGCATTTTGAAAAGGCGCAAATTTTCTCAACTAAAACGGACGTCCCTCTTCCATAATGGATGTCCCTCGACCTATTTCGGACGTCTTTCGTCAAGAAATAGATATCTCCCGACCAAGACTATGTCGTTCTGCCCATAATGAAAGTCTCTCGTCTTAAGACATCGTCGCTCAGTATGAAACAAACGTCTATCTTAATACGAGGGAAGCCCGTTGATGTTTAGAGAATGACATTTGGTCCAAAATGGACATCTCTCATATTCAATCCTGGCCGATAATCTTGATAAGTGATGTCCTTCACTCGATCCAATGACCATGGAATGTCGTCTGCCATCACCTTTGGAAACTGACAGATTCAATCCTGGCCATGAATTCCGAGCGGGGGACGTCTTTCCTCGATCCAACGGCCATTGACAATTGTTCACCATCGCCCGATGATTGTTCTAGTGCTCGATAATTGGCAAGAAGGACGTCCATAGCCCCTCGATAATTGACGTCCTTTGTCTCCATTTGACGGTACTTCCCTTCAATGAAATAGAGCGTTAACGTCGATGGATTTGGACGTGAAACGTGACTGTGAGGTCATCGACCAGAATTTCCCATAGTTTAGGGTTTTAGTTGTTAATAAAATTTCTTCAATGTTTGACTTGTCATTGATCCCAAACTATAGGGTCTACGATGTTAATTTCCCAAAAGAAGGGAAAAGAGGTAGAAGTCCCACATCAAACATTGGAAGAAAAAAAAAATTAAGGCAACCATTCCACAGTTTTCTTTGATCGTGAGCCGGAGATGGTGATTTTGAGTGAGAGAGGGCTCGTGTATTTTGAGCGGAAGTCGACGGAGGTTGCGATCGGTTGAGCATTTTTTATTGTGGGGAGGGTTGCGCCATCCATCCAAGGGCGTTTTACGAGAGAAGGATTTTGCATGGTCAAGCGTTCTTTTGGCCGAGCTGTGAAAGAACGAGGCTGAGCTTCGAGCAACTTTGGAGCTCCATCTGAAGGCCTTTCAAACTAGGGAGTTGCATTTTTGGTGAGTTATTTCCAAACGTCTGATTCTATTTGATTTTTGTTTGGGTCTTAGTCGGATTGCCCTGCTCTTGCTAGGGTTGTCTTTACAAATTAAATTTCAGTTTTTGATTTTTTTGCTGTTTGATGAAATTGCTGATGGATTACCCTGTTACGCTTCTGGATTATTGGAGAAATTAAGGATGATGATTTGTTTTTGCTGCTCTTTGATTTATGGTCGTTGTTAATGGTTTAGGCCCTGTGATTTCAGTTTTAATGGAGACCCAAGTGTATGTTGGATTCTGCTTTGGTAATTAGTTTCGTTTTTGTTGCTGTTTTGATGGATGAGTGTTGAAATTGCTCACTATTTTGATTTGATTTTTACAGAATAATGTTGCGGATAATAAGCAGCTTACAGTTCTGTTATTAGCTCTTGATGATAAGCTAATTATGCTGTGTTTGTTTGGGTTGTGCTACGGTTTTTACAATGAGGCTTGAGGGCTTTATGTTGCCCCTGTTTTGTTACGAATTTTGCAACTAACACTGTGTTGGGGTTTTGTTTTAGGGATGGAATTCCAAGTGTTGCTACGAATATTCCAGCCCTCTGATTCACTGTTAAGACCCAAAGATAATGAATTCTAATTTCTGTTTGAAGTTGTCAAGCTGTAGATTTACAACTATAAAGGATGAACAATGGATTTGATGTTGTCTTTGATAAGACTCCCAGGGATTTCCCTGTTTACTTCTGTCTTTACGAAAAATATGTTTTGTCTCTTCTTGGGCTTGGTTTCTGCCGAGGGACATTCTTGTGAGCTATTGCTCTATTAATTTGAGTAATAAGGTTGGGGATTCCTAGATTTGGTTTTTGCTTTGGGATTATTGGTTGTCCGTAGAAATCGTCATGAATTCTAAAGACTTGTATATAATCCCTTGTATGTTTGTTGGGATGCTAACACAGACATTATTGTAGGTTCTGGAGGTGTCGGTTGATTCAACTTTTTGCTTACGACAGTGTGTTGAGCTGGTTTGTCAGTAAGCATGTCGTGGTTGCCAACGAGGTAGGGATCTTTATCTTTCTGCACTGTATTGCATCATGGTTTTCAAAATTGCTATTTTGTGGAATACGACACCTGAAAAACAGGTGGGAATTGTCCGACAACACATCAGTTTGTACGTATACGTATGTTTTCTCACGTTTACATTCTGTACATGGTATATTCTTAATATTCTGCACATATTGATGATGTGATATTTGTGCTTATATGTTGGAAGGATGTATCATCTTGATGCTTTAGGCACTCTAGCGCTAAACAATCACGAGGCTATCCTTTGACATCTTCTACTACGAGAAGATGAGTTATATGATGCACACATTGGGAGGATGAATCCTCTTGATGCTTTAGGCACTCTAGCACTAAAGCATCATGAGGTTATCCCTATACAATCTTCTACTATGTGAAGATTTGTTGTTTATGTGCGAAATGGTGATGGGGTATTCATGACATGTCCTTAGGTTTTGAGCCCTGAAAGTTGAAAATGGGGCTGGGGCATTAGTGACATGTCCTCTGGTTTCAAGCCCTGAAAGTTGAAAATGGAGATGGGAAGGTGATGATCCTTCTTTGGGTTCGAGTCCCTAAACCTGGCCATATTTTTGTCACATGGAATTAGCAGGTTGTCAATCAAGGAGATTAGCCTATCCTAGTACCGTTCCAAACTGACGGGTGGTGTAATGGATCATAGCTCTGCTCGTCGGAAACCCTTGTCAATTTGGAACATAGAGTTATTTTATTAGAGAAGCAGTCTAGAGCAATCTCATTCGTTACTGTGATTATACAAGTCATATTGGTGCTGGTTACAGCCTGTCGGCACATCTGAGCGATTATATAAGTTGTGTTGACTCGGAGCTTGGCTCGTCGACAACTCGGGTGACGTGCTGGATCTTCAGATCACCATCATTGGTTTTCTCTCTTGCCTCACGAGGTGTTGCTATTGAATGATAATCACCTTTCTATGATGAGTGACAGATGGGTCTTTGTGTGACCATCCATTTTTACTGATGACGTTTACATACAGAAGACAATGTTGGCATATTTTGCGATTATAGCTATAAAATATCCTAAATTTTTGTTGATCTAAGCACAAGACCTATGTGATAATGTTGGGATGATAGGAGTTGAATTGGACTATTTAAGATATTGCTCAAGAGAAACATATTGGAAGAAGTGATTTGTGATACCTCAAATTGTGTTATGTTAATCCCTGGATAATTGAAGTTGTTAGTAAAGGAAAATGTATATGGATAAAGTGAACCATGATACTCTAGATTAAGTAGCTTAATGAAATATTAAGGTTATGGAGAATTTTGTGATGACGAGGCGTTGGTTGCGGCCTAAAAATAGAGAGGCGTGGGTCTAGAGCTTGGACAGAGAAGGATAACTGTGGGGAACCTTTGCCAAAATATTGAGTGAGAAACTATGAAACCATGATAGGTGCTTGTTGTGAGTTGAGAAAGAAGGTCTCAGAGAATGAAAGACATGAAGAGAAGTGTCATGTAAGTTCTGATGTTTGAGGAGGAGTCTAAGTGCTATGCTTTTCTTGCTCTTGGGTTCTGTTGAGAGTGAATGAATGCTGTGAAGGTTTGAGGAGGGTCTGTAAAGGGTTTTGTTTTCAGAAAGTGACCATGAGTGAGTGACGCTGCTGTGAGGTTAAGGTTGAAGTCTCTGGAGATAAAAATTGTGAGGATTGCTGTGGCTTGGTGTGAGCACTTATGGAATTGGAGTTTTTGTGCCTGAAACGCTTCTAGAGTTTCGGTTTTTATGAGAAGCAGTGAAGGGAAACCGAGATGATAAGGTGTTGTGTATTGTTGGATTTATGAGAGTTTTACAGAAAGGAAATGTAAGAGAGAGAATGTGAAAAAGGCAATATACTACTGCATTTTGTATGGAATCTTTTGGAATTATACTGTGTCTCTCAAGTCTTTCCTGATGTTTGATGTGTTGAAGGAGATGATAAGGAGGAAAGTTGTTTATTGGAATTCTCTATTTGGTTTCAGATTATCGGATGCTTCAGGTTCTGTGAAGAAACTTAAAGTGGTAACCCTTTTAAAGCTAAGGACTCTAGGTAAGTGGTACTGCATGTGTTTTGTCCGAAAGGGTCTACATCATGAGAATTAGGATTGTTTGATGCGTGCATTTACTAGATGTATATGTTATGTTATTTTGGGAGACATATGTTGTTTGCTTGTGTGAATTATATGTATTTTAGATTTAAGTTCACTTGTTTAGTTAGGAAATTGTGCACATTTTGAGGTTACGATAAAAAACACGATAGATAGAATTGTATACTTGCATTATTGTCACTACGATACGGGAAAATGAAAATGTAACCGAATTAAAAGTAATAAACAAGCTCGTTTGGGTGAGTTCGAAAATTGAAGAGGTTGCCGTCATTCAACCGGTGGGTGAGTCTAGAAACTAAAGAGGTTGCTCTCACCCCAAACTGTAATAAATGTGAAAACAAGCTCGTTGAGTGAGTTCGAAAACTAAAGAGGTTGCTTTCATTCAACGGGTTGGTGAGTTTGAAAACTAAAGAGATTGCTCTCACCCCAAACTATAATAAATGTGAAAACAAGCTCATTGACTGAGTTCGAAAACTAAAGAGGTTGCTCTCATTCAACGAGTGGGTGAGTTCAGAAGCTGAAAAGGTTGCTCTCACCCCAAACAGTAAATACAAGCTTGTTGGGAGAGTTCGGAAACTGAAGAGGTTGCTCTCATTCAACGGGTGGTGAGTTCGGAAACAGAAAAGGTTGCTCTCACCCAAATGTGAATAAACATGAAGATGGTAATAAAAGAGATATTTAAAGGAAAACTCAACAGTAAAGGAAAACTCAACGGTATAAGACAGATAAACAAAACAGAAAACTGTATGTCTTAAATAGTATTGCAAGAACATGTTTTACTTTTATACCACTTATTAAGTGTTAGGCTCATAGTTAGGTCATGTGATGTAGGTATGCATGAGATGGAGGATTGAAGCAGTTGATGAGACATTTGTACGTTGTGGGCTTGGCGGCTGGTTAGGCTAAAAGATTAAGGAGAAATGTAATAATTGGTAATAACATTTTTGAGGAAAGTGAACCTTTGTTATAGTATTTCATTTTATTAAGAAGGTCTTCAAAGTGTGTTTAATTCATTTGGTATTATAAATACAAGTCTTCCGCTGTTGTAAATATTTAAAAAGCTTTACAGTATGACATCTTTTAAGTAATGAATGGTTTAAAAAAAGGTATTTATTTATGAACTTCTTATTTAAACTAGTTTTCAAATAAAAAGTCTTCTGCTATGATTTTAAAAGAAAATGTCTTCAAAATTATAAGTTTTAAATTGTAAGAATAACCAGGATGTTACAATAGTTGTTTATGTATACAACTAGTTTTTGAATAAAGCCATATCAAGGGCCATGGCCCGATTTATTAAAATGATAACGAAGTTTTAATTGTTTAAAATCCATGCACGGTAAATAAGAAGCATGAAATGGTTTTCAAAAGATGAGGAAAACGGTTTTAGCATGCATTGCATTTAGTATCGACTTCCCTATTGAGTTTGTCACTCAACCCTTAGACTATATTTTTCCCCAGGTTAGGGTGTAGTTTCGGTGCACTGGATTTGCACGTGTTGTAACGACCCGATTTTTTGTTCTCCTTTAAAAATTCGCTGAAATTCAAAACTTTTGTTAAAAACCTTGTTAAGAGAATATCAGAGTGCAAGTCGAGCCGTTAGAAACCTTTTTCTTCGTTAAAACTTAGCGGAAGCAATTGTATGAAAACAAAGCTGATTTATTGAAACATAGCGGAAGCGGTTATAAAATCTTTGTGAAAATATAACTGATTTGCAAACTTAAATCGTTTATAAAAATCATTTGTTTTGCTTTATAAGTACTAAATGAGTGAATACAAATTGATTACAACCCATTTATCTCTTCTCATAGCCTGGCCAACCACAAACTTCGCGTGTGCAAATCCTATATCCCTATTTCTAATATGTACACTATCTTCGCCTGTGAGTACCTACACCACAAGTAAACTGTAAGCCTAACAGCTTAGTAAGGAAAGAGTTAACAATGAAAAAGAGAATTTAATTAACTAGATATGCTTGGGAAACATAACATTTGATAAACAAGAATTTATGCTAAAACATGCTCAAATTCGTTGATTAATTATTAATTACACATGCTTGAGAAGTTAAACATGCGAGTAAATTGGACATGCAAATTAATTAAACATGCTACGATTATTAATCTAGTTTATCGTAATTTAGTAAATTAGACATATGAGACATGCTCAACTAATTAATTTATTTCCTAGTTAGGTTAACATGCTCAAGTCTTATTATTGCAATTTAGAATTTTAATTGATTAATATTTTAAACATGGTCGGCTTAATTAAATTAACATGCTAGTTACTTTAACATGGATATCAACAAGGAAACGGCAAAACAATTTACTGCAGCACAATACATACATTTGAAGGAAGGAAATTGACAGTTTATTTATTATGCTTACTACAGAGATATTTAACTACACAGAGCCAATGGCAGAACAACGAAGGAAAATATAGCACAAATAAATAACAGCAAGTAAACACTATAGAACATGGTCATCCTCGGCATAATTCTCCACTCATTCGTACTTTCTAGTTCATCATTCTACGTCCCTCGATCACACACTGAGCATTTACAGCATTGGCTTCTATCACGTAAAACATTTGCAGTAAAGCAACAATGAAGGAAATACAACAAAGGAAATTGATGACAGAATATCATCTAAGGAATTATAGCAGTAACAAATAGTCAAGAATTTATACTAACGAACAACCAAGAAATTAACAGGAAATAACAATAATAACGCATCCAAGGAATTATCAACTAATAGCAACTAGCAGTAAGCATTTCAGAGAACCAACCATAACTCAACTCACGCACACTACTTGTGGGTAGGGCTTATGTAACATCCCATTTCCGTTTATAGATTTTTTGTAAAATTTTGAACATTTTAAAATCTCATTTAAAACATATTTTAATGAAATATATCAGAGTACGTTACACAGAATAAAACATTAAATCGTCTAACATAATAACATACTTAAAATCCATGACAATATCTTATGTATTTAAAAACAACTTTATTTAATAGAGGCATAACCCCCGAGGTCATCTTGCGCATGGTAACATAAGCTCGCATCACGTCACGCTCCTTCAACATTTACTTCAACCGGCTCACCATTCATACCTACATCACAGAAGGAATAATGAGCCTATTGCCCAGTAAGGAATATAAAATGTAATGCAACCTCAAACTTTATGACAATTCTACATGCTTTAGTTTCATATACTTGTAAGTTGGGTGAGAGCAATCTCTTCAGTTTTCGAACTCACCCCTTGGATTTGTTTTTACATGAGAGCAACCTCTTCAGTCTCCGAACTTAGTGAAAATAGATCCATCTACATTTACATTCATTACCGTTTACTGTTTTACCATTAGGTGAGAACAACCTCTTCAGTCTCCGAACTCACCACTCATTGAGTAAGAGCAACCTCTTCAGTTTCCAAACTTACTCAAAAGAGCTATTTCTACGTGTGAGCAACCTCTTAAGTTTTCAAACCCACATAGAAACACCGTTATTATCTTCATTATTAGCCCATCAAATGCATGACGTACATTCTATCAATATAGCTATATGAATGTCACACATAGCAGTTTATATATCACACAAAAATGTTACAAACAACTACCACACAAAAGTTACAATCATGCTTTAACTATAACTTTAATCCTAAACATGTTTTATTTACAATGGCTACCATTTGTGTATACAATTTAGGCCCCTAACTAATAGGAAGGTAAAACGTGGGAGAGTATATATTATTTACCAACAACTTTATATTTTTCTTTCGATTATTCACTGATTCTTTAAACAACAGCACTTATAGAGAATAAACAAGATATACTATTGTAAAAACACTACATAGAGACAATCATCAGACCATTTTATCCATGACTACATAGAGATCATTTCCTTATCATCAATTACCAACCTAGGAAACCATATAAATCCACCTAACAGAGAATTTATCGTAAAATATGTACTTGGCAGAGAGGTTATTATTAATAACACACAAATTTACTTTGAATAATAACTCTATTGTGAAGGCAATATTCATAAGAGAACAAAAACTCTTTCACGACAACAACTCTCTAGAAATAACCATAAAAATCTCAACAATTATCTTAACAAATCTACACAACAAGCATCCTACTCCTGCGATGTAGGTCCTTGCGGACAAAAGACAAGAGATATTCCTTGCCTTGTGTGTCACTCTTCTTCTCCTTCTTCAAGTCTATTCCTTCACCGCGGGAGATCTCTCTCTCTCTCTCTCTCTCTCTCTCTCTCTCTCTCTCTCTCTCTTTTCTCCTTCGGTTTTTCCGAGAAAATTACAATTCCACACATCATGCCTATTTTATGCATTACTTCAATGACTCTTCAGTCACTCATTGAGGACAAGAGAGGCGTTGGATGACACGGGAATGTCAAAAGATGAACATTCAGTGTTTCAGGCGATTGAGTTTCGTCTCTAGACATTGATAATAAATGGCGGTCGATCGATTCAACTAAAGGGCGATCGACCACCTTTTCAATTAATGTCTGTAAATTCCAGTTTTTAATAACTTCGGCAGATCACGTCAGTTGATCACTGCAAGACACGATCATCTGCCGCGATCGATCGCCAGACATATTCATAGAATTTTGTGTAATTTTATATAATTTCTTCAATATATATATATATATATATATATATATATATATAATTTCTAATATTCAATAAAATACTAATAATTCATATTCTCACTGAATCCAATAATTACACGAATTTAAATATCCGGGGTATTACAGCTTAGATGGCAAGACACACCCAATCCTTACCACTAACGATGACACAATAATAGGGACAACAAACCTCCACAACTCACACAGCCACTCTAGCTTGCAGCAGCAGCAACAGCTCCAGCTCGCGGTTCCAACTCCACTCACGGTTTACTCTCATTCACGAAGGAAGCTCACACTCTCACAACTCACACACATCACCTAGGAGACTCACTACTCACTAGAACCCTCACACACAGGAAGAGGGAGAAGAGTTCAAACAGAAAGACAAGCTCTCACAAAAAGAAACCTCAGCTGAAGAAAATGGGGAGAGGATGGCTTATACCTGAAGGAGAAGGGGACACTATACCTTAAGGGAGGCAGAGAGGAGGCGGCAGTGGAGGGGGTGGTCGATGCCAACATGGATTCGGACCTAGAGGAGGCAATTTGGTGTCTGGAGATCGTATAATTATGGACTACATAACAATTTTCATCATTTTAACTCTAATTTATTCGTAGGTCTGGGCTATTTCGAATGAGTGTGGACGCACTAGTTTCGTCTGCATTTGTCCACATGGGTAAATTCCTATGGTAAATTTTGTGCATACATACGTGAAATGGCGTCCCCATCTCGCCCGTACCGTTCGAATGTCGCATTTGGACACGAAATGGCTTCTGCATGTAGTGTCTGTGTGCGTCCGAATGTGTCTAGAAATTGGACAGATTCAATTCGGACATGACCCACTCACGTCTGCATTTGTCCAAACTCGTCTGGAACTGTCCAGGAATTGGACAGATTCAATGCGGACGAAGCCACCCACGTCCGCATATGTTCGAACTCGTCTGAAAGGTCGAGTTAGATACAGGGGCAACTTGGGACGTGACACAATGTCCGCAAAAGTCATCCCAAAGTCCTGGAACAGTGTCCCATACGTTTATGGACGAGGAACGCCATCCATGGGTCATCCGCAAGCATCCAAAAACACCCAGTCTAGCACTTTAACACATTTTCCCTTCCTAAAATCCATCCCATAACATCATCCCCATAAATATAAGTCATGATTTAACATGTATAAATATGCAACATAATATCATACTCCACCCGACATTCAATTACATCGCGTATACATGGAAAACGTTATCGGGACTACCCCCTTGACTTAACGCTCCGATTATGTCCTAGGTAATACCCCGATATAAAAAGTTGGGGTGTTACACGTGTCATCGTGGGTGGCGCTAGGGTTCTCTAGTGGGTGTCTCAATCTCCTTGTGGATGGGTGAAGGTTCTTTAGTTCAATCCCTCCGTTCTTGGTATGTTGGGATTTTAGTTTTGGTGTTGTTTGATTTAATACCTGCACAGTACTTTCCTTTTGTAACGACCTGGTTATTTATTTGCCTTTTATTATAAAAATGCGTGAAATTTAAAACTTTTGTAAAATGACTAAATTTTCATTAAAACCTTTTTAAAATATAATCAGAGTGCTCTTCTTATAACCAGATCGTTAAAAACCTTTTACTTTGTCTCGTTATCAAAATTGTTATAAACAGTAGAAAACTATAGTTATAAAAATCTTTTCCCAAATCATAGCGGAAGCGTAAGACAAATTGATAAAAAATCATTTTTCTTTAAAAATGTATCGGAAGCATAATTAATTCATTTAAATACAATTAATAAAGCATTACTGCATATTTTACAAAGTTTGTTACTCTTTACATTAGATAGCCTAACCAGCCGCAAATCTCACCCGTGCAAATCCTTTATCAGCTGCTCCTAAATCTGTTTGTCATTTTCCTATATCCCAAGTCGTAAACTATGAGCCTAAGGCTCAGTAAGTGATAATACCTAACATCCTACATGCTTATGTTGTGCTCTTTAAAAATCGTATGCAATATAAGTTCTCATTTTTTTCTTCTTATCTTTTGTCTTTTACGTCTTAATTATTTTCTTTCATTGGTCATTCTTTCTGTTATGACCTCCGGGATAGCAGCAATGGCATAGTCCGAAAGCCTGCTAACCATTGGTCATTCTTTTCATTGTTGAACTCCGATATAGCAGTGATGGCATAGTTAGAAAGCATGCTAATCATTGGTCGTTCTTATCTCGACATAGTCGAGGGGCTGTCTCGACATAATCCAGGGACATTGCAACAAATACGAGCAGCAATGACATAATTTGAAAGCTTGCTAGCGACGATGACATAGTCTGAAAGCTCGCTAGCGGACGTGCCCATGAAGGGCTTAAACAGCCTCACATCATATCATTGCCTTTTTCTTTTCTTTATGTTACTTTTTTTATTTATTTTTCCTTCTTCTTTACTTTTTAGTGCTTATTATTCGTTCATTATCTGTTTCTAAAATCGGGCATAAAACTCATTTTTGTATGCTTTTGAAAATTGTGATGCATGATGCTCATGAATGCATGCAAGTTCTGAAAGCATAAATAAACATTCAACGTGTGATTCACACAACATGCTATAAAACTATAGACATACTGTAAAAGCAGTAAACAATGAAACGTGTGATTAATAACTGTAGACATGCTGTAAAAGCGGTAAACAACGAAACATGCATATCCTATTCTTACGATGTAGGGACTGAAGACCAAGACACATGCATATCACTTACCTTGATTGCTTAAGTCGCTCACACTTATTTGCTATCTTTCTTTTTCTTAGTACCTTCACAATTAGAAACATTTATTCATTAATCAAATCATTTAATCTACTTATTAAATCTTAATATCTTTTCTATTTTAATTCCTCGTTACTTACTAAAATTTCCTAAAGGAAATCATTTCATTAATTGTTATTTAGCATAATAATCCCCACATTCATTTCCAATTACGTCTTCGTCCAATTAATGACTACATTATAAATCAATAGAGTATACAAGCAAAGATGCCACTTAACAGGTTTATATCCAAGTAACATCAGACTTCCACATCTAACTTCTACAACATAACACTTCCAACATCCAATAACAGATTAACAAATCATTTTCAACACTTCTGATAACTACAACAGATAGAAAATCCAACTTAACATTAGACACTTATAGTTAACAGATTATTCCATCCAATTAAATTCATTCAGAAATCCAACAGAGTATATACATTGCATAATTCTTAAAACCGTAGAAGGCAGAAAGTAGAATCCAAACATACAGAGCACAACAATTATTCATAAATGCTCAACTTAACAACTTCATCATTGTAATCCAACTTAACAACTTATTCCACTTAACAATAACCTATAGAAATTCACCAACAGAACCTAACCATGGCAACAAAATTCCATTCTCACAACCAATAACAACACAGAGAATATAATTACACAATTCATAGCTCTCGGCAAAACCCAACCTGATCATCCAATAATAGCATATATTCAACTAAACATTCCAGACTATTACATGACATATAATCACATCACTAAATCAAATTCAACAGCAGTTTATTATCCATTATCCAACAACAAATCTATTCCAACACAACAGACTATATCATTTCATCCAACCAGATACAAGTATCCAATCCAAGTTGCCAGAATTAATCTTAATCTTAAAACAGGAGTTAAAGGACCACAACAGACTAAGAGAAGACCTCACCTACACCAACACTCGAAGCCAGAATGGAAGCTTCACCTTTCGGCCACCAACTCCAACTTTAGCTCTTCCTCACAGCCATCTCCCTTCCAGAAGCTCACACACTCTAGAGAGCACTTCACTCTCTTTCACGCTCTATCTCTATTTTCTCATTGTTCAGCCTCCAGAAGAAATCACCCGAGAGCTCACCTCTAGAGAGCTCCTGTAATATCCCCAATTTTTATCGAGCTAAGCACAAGGCTTATGTGATAAATTGGGATGATAGAAGTGGAATTGGACTATTTAGAAATATTGGTCAAGAGAAATACATTTTGAATAAGTGAATTATGATACCCTATTATGTTCATAATTAGTTTAAGGAAAGGATTAGGGTTATCATAGAATGGGTAATGACACTTGAATTTAGAAAAGATAATATTATGACTGAATTAGTGATTGGCAGTCAGAGGATTAGTAAGAGAAAATGCATTTGGATATAATAAGGTTGAAGTTATAAGGTCTACAATATTTTGGAGTATATTGGATTTCATAAAAGAATAAGGTGGAAGAGAAGTTATAGAATATATACTTTGAGTATTATGAAATAAATTATGGATAGTTAGATAATTCAAGTGTTGGCCAAAGCGAAAATATATTTGAATGTAAATGGATGTATTGGAATATTGTAACGATGTAAATGTTTATATATATATATATATATATATATATATATATATAAAAGGTTTTGGTGCATAAGGATTTGGAGAAGATGAAGTAGTATGGAGAATGTTACAATTACAATTATGACCTTAAATTATGGTTACAAAATATAAATATATATATTGAGAGATATATACAATTATATATAGAAGACATGCATGACATGCATATGCCACATAAATAAGTAATAATTTGGAGAATTAGGCAAAAATCAACGTTCGGTGACTACGGTTGATCTTGGCGGTCGATCGATGAGACGTCGATCGACCGACGAGAAAATTTGAAAGTCTTCTGAATAAATTGTGCGGGCGTTTGGCTGAAGGGCTGTTGATCATCCTTCATGAAAATTGATCGACCGCCAATTTATGAGAAGTAATCTGAGAGTCTGGAAAGTCTGGAAGACAAAAGGAAATGTCGTCTGTGTTGTCTAAATGTCTGGGAATCGAAGGAGATGTGTTAAATGCGTATGAAGCTGAGAAGATTGATGTTTTATACATTGGATCATCAAAGGGCGTCTGTTAATGATATTCAACGCCTGAATGGCCAAACAATTTGTCTAAATGACTGTATAATTTAATGGATACATCCAGTGACTTTCTGTCTTTATCGGGGTGATGAAGAGACATTATTGGTGGTCTATAAATAGAGAGGGAAGAGAGCAAGGTTGAGGGAGAGGAAAACTAGGCGAAAGCTCTGCCAAAATGGTTTGAGAAAGCTGGTAGTTCTTCTTCTCGAGTTTTGTTCTGGAGTTTTTGTGATGTTATGGAGAGAAGAGTTTGAGGAAGTTGTGAGAGTTGGCGTGATGTAACTGATGTGTTTTAGAATAGCTTGAGGGTTTGAAAAGAAGCAGAAGTCGTGTGGGTTGAGGAAAGTTTGTGTAATTCAAATGCTTTTATGAAACTGTAAGAGTTTCGTTTCTGAGGGTGCAGTATGTGAGAAACCGTGAGGAGAAAACTGGAGTGGAATTTCTGTGTTTATGAAGGATGATGGTTCTGAGATTTGATGGGTGAGAGAAAGAAACAATTTTTGGGAAGAAAGGTGGAGTTAAATCTCTAAGTTATTCTGGTGCTTAGGGTATCGAGGAGAAAGAGATTATAAAAGTTATCTTGGTAAAGCTATGGACACATGGTAAGGAATAATGCTTGTGTTTTGTCCGAAAGGACCTACATCGCAGGAGTAGAGTTTTTGTGTAAATTTATATGTTAATCTTTATTGATGGTTATCTGGTTAGGTTGTATTCCTACGTTAGATTACTGATAGTTGTGATGAAAATGGTTTTCTAAGATGATGGTCTATGATTAGGGGTGGGCAAGAACCGAACCGAACCGAGAACCAACCAGGAACCGAGGTTCAGTTCTGGGTTAGTTTCGGTTCTTGGTTGCTAAAATCAATAACGGGTTTGATTTTGGTTATAAGTCCAAAATTTGGTCCCGTTCTCAGTTCATGGTTTGTGGAACCGAGAACCAAACTATTTTGAAAAATCTGCGATTCTCCCTACTTCCCGAAGACGGTTTCGAAGAACAGGGAAGGCAAATCGTGATTCTCTGCATTCCAAAAGATGAATCCAAAGAACAGAGAAGGCGAACCTATGATTCTCTGCGTTCCCTTGCTCCCCTTCTTGATTATGCATTCTACGATTCTGGAACGTAGAACCATCTTGAACCTGTGATTAGGGTTTGCGATTTTGATTTCTGTTTTTGATTCCGACAGCTGCTTCTGTTTTTTATTTAAGATTGATGTTTTCTACATATTGATGTTTTTGCTTTTAGGTTTAGTGAAAGCTACAAAGTTATCTCAGTGGAAGGACTAAATGGTAGAGTTTCAAATCGAAGTATGTCCAATATGAGTATTGTATCTCCAGATCAGGGTTCTGGTAAAGGCAACCTTAGTCCATCAAATTTAATGGCCAAATGGAACTCTCCCGACTTGAGTAATGGGTACTTAAATCGAGGGAAGAAGGGAAGCATTACTCAAAGTGTACAAAAAGATTGCTTAAAGGCAAAGCTCTTGGAAGCCAGGATGGAAAGCCAGAAAGTCAAATTGCTCTATGCTCTTAACCACAAAATTTCGGCGATGGAATAATGCATGCAGTTCAAGATCGATGACAAGCCAAATCAAAATGTTTCCTTTCTGATCAAACAAGGTACCTATTTTCTTTCTTGTAAAAAAAAAGGATCATCATTGTTGTGGGGAAACATTCAATAGTTCTGATAATTCTTGTTGCACGAGTCTTGCATTCATGAAATAGCAGTGCTAGATTGTGTTCATGGAATTTTCGATAGTCCCACTCATGTAGGCCATTTGGAAGTATGAGACAATCATAAAGAATTATATATTCATAATTTAAAGACTATTCTCCTTGAATATTCTATGGATTTGTCCATCAATCATTACTTCCTGTGCGAAAATATGAATTCAACAATCGACTGATATAAGATTGTTAAATAAGACAAGAAAACAAAAAAGCATTATTGTATATTGAAGAGATAAAATCCCTCATCATTCAACAGATAAAATTAGAAAACAAGGGCAGGGCAGGCTCCTGATCGAGGTAGGAACTCGTATAGGGCACTTCAATTGTCATAACAACCGTGTTGTCCGAAAATAAAATCATAACAAAAATTCTAGAGAAGCAATAAATAAAAAAAATGACCATTGAACGATTCTGTCTACTTCCCTAGCTAAACAGACCCCACAATTCATCCTGCATTTAAGTGATCAATGGAAAAAACTAAAAAAAAAACAAGTTGGGAATCGGAACCGACCAAAACCAAACTGGAACCGAGGCTCGGTTCCAGTTCTGGATCCAGTTCCTTGTGGTTTCGGTTCCGGTTCCTTACTCTCGAAACAGAAAATTGAACGGTCGGTTCCAAGAGGTCCGGAACTGGAACCGAGAACCGATTTGCCCACCCCTATCTATGATATGGGAAAATTGGATTAAATATAATATAGTTAATTAGTATAGAACCCCAATTCATATTCAAGTGGTGGATACCATAGGATAGTGCTTATATTGTTTAAGACTAAGTTAGAAATAATATGTCAAGGATAGAAGATTAGAAGTATAACATTATAGTGTAATAGGAACATGCTTAATGTTAATGTTATAGTTGAAGCATAGTGTTGTTGTTAATTGTTTATAGTATTGTTTGCAATGTGTGACACTCATGTAGATATGTTAATAGAATGTACGTCATGCATTTCATGGGCTAATAATGAAGATAAGAATGGTGTTTCTATGTGGGTTCGAAAATTGAAGAGGTTGCTCACACGTAGAAATAGCTCGTTTGAGTAAGTTCATAAACTAAAGAGGTTGCTCTTACTCAACAAGTGGTGAGTTTAGAGACTGAAGAGGTTGCTCTCACCTAACGGTAAAATGGTAAATGGTAATGAATGTAAATGTAGGTGGATCTATTTTTACTGGGTTCGGAGACTGAAGAGGTTGCTCTCATGTAAAAACAAATCCAAGTGGTGAGTTCGTAGACTGAAGAGGTTGCTCTCACTGAACTTACAAGTATATGAAACTAAAGCATGTAGAATTGTCATAGAGTTTAAGGTTGCATTACATTTTATTTCTTACTGGGCAATAGGCTCATTATTCCTCCTGTGATACAGGTATGTAAGAGATCAAGGATAGTAGCAGTTAATGAGGCATTTGTGCATTGCGGGCTTGGCGGCTAGTTAGGCTAAAAGGTTTAAAGAAGAAATGAAATGTTTGAATGAATGACTTTGTTATGGTGTTACATTACATTAAGTAGATTTTCAAATGATGTTAAATTATTTAAGTATTTGAAATAGAAGTCTTCCGCTGTTGTAATGTTTTAAGGTTTTACAGTACGAAATCTTTTAAGTGATAAATAGTTTAACAAAAAGGAATTTATTTATGCAATTTTTATTTAAGCTAGTTTTCAAATGAAAAGTCTTCCACTGTGATTTTAAAAGAAAATTTTTTTCAAAAATCATGAGTTTTAAATTGAATGAATAAATGGGATGTTATAGCTCCACTCGGCTTCCAGGAGAAATTCCCCCTGCACAAAACTCCTCTGCCATTTTTCCTCCCCTTTCTCGCAACAATAACCTGAGCCATTCCCCTACAAACATCCATGCCATACCCTAACATCCTTGGCCATTCCTCTACGCACGTCCATTCTATTGGTTTCATCATCATAAGAACCAGTCATGAATGGGCCGGTTTGAACCCAACCGCAAGCTAGACCCAGGCCTTTCGGTGGGTCCAGCATGAATCACCGACCCTCCAGTCGTTCCCTAGCGAAATTGCCTGCTCCGATCTCCCCTACCAACGCCCGATTAACCGAAAGCAAAGGAGGAGGAAAATCAACTAGGCATACCTCAACTCGTCGCCGAAAAACACAACCCACAGAAGCACCAATCCCACACGCCATGCCCGACAAACCGAGCTCCACATCCAACCATTCTGCAAAGCCTGAAGCCCGAGCCCTAAACACGACCCGTGCTCCACTTTGTCTGAAAGCACTTGCCAGGACGTTGCCACCCGAGCCTTTGTCATTGCCGTTCCTTTCATCGTTGGTCCCTCACCTCCAAGCTCTCTCCCTCCTTCGTCTCTCTCTCTCTGTCTCTCTCTCTCTCTCTCTCTCTCTTCTCCACAAAAAATGGTCGAAGGCCACTTCAATTTTCCCCCTTTTCTTTTTGTTTTCTGAACCAAACCAAATGACAGCATGAACCAACCCAAACCAGACCACATCCTGAACCTATTCACTCCATGAAACCTCCATTTTTATTTCCTTTAATCCAATCCTTCACTTAATATCTAATTAATCACTCTCTAACATTTTAATTTAAGGTCCCTTATTAATTCTCTTTCCACATTAATCATAATTATTGTAACGACCTGGTTTTTCGTAATCCTTTAAAATGCGTGAAATTTAAAATATTTATAAAACCATTTTTTAAAGCGATATCAGAGTGCCAAACTGGACCGTTAAAAACCTTTTTTCGTGAAAGTATTGAGGAAGCGTTGTGAAATCATTTATTTAAAACATAGCGGAAGCATAAACAAATCATTTAAGGAAGAAATACTAAACAATTAAATACTGTGTTTGAGAAATGAAAATTGAGTAATTAAATATAAGTGAATTACAACTGTTTTCTCTTTTCTCCCTTTAGCCTGGCTAGCATTAAGTCGCGTGCGTGCAAATCCCTCATCCCTGCGTTATTATCTATTCGTCGTTTGTACCTACAACACAAATAAAACATTAGTCTAATGGCCCAGTAAGGAAAATGGTTTAATGCAATTATGCTTATGTCTCTATTTAGTCCTTTTGGAATGGGGGCCACCCAAACCAATCCTTTCATTACATTCATTAGTTCGTTATTTCCTTTACATTAGTTCATTCATTCGTTACTCATACATCGAGCGGAAGATTGGAGGATTTTCTCTTGCAATGGAATAGTTGGTCGAACCTAGTCTTTTACTTGCAATCTAGAACTCTCGTACCCTACGAGGGAGGGGCTTCGGCTAGTTGCAGACTAGACCTATTACCCATCCGCCCTCCAACTCTCCATTTCTTTCATTTTCTTAACATCTTACCTCACATAATGCATGTGTGAGTACCACCCCCGGGGGCACTCCCTATTGGTTTCTATTAACATGATGCATGACCATTCATTCTCATCCTACTTTGATGCATGTTACATTATAACGTAACATAACAATAATTGAATCGCGCATATAAAAGAAAGTAATTGAATAGTAGGAATTCAAAGCGCATAGAAATGAAAGCAACAAATCATCGATTAACGCTTTGAAGGAAGGTAACCAATAATTAAAGATGACAAGGATTAAAGTAAAGCACATGATAGAGCAACTATAATAATAATAAGGGCATGCGTGGACATGTAAATCACAATAGTAAAGAAATGAAACTGGAACATGCTATTAATAATCATGCTAGTTACCTTAGTTAATTTCCTAGTCAATTTGTATGCTTTCGAAAGATTACCTTTGTTATTCTAATTAGTTATCCTAGTTAATTTACATGCTCAAGTAGAATTACAATTATTATTCTAGTTACTTATCTTAGTTACTTAACATACCCACGAAAGATTACCATTGTTATACTAGTTAGTTATCCTAGATAAGGTTACATGCTCAGGTAGAATTACAATTATTATTCTAGTTAGTTATCGTAGTTACTTAACATACCCAGGAAAGATTACCATTGTTATACTAGTTAGTTATCCTAGATAAGGTTACATGCTCAATATTAATAGTTAGTTAACATGCTTATAGATTTCACAAGTAATAGCTAACTAACAGGCATGGATTGATTAATAATTTAATTGATTAGCCAAACTTCCTAATTAATTAACATGCTGTTAATATCATAAACATGCTAACTAGAAATCACGATAAATTAGTTAATTAACATGCTTGTCTAGTTAATTATTCTAGTTAGTTAATTGCTCTAATCAGTTGACATGCATCAAGACATAACCGCGTAATTCAAACATGCTCAACGATTAGTTATTAATAATTCTACTAGTTAAATATGCTCGAACTAGTTATTTAACGACTAGTTAATTAATTAGATTAGTTAACATGCTCAACTTCCAATTTGGTTAATTACTCTATTTAACTAATGATTAATTAAGCTGAATTTATAGTTAATAGTTTGTTGTTACAAGTATCAATACAACCAGCTGAGATTAAGAGTTGTGTTAACTAAACGTGCTTAGATTAGGGAAGTAAAACTTCTAAGTAACACTAAGATATTAACCAATGAAATAGCAAAACCAATGCAGCAATAGGAATCAATCCAGAGCAGAACACAATTATTATTAAAGAAGCTATCATCATTCACACACTAAGTGTAATACCCCGGAACTAATTTTCTCACGTACGCGATGTAATCGAACTTGGAAATGATATTACATAATTCAACACGTATCGTTATTCATGGCATGCATCCATGGGGAATGTATGGGATAGAAAGTTAATTTCAAAAATGGGAATAAAGTCTGGTCTGTGCATTTTCGGATGCCTGCGAACGAGATGCATTGTCTGCAAACGTATTGAACGCCAGCTCTAGGACTTGGGATGACTTGGGATGTAGATTCGCGTCCCGATCTCACTGTGTCTTGCACTTTTGGAGGAGTCTAGACGACACGCATACGAGTTCAACCTCATCCAATTTGACTCTGTCCAAGTCTGGGAACCTTTGAACGCATGCTGATAGGCGCAGACTAGCTGAGGCATCGTCCGATTTGAATCTGTCCAATTTTTGGACAGATTCATACGATACACGCGGACGCCAAACGACGTTCGAAAGTCAGCTATGGACGAAACGGACGAAAGGGGGGGCCAATTCCCGTTCACAACCACATTTTGGCCTAGGGATTTTACACATGCGGACGACTGCGGACGATACCAAGACGTCTGAACTCATCTAGAAAATCACAGATCTACATAATTTAGGGATTTAAAAGCCGACTGCTTGTCGTGTAGTCCATCAATACATGAGATCTCAAAGAATAAAATGCTCCCAGACAAAAATCGCTCAGCTCCAGTTCTTCATAGCCACCCAACCTCCTCTCCTCCCCTAAGTGATGATTACCCTAGTAAGTCCTCCCTCCTTTTAAACCTCTAGTTGCTTCCCTCAATTGAGTCCATTTTTCCTCCCTTCTCCTGCGTTCTTCGTTCAGCTTTTCTTTCCTGGAAGGTGAGTGTGTTGCTGGGAGTTGAAGTTACTGCTATCCCTAGTCTTCAATACTTAGGTAAGGAATATGGGTTAGTCTTGGCCAGTGGAGGCCCTACCCACAAGTATAATGTGTGTGTGTGTTGACTGTGATAGTTGAGACTCTTAACTTCTTTGAGTTGTTTGACGTTGGCTCTGCTATCCCATTTCTACATGGTTCTACTATATCTTTTCATTTGTTCTTATTACCTTTCAATGCTTAGTTACCTTTACTAGTTGTTAAGCTACTTGGTTGGGTACTTTGGATGATTATTGTTTATGTTAAGTGTAGGGTTAAAATCTAAAGAGCTCTTGGATAATGTCTTGTTGTTGCTTCCTGCAAATTTCTTACTGCCTTTATTCTATCTCTAGCTCTCTATATACCTGCTGTTAAAATAATTTTGACGTTATGTTGTAGTTACTCTTATTGTCTTTACTCCGCCATTATCTTCTAGGTATTTTGCTGCCACTGTTATGTTCTGGTTATTGAGAATATGATTTGATGACAAGTTAGTGTAAGGAAGTATGAATGAGAATGTAGAAACAAATGACTCTAGTTATACATTTCCGTTTTTGTTAAACCATCTATTTACTTGCTCAATATGCCTATTACTTGCTCAATTCTTGTTTCAACACGTTCGATTGTTAAACCACCTATTTACTTGTTCAACATGCCAATTACTTTCTTATTACTTGTTTCAGTGTTTCTTGTGTAAAGCATGCTAAACTCTCGATATTACAAGTATGTTCGCAAGCATGTTTCTACTGACTTCGTATTAATTTATATAACCTTGTACTTTATATTGCGGTAAAATCCTTCAAGCATGCTATCACTTGTTTAAACTCGCAAGTACGTTCATAGCTACTATGTGTTATATTCGAGCATGTAAGTTAGCAATTTTGTTAAGGCAATTGATAATGCATAATAATTAGTTGTTACTTGTTTAGATTCAAGCATGAACAATGTAATTAATTCCTTGCGTAATTACATGCCTTGTTGCCGCCTATATGTATATATTCTTTTATAACCGCCTATCGTTCTTGATATGCTTTCGCCCTTTTCGTGCATCTTTAAATTATGCCCTTAAATCTTTGAGTTGTCACTTCTATAAATTATGGTCATTCACTTTCCGTACGTGCTTCATTGTTTACTTTTCATATATGCTTTTTTGCTTACTTTCCGTATATGCTTCATTGTTTACTTTCCATATATGCTTTTTTGCTTACTTTCTATATATGCTTTATTGAAGTGTCTTCATGCATCATGCTAATAGAAATAAGTAGGGAGTGCCACTTTGGAGTGGTACTCATATACATTGGTAAAGGAAAAACGATAAGAAAATACTAAGAGAAGTAGAAAAGGAAATTAGGGGTGGATGGGTAGTGGGTCTAGTCTATAAACTAGGCGGAGCCCCTCCCTCATAGGGTACGGGAGTTCTAGTTTACAAGGAAAACATTTGGTTCGATCACTATGCCATTGCACAAGAAAAATCTCCCAATTCCAGCTCGAAGTACGAGTAAAGAAAGAATGAAAGAAAGTAAAGAACAACTTGGGTTGGGTGGCCCCCATTCCAAAGGGAAACTAAAGATAGGCATAAGCATAAGCATTTCCCCCCATTTTCTTTACTGGGCCATTGGCTCACGTCCTTACTTGTGGTAAGTAACGAAATGGTCATACCCAGCGTAGAGGAGGAGGCTTTCCCTATGGAGCCTGCGGAATATCCAAAAGAGACGAGACCGGAGTAGATTGATGGCTAAGAGAAAGAAGAAGAACATATTTTGTAAGGGTTAAACAATAAACATGTGTTGTAAAAATATAACTATGGCCCTAACTCGTGTATTTTGGATATGCGGCAGTTTTAACCCTGAACTTTAAGCATGTTTGATTTAGCCTTCCTGTTTAACAAATGCTTTAACTAAATGGTTTTCAAATACGTTTCAGCAATTTAATCTCATTTCCGTTAGAATTTCCAAATAAGCCAAGGCTTTAAAAGTGTAGTAGCGACTGAGATTTAAAAAGGAGCACTCTGATTTTAAATTTAAAGAGACTTTCAATAAAGGTTTTGTCGTATTTAAAATTTTAAATTTTAACCGCGTTTTGAATAAAATAAAATGGAAAGAGAAAAATTTGGGTCGTTACACTAAGTCCTCATCATCTTCAAGCATTAAACCTTCATTACCACTTTAATCTCTCTCAAAGTAAAGAACCGAAAATCTTAAAAACAGAGCTAACATTTTGAAGTAAGCATTTGAGTCACGGAACTACCAATAAAACCCGGCTAACAATATAGAGATTTACAGAGTTAATGGCAACAAAGGGAATATAACAAGGTATTAAACACGGAGTTAAAAATGAAGGGACAACGCTAATAACCAAGGGAATACTAAAGAGCATCAATAAAGTAAAGCATTTAGTCATAGAACCACAACGAATTATCACAGAACTAGCAATGCACTACAAAGTACTAACATACCAATACTATCAAAACAAGGAAATATCTACAGCAAAGGAAATCAACAAGGAAAATACAGCAGGTAATCATCCAAGGAATTATCAATTAGAAACCAACTAACAGCAACTAGCAGTAAGCATTTCAGAGAACTAACATAAAACTCACGCACTCTACTTGTGGGTAGGGCCTCCACAGGCCAAGACACACCCATTTCCTTACCCTCTATGATAAATTCACTCATGGACAGCAAGCTTCAGCATGGACAGCAGCAACTCCTCAGCTCACAGCAGCTCACTCCTTCAGCTTTCAGTCAGCATGCCAAGCAGCTCCAAGCTCACGGGCTCCAGCCTCCAGCAATCCACTAATCACTGAAGGAGAATCACTAACTCAGATTGACAGAACACTCATACTGATAGAGGAAATACTCCCTCAGGCCCACAGGGAAGCTCTCACAGGAGACTCCCACGCAGAGGAGAGGAATGGACTGGAAATGAAAAGGGATGGACATGAAGACTTACTTGCAGACAACGTACACATAGAGGCAGAGAGGAGGGCAGCTCCCGCATGGGCTATGGTGTCCTTGTGTCTCCTAGAGAAATCATGGCTAAAAGGATGACAATCTAATATTTTAAGCCCTAATTTATCGAAGGTCTGGGCTATTTTGGACGAGTGCGGACGTGATGGTCTCATTCGCATTCATCCGCAAGTGAAAAAATCTGTAAGGCAAAATTGCGCCTATGGATGGGAAATGTCATCCTTGTCCATATCGTACCATCTAAAATTGGCATTAATATGCAAAATGGCATCCACATAATACATCTGCGTGCGTCTAAAAGTGTCCATGAATTGGATAGATTTAAAGCAGATGAATTCGCCTGCGTCCGCATTCGTCCGAGCTCATCTGGAATTGTCTAGGATTTGGAGAGATTCAAAGCAGACGAATCCACTCTCATCCGCGAAGAGGCTGAAAGGTCGAGTTAGAGACAGGGGTGACTTGGGATGCAAGGCAGCGTCCGCGAGAGTCGTTCCAAAGTGCTGGTGTTCCATACGTTTGCAGACGAGGAATGTCATCCACAAGTCATCCACAGGCATCCAAAAATGCCTAGTCCAGCACTTAACACATTTTTCTACCTAAAATTTGCCCCATAACATCACACGTCACAGTTTAACATGTATAAATAAGCAATGTAATATCCTACTCCACCCGACATTCAATTACATCGCGTATATGGGAGAAACAATATCGGGATATTACAATTATCATCCAATAATTTCCAAAAATAATAATCTAACGAATACGTCCTTGGTAATACCTCGATAATTATCCAATTAATCCTAATACCCCAAAATTACTTTCCAATTATCCTTATTAAATTCAGACATAAAAAGTCGAGGTATTACACCTTTATTATGTTATCATGTCTTTAGTTGATCACTCTGTGGACCCAAACCCATGTGATTTGGGTTTGGGATTGATATTATTCTCATTAAGACTTTCGAATAAAAATTTATGCATTGGGCTGGGTAACTGGGTTCTCTCTGAGAATCGTGTCGCCTGACCCGGCGGTTCAGTTAGGATCGCCTCCAGGTCGTGACAATTTTTCGTTCTTTTTCTTAAAAACATGATGCATGAACAATAACATTTTCAACACGAATCATATCCTTGAAGAGCAATATAATTCTAACATTACATCAATCAACACATCCTCGAATATTATATGTATCAACAATCTAACCTAATAGCTAAACAAACAACATATCCTCGAGTCAGTGGTATCACCATATAATATAGCACAACATATATCAATATCAACAAAGCATCCATGACATAACATAGTTGTAACGACCCGGTTTTCCTTTCTTAAAACGTAGAATTTTTAAAAGACATTTTCTTTGAAAATCGTGTTAAATTTAAAATTTTTGCGTAGCGGAAGACTTTTCATTTTAAAACCATTTAAAGACAATAAGATAAAATCAATTTCTTAAAAAAATTATATAAAACACAACGGGGGACTTTATGGTAAAACAAAACATTTAAGAATACAACAATAAATCTTGACAAAACTTGTCTTAACTTAAAACATTTAATCATAACTTTATGAAACCTTTTTACATTTCTCTTCATCTTTAGTCTGGCCAACCCCAAGGTCCGCGCATGAAAATCCTTTATCACCCTCTTCTTTACTTGATCTACCATATACCTACATCACAAGACTTAACCTATGAGCCTAAGGATCAGTAAGCGATATAAAATATGTTGTGTGTAACATGCTATGCAGCTTTTAAAATTCGTATGCAGTTTTCTATTTTTGTTTTCTGTTTTCTTGATCTTGACTTTACTATATACTTTACTTGATAGGCATTGGAGATGTCTAAACTTGATAAGGAAGAGTGGCCGACTCAACCTCACACCTCTAAACGTCTATTGACATTCATTTCCATTTAGTTCCTTGATCTTGACTTAACTTGACATACATTAGAGATATCTAAACTTGACGAGCTAGAGTGGCCAACTCAAGACCCCATATCTCGTCACAACTATTTACGTTTATTCACATTTCATATTCGTTTATGTTTTCTTTTTATGTTTTCTTTTCAAAAACCACGTTTAAAACCATTTTTGTAACATTTTAAAAACCATGATGCATGAATGCCCGTAAATGCATACAATTCTATGTCCTCGATTTAATCCTCAAGGCATGATCAATATCAAAACCCTATAATCCTCAATGCATGATTCATATCAAATTCTTAACTTAAAGAACTTAAATCTAATAAACATGTCATTAAAACAACAAGCAACACACAACAATACATCCTCGAACAATAGCATGATCAATATCAACTTTTTCTACGTAAAGAACCTAAATCTAATAAGCACAGTCAGCATACAAATCCTAACTCTTGCGATGTAGGTTTTTTAGTAAAACACAAGCAATATCGCTTACCTGGCAGTCGTAATGCGCTTTAGCACTTTTTCTTCTTCTTAGTACCTCAAAATCATTAAATACCCCACCATCAATAATCACAATTCATTATCCTTATCTCTAGAGTCCATTACCTTAAACAACTTTGATACCATAAATCCTCATTTGTAACAGAATCTCATAATCCAATCCAACTTAATTACTTAATAATTTTCAATAATCAAAGCTTAACACACAACATTTTGCATAGCACATAGTGGACATTCCGATGTCCATTATTATTCTATCCCACCCTTCCTTCAACTTCACAGTTTCTCAATGCAGTAAAAGACAGAGAATACTTTCATTGTATTTTCTAGATTCTTCATCATAATTAACTAATTACTACCCTCACAATATTATCCTGACAGTGTTCATCAAAGCTACGAGCCAAACCACAGAACAAAACCCACCATTAGCAATGCAATATCATTCCCAGTACCCAGCAATCAGAAGCAATTTATAACAACAAAAACACAACCCAAATGCATAGCAAAGAGAACGCATAACAACCTTCACATTGGTAGAGTAATATATTTGACATAAACTATTTCTATCACTTTTATCCTTATCACCTTCCATAACAAAATCTTCATATAACATTCTATAAAAATCATTAATGAACTCTCGTTACGTGAAGAACACTTGAGAAGAGCAGATAACCGAAGACAACTCCTCCTCCTCCTCCTCCTCCTCCTTCTATGTTATTTCCTTTCTCCATAACTTCTCTCTTTCCTTCTTCTTCCTTTTCTCTTCTCTGTTTCTCTCCTCAGCTTCTCTATCTTTCTCTAGAGAGCTCTCTCTCTCTCACACACCAAATCTCAGCTTTCCCTCACTTTGTCTTTCCTTCTCTTTCCTTTAGAAGCCCGCTCGTTAGTATCCTAGGATTGCCATCTTTCAAGAAAATTTCTTCCATGGGGTCATACCCATCCTTAAGCTCTTTAGTATATAAAACATTCCAAGGACCAAAGCATTTATAATCAATATGAACCCTTTTAATCCAATAAAATCCAAAAAGTTTAGCATTTAACTCAGACAAGAGAGAGTAACCTTGATTTTGGTGCACCGGTCAATATTGTCGTCTTCTTGTTCTTGTACTTGATCGCATATGGATGATAGTCTAGTAGCTCGGTTCCAAATATAAGTAAAGTAGCATTTTCTTCCGTGTTCTTCTTATGGTGTCCAATGTAAGGACAAAGATCCACGTTCTCCTCCCATCGCATATATAATCTACAAATTTGATTCGACATTTTTATTTCTTCAATCTCCCTTCGAAGTCTAGTCAAAACTAACAGTTCCCTTCTTGCCATCACTAGAGGAGTTTCGCATGTTGCACACTTTAATTCAGTATCAATGACTGAAGGTGGGTGGATGAAGTCCAAGTCTACTCTCAGATTGGGCAAAACAATCTTTTCTCTATGTTCTTCTTCTTTTTCTGCGGTTGTCTGTAACTCTGAACTTATCTCAAATAGTTGATCAACATGCTGGAACTCAATCTTAGTGTCCAACACTTCCTCCTTCTCAATGGTGGCTGCCAAAGAGATATATTTACATTCCTCCTCATGAAGTGGTTCTTCGATTGTTTTTAAAGCAGGAAGAGTTTGGTTGGAGCAACTCGGGCTAATCAACTCTTTAAAACTGACTTTCTTTTCCATACGAGATTCAATTTCAAGAAGTGGACCTTCAAGTGGAAATACAACTTCTTCAAAGTCTTCTTTTACATTAGCCATTACCAAAGAGTCATCATCCTTTCTTTCTTCAACCCTCACACGTTCTTCAACTACTTCACCAATATCAATTGGTTGCATGGGTTGAGAATTTGCAGATCTCATAGAGGCTGAGAGTTTGTCCCGTTGTTGAGCTATATGTCGCAATGAGCTCTCAAAGTTGAACTCTTGGCCTTGCTCCCTTTTTAAAGCACTCTTCTTGGATTGAATTGGTCGTGGACAAGACGAGACTACCTTCATAAGGTTTCGTAGCATATTTGTTTCTCAAATATCTCTTCATCCGTTTCCACGAACTTATAACTTCTTTGCCCTCTTCTCTTCTCTCAGAATTTATTCTTCTCCACCAAATGCTAGCTTTTCCCCTAAGTCTCAAAGAAGCAATTTAAACTTTTCTATGATCTGAAAATTCATAAATTAAAAAAAATTCTTCCAACTCCTCTTTCCAATCTAAATAGTCTTCCATCCATTCTAAACCACTAAAGGAAGGAATAAAAGCTAGAAACTCTTCTTCTGTAAGGTAATTGCTCGAAAAAGTTTGGCCTATGGTCATCATAATGTAGGATACAAATCACCAAATAATAGATTATATGCAAGCCAAATTGGCTTTGATACCAAATGATAGATCCCAAGCTTGGTTTATACAACTAAACCAAATATGTGAAATGACTAGCGATAACCTAGTCTTCAGTTTTAAATCAGGAATAATTTCACTTGCATAAAGACTTAAGCGCTCAAATTTATATAGTTAATAAACCACAATCCAGAGAATATTGTATCAAAAATTCAGCTTCAAACTCATTGTATTCACGGAGATACACTACAAACAAAATTGATTAATACAAATTCTGAGCTTCGATTTTAAAACGCATGTAACGTCAAATGCAAATATCTTTTCAAGCTCAATTTTCTACAGGTTTCAATCAACAGTTCAAGGGGTCACGTAGCCAAATTGCAGCCCCAGAGTCCACAAATATAAAGAGATATTGATCGTTAAAGATAGTACTTAGATTAGGGTTTTTCTGGGCAGATTCCGGCGACCTGAAAATACTCAACGAGATCTCAACGTGTATGTATCCAATCAATGCCAAATTTGGAGGATCCACACTTAACAATATCAATATTATATTTGCTAAAATTGATCTTCATCCAACGAACATAAATAGATCAAAATACAACCACAAAACAGGACTGATTCTGTCCCGCGCTCAAAACAGAATATTGGCCTAATATAGTTCCTTCCAAAAATAATCTCTACCACATCCAAATATCATCAAAACCACATCCAATCCAGAATATCACACATAGAGATCAGTATCTTCAAGAAATCAAAATCCTCTTTCAATAGATAGCACAAAGGAAACAAGAAACAAACCAAAGGAGTCCGCAAACCTCCAACACTAGAGGGGCGACTAGTTCGACCAACACCAAGGAAGGCTCTCTCCAATGGGGGATGCTAGGTCCTCTACCTCCACACCACAAGAACCACCACGCACGGAGGAGGAGCTGGAAGGGGCAGCAAGGGTTGACTCACTTGAGACCTAGCAAAACAAGTGAGGAGACTTGAAGATTGGAGATGCCGAGTGGGAGATCTCTGCGGCTGTTCACACATGAACAAGAGGCACTCTCTTTTAAGATTTTCCAAATTCAATCTGGTTCGAATGGGGTCCATTAGAGAGGATAAAATACCTCTCTAATGGAACATTACATTTTGCAAAAATACCCTAAAAAAAAAATGACAAAACTGTCCTTAACAATAACACAAGCACAATAATTCCAAGTTTGGATTTTGGTCTCTGTAAAGGGGACGTTTGACATAGCAAATCAAACCCAAATATGATGCCAAATAACTCTTTGGAAAGCTCTAGATGTCTGCTACAAGTTTTATGAAGGACAACATTTGAAATGAAGTCTTTCTGATTGCCAAAAGAGCCCTTGAATACCCGGAGGTCAGATTCTAGGCGGAAAGGAAAGCCCACCATTTCTTCTATGATTAGCATAACATCCACTAGCCCAAATGCACCAACTTCTCTTTGTTAAATTGATCAAAAACTCTCCTCCAAGTTAGTTAGAGAAGAAACACCTACAAAATAAATAAAAATGTTAGAAAACAAAGGAGCCCTTGGGACGGACTCAGGAGATAGGATCTTGGGGCACATCAAAAGGCCAAAAACATACAATCATTACTTACCTTATGATCTTCACACAATTTCCTACAATTTATGGACTTGTGTTCTTGATCTTCAATACCTAAAACATACCAAACTCATTATTAGCATCCATTCATGCACTTATAGCTCAAAACTCATATAACCCTTAACATCCTCCACCACCCTTTACTCCAAAACTCACACTTAACCAACTTCGTGCATAATAACATAAGAATTGGCTTCAATAAATCTTTATGCATCCCTAGATAAAACATATCAAAACTTAAATCATAAAGTATTAATTTCTAGTTTCACTTCACAATTTTTATCCATCTTTGAAAATTTATAACTCAAGCTATACATAACTAAATCCATCAATTCCAAAACCTATATTATCCTTAAGATGTCTAGGATAACATTTCAATATAGTTTTGCATTATAATTTCATTAAGGTAACCATCGGCTATCAGATACCAAAACTATGTAGTTTTTACCTAATTCATATTATCTATCATTTTCTACTTATAAATCCAACTAAACTCCTTAAAATTCCATTAAATATTAAAGAACGCTGAACTTACCTTCAAGAAGTCGAGAGAGATAGCAATTTCCTGAGTATTTCTTCTTCTCCAAAGTACTTTTCACGATTGGAGCTTCAACCTAAAGAAAATTATTCCCTTTATAATATGGTAGCTCCAAGCAATAGATGCCACCCATTCCAACATCAAACATGTTGATTCATCAAATTTAGCCCACTTAAATCATGACATCTAACCTTAATTCAGGTGAGCTTTCACATTCCTAGTCAACCGCACCTCAACTCTAGTCGACCATTCCTTCATATTTCAAAGAAAATCCTTTGCCAGATGAATCACTGCAAACACTCAGCTTCCCACGAAAAGTTATTTTTACACTGTTGTGAATGACTACAACCTCATGTCTGGTTGAATGCTCCATTATATCTCAAAGAAAATTAAATGTTGAGCCTTCTGCCAGAGACGCCTATCCTTCTGCAGAAAATCATCTTTACACTATCGCATGCGACTGTAACCTCGTGTCCGATCGACCACATTTCTACGCAAAGCTAAATCCTTTCAATCTGTCTTTTATCCAGTTGACCACACCCTTAACCAAGTTGACTGCAAAATGACCCGAGTGTCTCTAGACAAGCTTTTGTGGTCATCCACTCTTCTCCGGATACTTAAAATTTTCTTGGCCTCAGTTGACTACAGTCTTACTATGGTCGATAGCAAACCTACACCAAAGCTTCCGGACGTGTGATTCAGACATCTACACTTTTGCAAATATTTAGATTTGCCTTGGACTAGTTGACTACACTCCTACCCCGGTTGACCGCAATTTTATCTAATAGCAAGCTCACTAAGTCCGTGTACACTTAATCTGTAATACCCCAAATTTTATCATGGTAAGTATAAGATTTTGTTATAATAATGTTTGGTGAATAAATGTTAGTTTGATGAAAATTAAATTTTGATGGGATATCAATTGTTGATGAGGAATTGATGATAATAGAAGTTAAAAGTGAAATGTGGCAGATTGTAGGTTTTAGTGAAATGTGCAGAGAAGTGGTCGATTGGTCCTATATAGTGGTCAAACACAAGTCCTACAGAAAGTGAAAATGAAGCTACAGGTTGATTTGTGGTCGACCAATGTCATGGTGGTTGACAAGTTTTGTGAAAAAGGCACTGACTGATGAGCTACAAGGTCCATCCACAAAGACAGACCCAAGGTCTCATCAACTCCTTCCTTTCCAACCATTTGAAAGGTAACTCATCAATGACCCAAATAGAAGAGCTATCAACCCATGAAGACCAAGGAGGGCCCATGCCCTTAATACTATGGAAAGAAGCCTTAGAGGACTAGCTTGAAAGGCAAGAAAGACCAAGGAAAATAAAGATAGGGAAACCTTGCTTGATCGGCCAAAAACAAATGTACAAAGGAAGACCAATTGTGCTTAATTATGGCAACCATCCAAGTGGCAAAACTTGAAGAGTACGTAGTTGCCAAAAAGCCACCAAATCATGGAGCCTAAGCAGCAAGGAATAATTTAATAATCACTTTAGAAAGTTACCTAATTACTAGTATAGTAATCGGCCATGTAGGAACAAATATCTAAGTTGTTTCTTATTATGTTATTTCCTATTCTATGCATTGTAATTTGATATATAAAGCCACTTAGTATCTGCGTTTAGGACATGAAAGTTTGATTAATTAAAGTATTTGCGTTCTTTCAAAATTGGAGTGATTCATTTTTCAACACTTTGGTGAGTTACATCCAAAGTCTCCTAATGTGTGTTGCATCACAAGATTGGGCTTAGTTGTGAGTTGAGTAAGTTCTCTTAGTGACATCCACATTCTTAGTTCTTAAAGGAAGAGTGTGTGAAGAGGTGTCCAACTCTCAAAAGGCGTTTCCATTGGCAAGACGTCTATATAGGAGTGCAAGCTGCACTACTTACTATTTATAGCCACTATATTTCTCTCAAGCATATTTCCAAATCTATGGTGATTATTTTCATTATTCTTGAAGGGATTCTTTCTACATTCATTAAGAAAATTGCTGTCAAAATTTCATAAAGAAAGCTTCTAAATTCAGGGAGATATTGCTTCTCAAAGTCAAATTTTCCATAAGGGGTTTACGGTAAGTTTTAGAAGTTTCTGCTAACAGGTCGATCTCCTTCTCTTTGGATGATTGACTCTGTGATAATCTGCACATTATTGATCGACAGCTAATTTGTGTTCAAAGTTGCAGCTGATCATTTGTGGTCGATCACCGCCTATGCTCTCCAACTCATGATCAACTGCCTTGCCTATTTCTTCAAACCGGTTGTTTATTTCTTCAACAATCTATTAGTCACAGGTTATATTCTTATTCTCTTCCGCTAGTGCATCATTTGGTATCAGAGCTAAAATGACTCCTAATTGTGTTCTTTCTTTTCTTATCTTTATGATGACACGGGGAGCTATGAAAGTGGCACAAAAGGTTGAGGCAAATCCGACCATTTGACACCGAGCCACCATCAACTTAACAAGTCAAATCAAGTATATAAGGGCAAATTGATAAGCTTCAGTCAATGTTCCAATAGTTCATGTGTTCTCAAAATCAACAAAGAGAAAGTCCTTGTTCAACAAGGCCAAAGGAAAGGTTTTGACATATGGATAGTGATGAGGAGTTCATAGAAGAGGAAACCGAGTATGGAGATTTCTCCAATCTTAGGAGGCGACCAACACAAAGAGATCATTCAAATCTCATCAAGGTATCTATCCCTCTATTCAATGGTTCTAGCAATTGGCATGATTATATTGAATGGATGAAAAAAGTTGAGAAGATATTTGAATGCTATAACTTCTCGGAAAGGAACAAGATTCAACTAGCAACACTAGAGTTCATGGGATATGCTAGCCTATGGTGGAACAACATTAGCTCAAAGAGAAGGCATGAGGGAGAAGAAATCCAGACTTGGCAACTTTTAAAACATCTCATGAGTGAAAGATTTGTTCCAAGTCATTACAAGCAAGAGCTCTATTATCAATTTCAAGGCCTCAAGCAAGGATCGTGGCAATCGAAGAATATGTTTTCAAATTTAAACCTTAAAGACAAGATGTAATTTGCAAGAGCTAGAAGACCAAACTATCTTAAGGTTCATCCAAGGACTTCACTATGATATTTGAGATATTATTAAGCTATAATCTTACAACACCTTGGAAGATGTGATCAAGTTGGCTCTAAAGGTTAAAGGCGAAAGAAAAGGAAAGAGAAAGAGAGGGTTAGTTGATTCCCTCAAAGAAATACAAGTTTTTCCAAGCCACCACCCAAACTTGAGGACAAAGGTATGAACATGAGAAGTTCTACTACTTGTAATGCCCCGAAAATAAGTTTAGTAAGCGAAATAAGTTTGGTATAATTAGTGATGATTTTTTGGAGCAGATGGGAGATTCATTAGATGATTTTAGAGTTAATTGGGGCGATATTAGAATTTATTAAGTAAGGATAATTAAGAACTATATTGGATGAAAAGTGAGAGATTATAGTAATGGTGGTGTGTTACATGGTGGTTATGCTTTAGTGAGGAAAGGTAGTATTTTAGGATGATTTTAAGGTATATTTGAACTTATGCTGGTAATAGAGGTATAAATTGGTTAAGTGTTAGAAGTATGTAAGGGGATAGTTATTTCCATAAGAATGGGAACGAATTAAAGGAGTGGAAGTTGATCATCTACAGTTCAACATGTTGCAGAAGGAAATGGTTGACTCTTTGGTCTAATGCAAAAAATGGTAGATTCAATACAAAGTCTGGTGATAAAAGAATCAGTCGACCAAATGGTCGACTGCTAAAATGGCAGTGGCATATACAAAGATTGGCAACGTTAGAAATGGTCAACTAGTAGGTCGACCGTGAAAAAATAGTTTCTATTTAGAGTTTTTGAGACGTTGGAGTGGTCAATCAAGTGATCGACAAGGATTTTTAGTTGGTGGTCAATCAAGTGATCGATCGGCTCCACTGAAATTTGTATAAATTGTGTTTTAAGCCTTGCTTGGCAGTCGATCATGGTAGAGATCGATCGATCAACTCTTCTGTGATTTGTGTTTGTAGGATATTTTTCGATTGGTGGGTTTTAGGCCAGAGTTCCAAGGATGCTGTGTTTTGAGATCCTTGCACATGTCCTTCCTTTTACCATGGCAGCTTTGATGTATTCCACCTCTTGGGTGGTAGGTGAGTGTCTATATCAGGGAGAAGCTTATGGGGGAAGCTTTTGGTCAAGAAAGAAAATGGAGCCTAGGGAAATAGAGAGAAACAAAAGAGAGAGAGAGAGAGAGAGAGAGAGAGAGAGAGAGAGAGAGAGAGAGAGAGAGAGAGAGAGAGGTCTATAGAGAAGAGAGACCTTGCGAGAGAGGAGAGAAAGGAGATAGAAGAGAAATAGAGAGTGAATTCTAGATCAGGAGATCATGAGGTAGTGAGAGCGAGCTTCTAGTGGGAGAACTGTCTTCTAGGTTTCTCTCAGGTGTGCTTCAAGTAAGTAGAATTTCCTTCGCGATTGTTTATGGATTTTATGGGAATAATAAGGGAAGGTAAAAGAATAAAGGATGTTGGTAATGCTCTCTATTTTATTTATGAACATTTTGGATGAGATATACTCAGTTGCTTGGAAATGGTTCTCTGTTTGTTTACAGCTTTGATAAATATGTTTGTTGGTTGAAGACTTTATGTTGTCTGTTGTATACAAACGAATATGATAATTAGTGAAGTGAATAAAAATATTGAGTTTAAGGTTCTTTAAGTTAATGTTTCTCTTTTATTGGTTATAGTGTTGATGAAAATATGTGGTTGAAAATTGTTAAGTGATGAAGTTGAATTGAATATGATGAATGAAAGTATTCTGTCTTTTACTACTTAAAGAAATGGTGAAGTTGAAGGAAAGGTGGAATATAATTATAACGTATAATGGATGTGAATGTTATCAAGTTATAGGTTTGAAAATTTGGGTTAGTTGATTAGTTATTGATGATTAAATGTTATTGATTTTGAAGGTATTAAGAAGAAGAGTATCAAGTGGGAAAACTCTCTAAAGCTTTCAGGTAAGTGATATTGTTTGTGTTTGGTCTTTGGGACACACATCACAAGAGTTAGGACTTGTTTACTGCCTGTGTGCTAGATTATTAAGTTATTGATCATGCTATTGTTTGAGGATGTATTATTGTTTGTTATTTTAATGTTGTGTTTATTATATTTAAGTTATTTAAGTTAAGGTCTTTGATATTGATCATTCTCCAAGGTTATATTGATGATATGATAGAACTGTATGCATTCTTGTGCACTTCACGCATTATAATTTTGATAAAATATACGAAAATGGTTTTAGGCATATGTTTTCAAAATGAAAAGGTTTTATATAAGAAAGATAAGAGTGAAGAGAAATACGTAAAGAAAATGATAAGGGTTCGAGTTGGTTTAAGTTCACCACTCACTCTAGAGTTGTTAGTAGAAAAGAAACGATCTAAGTTTATCATGATGGCCTAAATTCACCATTATGATTTAGTTCACCATTGCGGTATTAAGTTCACTATGTTGACTCAAGTTCACTAGTATGGTACAAGTTCACCACCAGGGCCTAAGTTCACCTATACAACCTAAGTTCACTGATGTAATTAAAGTTCATTAAAGTTCAAGTCATGTTAAAGGTAAGGTAAAATTCAAGTTAAGTTAATGGTAAAGTAAAGTCAAGATAACGGTAAAGGAAAATGAAAACAAAAACAAAAAACTGCATACTGATTTTAAAAGCTACATAGCATGTGCATTGCATATTTTATATTGCTTACTTAGCCTTAAACTCATAATTTAAGTATTGTGATGTAGGTACGTGCGAGATCGAGTTAAGGAGCAGTTGATGAAGGATTTGCATGTGCAGACCTTATGGCTGGCTAGGCTAAAGATCAAGAGAAAATGTAAAAGGTTTTTGTAAAGATATTGTTAAATGTATAAAATGAATATTGTTTTAAGTTAAACAAAGTTTTCCGAGTTGTAAAAGTTCTTAAGAAAAGGATTTGATTTATCGTCTTTAAGTGGTTTTAAGAATGAAAAATCTTCCGCTACGCAAAAGTTTTAGTTTTATGCGATTTCTAAAACAAAACGCCTTTTAAAAATGCCACGTTTTTAAAGAAGAAAATTGGGTCGTTACACTACTAAGCCAAGTGACAACAAGAAGCCACCTATGGAAGCACCAAAGCCAAAGACAAGAGAAATCAAGTGTTTCAAAAGTCTTGGAATCAGACATTATGCCTACTAATGTCCGAATATGAAAGTGATGGTACTAAGAGAAGGTACAAATGAGGTTGAAAGTGAGGATGAAAGTGAAGCACAAGAGATACACAAGGAGGAATCACAAGTTGAAACTTTGTATGCTTAAGAGGGTTCCCTCCTTATGGTCATTCGAAGAGCAATCACTACCAAAGCAAGCATTGAGGACTGTCAAAGAGTAACATCTTCCATAGTCATTGCAAAGTCAAAGATAAGGTTTGCTATCTAATTATTGATGGAGGGAGTTGCGCTAATGTAGTTTCTACGAATCTAGTGAGTAAATTGGGAATGGAAACAACCTTGCAATCGACTCCTTACAAGCTAAGTTAGTTAAATGACCGAGAAGATATCAAGGTTTGTAAGCAAACTTTGATTGAGTTTGCTAATGGAGGATTCATGGACAAAGTATTATGCGATGTGGTTCCTATGAGCGCTAGTCATCTACTTTGGGGAGACCATGGCAATATGATCGAAAGATTATACATGATGGATTCACCAATTGCTACACATTCAAGATCAATGGCAAGACGATCAAGTTAGCTCCACCTCCACTGAAGCAAGTAGCCAAAGACTATGAGCCAATAAGAGAAAGTAGGTTGAAGACTACTTTGTTCATGTCAAAGAAAGAGAAGCAGAAAGTTGTAAAGAGAAAAGACTTGGTAATATTGATGATGTTCCACGACTAACTTGTGGAGATGGGAAGGATACCTGAATTGGTCCTAACCCTTTTAGAAGAATATCAAGATGTATTTCCCAAAGATCTTCCTCAAGGGCTCCCACCAATTAGAGGAATTGAGAACCAAATTCACTTAGTGCCCAGTGCTAGTCTCCCAAATTGGCCCTTTTATAGACTAAATCTAGAAGAGGCTAAAGAACCACACAAACAAGTGACCGAGCTATTGGATAAAGGCTTTATAAGAGAATCTCTAAGTCCATGCACTATGCCGACACTACTAGTACCAAAAAGGATGGAAGCATGAGGATGTGTGTGGATAGCTGAGCCATTAATCAAATCACTATCAAGTATCGATTTTCATTCCCTCGACTCACAGATATGTTGGATGAACTAAGTGGGGCCTCGGTATTCTTAAGAATCAACTCAAAGAGTGGTTACCATAAAATTAGTATGAGGGAAGGAGACAAATGGAAAACAACTTTCAAAACCAAGTATGGGTTTATGAATGGATGGTCATGCCTTTCGGACTATCAAATGCACCAACCACTTTCATTCGGGTCATGCACAACAAGCTCAAAGACTTCCTCCAATTGGCCAAGTTCTATGGAAACTTAAAGAAGTTTTCATTTGCACTAGAAAATGTCAATTTCCTTGGTTTCATCATCTCTAAATATGGAATGAAAGTAGACAACTCAAAGATCAAAGCTATTCAAGAATGGCCTACACCTATAAGCGTTACTGAGGTGTGAAGTTTTCATGGCCTAGCTTCCTTTTATAGAAGGTTTATTCAAGACTTTAGCACCATAGTGGCCCCCATAACAGATTGCACAAAAAAGGGAAAAGAGTTTTCATGGAATCATTCATGTCAAAGAAGCTTTGAAGAAATCAAGGAAATGTTATGCAATGCCCCAATCCTCACATTACTCGATTTTAGCAAAGTGTTTGAAATTGAATGTGATGCATCCGGAGCAGGAATTGGAGTGGTACTTATGCAAGAAGGCAAGCCTATAGCCTACTTTAGTGAAAAGCTAAAAGGAGCCACTTTGAATTACTTCACGTATGACAAAGAATTCTACTCAATCATAAAAATTCTTGATGTATGCAACACTACCTCCTTTCAAAGGAGCTCATTATTCACACTGACCATGAGGCTCTTAAGCACATTCAAAGTGTAGGCAAGCTGAATCAAAGACATGCTAAGTAGGTTGAATTTCTAGAAAGATACCCCTACCTCATCAAGTACAAAAGGGGAGACAGTAATGTGGTGGCCGATGCTCTATACAATGACACTCCACCACTTGCAATCAACAAGACTTATTGTGCCCTATGATGACAAAAAGGATGAAGTAAAGTCGAAGCTTAAAGTTGATTTGTGGTCAAATTCTCAAAAACCCGGAGAGGATGATGGACTATAAGGTCCATCCACAAAGACAAAGGCCAAATGACTCATCAACTCCTTCCTTTTCAACCATTTGGAAGGTAACTCATCAATGGCCCAAATAGAAGAGCTATCAACCCATGAAGATCAAGGATGGCCCATGCCCTTAATACTATGGAAAGTAGCCCAAGAGAATAAGCTTGAAAGGTAAGAAAGACCAAGGGAAATATAGATAAGGAAACCTTCCTTAATTGGCCAAAAGCAAGTGGACAAAAGAAGGCCGATTGTGCTTGATTATGGCAACCATCCAAGTGGCAAAACTTGAAGAGTACGGAGCTGCCAAAAAGCCACAAACTTATGGAGCCCAAGCCAGCAAGGAATAATTTAATACTCACTTTAGAAAATTACCTAATTACTGCTATAGTAATCGACCATGTAGGATCGAATATCTAAGTTGTTTCTTATTATGTTATTTACTATTATATGCATTGTAATTGGCTATATAAAGCCACCTAGTATGTGTGTTTAGGACATAGAAGTTTGATTAATAAAAGTTTTTGCTTTCTTTTGAAATTGGAGTGATTCCTTTTTCAAAACTTTGGTGAGTTACATCCAAAGTCTCCTTGTGTGTATTGCATCACAAGATTGGGCTTACTTGTGAGTTGAGTAAGTTCTCTTATTGGCATCCATGTTCTTACTTCTTAAAGGAAGAGTGTGTGAAGAGGTGTCCAACTCTCAAGAGGTGTTTCCATTGACAAGACATCCATATAGGAGTGCTACTATTTCCAGCCACTATATTTCTCTCAAGTATATTTTCAAATCCATGGCATTTATTTCCATTATTCTTCAAGGGATTCTTTCTACATTCATTAAGGAAGCTGTTGTCAAAGTTTCATAAAGAAAGTTTCCAAATTGAGGGAGATATTGCTTCTCAAAGTCAGACTTTCCATAAGGAGTTTGCGACGAGTTTTAGAAGTTTCTGCTGATGGGTCAATCTCCTTCTCTTTAGCTGACCAACCGCTCAATCTCTGGATGATCTAATCTGTAATAATTTGCATGTTATTTTTCGACCGCTAATTCTTCTCCAAAGTTACGGTTGATTGTTTGCGGTTGAGCACCGCCTATGCTTTCCTACTCTTGATTGACTGCCTCACCGGTTTCTTCAAACCGGTTGTTCACTTCTTCAACAATCTATTAATCATAGGTTATATTCTTATTCCCTTCCACTGGTGCATCACCGACTTAAGATGAAATGTCACAATTTTACTTGAGGATTTGAGTTCATGACTCAGCACTTCCTTAGTGATGAAGTGCCACCTCGTGCTAGAATGGGTGAAGGGGAAATTAGGCTTATATATGGGGGAGACTTGAGAAAAATGAGGGATGAACCGTGAAGAAGAATTTAAGAAAAAAGAAGAAGAAGAAGAAGAAGAAGGGAGGATGAGAAGCACCTTAGAGAAGAAGAACCCTAGGAAGATTATTGCTTCTCAACTTCTTCAAGGGAATAGAGGTAAGAAATGATTGTTTGTGTTTTTCCCTTTTGGGCTACATCACAAGTGGTAGGTTCTTGTTTATTTACTTGAGGATTTGATGTTTGATGATTGTGTGTTTAATAGCTGTTAAATTCTTGATCATGTGTTAGCTTGAGGATTTGATGTTTGATGTTGTGTTTGATAGATATTAAGTTCTTGATCATGTTGTATCGATGATAAGCTAGATATATGTTAAGTTGTTTGTAATCATGTTCATGCATCATGGTTTTCAGGAAGCGTTACAAAAATGATTTATCATTCATATAGTTTTTCATGTTTTTTCAAGTAAAGATAAAGAAGATTAAGAATTCCAATGATAGAGGCTTGGTGGAAAATTCCCCAATGATAGAGGCTTGGATACTAAAACTAATAAAAGAGGCTTGGATACAAGTTCTCAGTGAAAGAGGCTTGGATAACCAATGAGAGAGGCTTGGATACTTGGTCCAATGATAAAACGAAACAAAAAGGAAAAAGTAAAAAGAGGAAACTAAAATGTAAATTGTTTTATGAAAAGTGCATTACATGATTCATTATGCATCTCATTTTTTTTTACTAAACATTAGGTTTATAGTTTAAGTCTTGTGATGTAGGAAAACATGGTACAGAAAGAAAGGAGCAGTTGATGGGGGATTTATGTGTTGCGGATCTTGTGTTGGCTGGGCTAAACGAAAAGGAAAAAGAAAATGTAAATGGTTTTGAATTATGACATGTTTTGTAAAGTTTAAAGATTTATTGAAAGCAATTTTATGTTTGGCATTTTATTCAACTATTTCCAAATGTTTTATTACGAAAAGTGTTCCAAATCCATACATTTTAAGTAAAGGAAAATGGATTGCTACATAATCCTTCATCCTTCCTTTAACATCAATTTATCCTTGATAATAAAGTACTTCAACAACTATAATTCAACCATATCAACACCAAAATCATTAAACATTGACCTTACACAACTTTATACTTAATATGATAAAATTCAGCGTATTACAGTGTTACTAGATGATATGTTTTATGCTGTGAGTGATACAAGGACAGTACTAACCCTTATTGTTAAGTGGATGTTGCTATGATTATTTTAAGGATATATTATGACTATTAATGCATCATGTTTTTATTCAGAACAGAACAGTTTTTCATGCACATGCTTTTCATTAAGAAAGACTGAACAATACAAATGAAAGAAAGATACGTAAATCTAGTCATGTTGTGGTGGGGGTTGAGGAAAGGCTATCCTAAAATGGTGGACCTATGGGAGATGTGTCTATTAGTTCTGTAATGTAGAGGCTTGACCAAAGTTCACTAGGTTGTCATGCGAGAAGGAGCATGACAACTAATGGAGGTCCCAACAAGGGGTACTACTTTGTCAAAGGTTGGAAGATTAGTGGAGGGTTTTCCATAGTCGTGCATACTCTCCTTGAAGTTTGAGTTGAGTTGTCCCAAAAGGGTGGACAACAAAAGCTCATTCGCCCAAAAAAGATACCCCATGACCAGCATGTCAGGTGAAAGAAAGAGAGAAGAATGAAAGACAACTAGAAAATGTTTTTATAAACAACATATGCATTCATACATTCATGGTTTAATGCATTACTTGCTAAGCATTAGACTTATAGACGAACCTTGTGTTGTAAGTGAGGAAGATTTGTAGGAAATAGCTACGAAAGAACTATAGGTTAAGGAAACTTGCTCGTGATGAGGACTTGGTGTTGTTGACACCTTTGACTGTGGGTTATGATTTGAGATCTAATGACTAATTTTTAAATTGGCTTCTTTTTTTATTGATGGGTTATGTTTAAGTATTGGATTTCATATGAATTGTAAAGGACTTTCAAACACATGTTTTAAAAGAATTATATTTTGATTTAATAAAAGTCTCTACTGTAAATATTTCATAAATACTTGATTAAATAGTTATTTTACATACAAGTTTTAATTAATGTTATTTAAAAAAAAAAGTTATGAGAAAAGTTGACATTTATGAAAATGAGCTAAATCTCATGTTAAGGTGTCGAGTTTAATGTGAGCGAACGTTATACAGAGATTGGTCACAAGTGAATGACATTAATCTTTTGACTTGGAAAATCCATAAATCAAAATCTAGCCTAAATAGTGGTATTTCGGATGGGTCATGATAGCTTGGTATCAGACTATTATTAAGTGTTGTAAGAGTGAGAACCAATGGGAAAATGAGTTTAGTCATCACACTATCCCTCTAGTTGCCTTTGACTTTGCTCATTAAGTGTATTGATTTATATTTTTATTGCTTGGATACAAATAAGGAGAGGTGATGGTAGGATATAGACTTGCTTGTCATGATGAGATGAAGGAAACAATGAGAAATCTGGTAGAGTCTATGGCTAGCGGGTTTGCACAAATGGGTGAAAGAGGAAAATTATTTGAGACTAAAAAACTAATAGGATTCTGGAAATGTAAGCTACTAGTGTTTAAAGGCGAGCAAGATCCAATGTGGTTAAGGAACAACTGAAACAAATCAAGAAGAAATTTTTTTAGATGGAGTACCAGATGACCTGAAAATCAAATTAATTGTTTGTAACGACCCGATTTCCCAAAAATCCTTTAAAATGCGTGCAAATTTGAAAATTTTCTCTTTTAAAATAAGTCAGAGCACGCCTAAACCGGACCGCTACCAACTATTCATAAAACTCGTTATAAAACCCCATAAATAAGACTATGCATAAGCGCTATAATTTAAACCATTGATATAAAACATTACAAAAGCGTTGTGAAATCATTTTAGTTAAAACTGTGCGGAATCATAAACAAATAGTTTAGGGAAAAATTACCAACCAATTGAAATAATACTTTTTATAAAACTTACTACTTGATTTAATTACAACTTTGAAAACTACACTTAATTAAAACGGTTTCTCTTTTACCCTTTTTATGTCTAGCCAGCCACAAACTCTCTCGCTCGTACAAATCCATCATCCATGCTTATTATTGTTTGTTCTTCTTTGTTCCTCTTTTCACTACTCTTAAGTCCGTGCAGTGACCCTACGTACAATACCTACATCTACACCACAAGCAACTGTAAGCTCGAAGGCTTAGTAAGGAAAAAGGGTTTAATGCAACGTGAATGCCATTCTTTAGTCCATTTTAGAATGGGGGCCACCCAAACCAATCCTTTCATTACGTCTGCTTGTTTATTACTTTACTCTTACTTTACTCCATTTATTCCTTACTTGTATCTCGAGCTGGAATTGGGAGGTTTTTCTCGTGCAATGGCATTGTGCTCGGATCTATCCTTTTTCTTGCAATCTAGAACTCCCGTACCCTGTGAGGGAGGGGCTCTGCCTAGATTGCAGACTACATCTCCTACCCATCCACTCCCATTTCCCCTTTCTTCTATTTTTTTCTTAACTTTTTACCTCACTAATGCATGTTTGCGTACCACCACCAAGTTGGCAGTTCCTATGATTTCTATTAGCATGAGGCATGTACATACATTCTCAACCTAACATGATACTTGATGCTTCACAACATAACATTATAATAATTGAAATGGGCATTTAAGTAATTGAAAGCACAACTGTAATTGAAGGCGTATATAAAGAACAAAAAATATATAATAGAAGGAGATAACTGAGCACAACAAGAAACAAGTACAACATGGAATTGAAACAACAAATGCATACTAATAAAGGGATGGTACGATAATCATGGAAGTAATTTATTTAATCTAACATGTTTAGGAATTAACTACATTTATCATGTTAATAGATATCCTAATTACTATCATGCTCATTCGAGTTATAATTATTAATCTAGTTGGTTATCCTAATTAATTTATGTGCTCAAGGATCAATTACGTTTATTATTCTAATTAGATATCTTAGTTAATTTCCTAGTCTATTTACATGCTTCTTACATTTATCATTCTAGGTGATTACTCTACTTAGTTATTACGTACTCAAGTTTAATCACTTTAGTTAATTACGCTAGTTCATTAACATGCTCAATTGATTAACCATTAACTAAATTGATTAGCAGCTAAATGTTTTAATTACATACTACGATTCATTAGTCAATTTACATGCTCAACAAGTAATTATCATTAATTAATTAATTAGACATTAGCTCACATGCTTAGATTAATTAGATTGTTTACATGCTCATTCTAGTTAAGTTAATTACTCTAGTCAGATTAACATGCTCAGGTTACATAGGCTTACTTGATTATTATTTAACTAAGTTGTTACCAACTGTTAAGCACTAGTTAAACATGCTCAAACAAAGCTAAACATGCTTAACAGAATGATTAGCAACTAACTAATTTGGTTAACAATTAGATATGCTTGGGTTTGTTACTTAACAACTAATTAAGTGGTTAAACTAGTTAATCGACATACTCACACAAAACAACATGTAAGGAAATAAACAACATTAGTAAAGGAAATTGTTGTTCGTTCGGGCTTATCTCATCCTCACCCCTTTTTCCTCTATAGTTTATCATTCTCTATTTCACAACATACAATATTATCAACTACTAGTATCAATTAGCAACAAAGGGATTTACAGCAAACAATTAAGAGACAGAGACAATAACAAGAAAAATACTACTGAGCAACTACTAAGCACAACAATTAGGGCATTCAAATCACATAACCATTCAAGGGAATATCACTTAAAACTGACTAACTATAATTCACAGTAAACATTTCAAGGAAACCAACGTAAGACTAACACACTCCCACTTGTGGTGTAAGGCCTCCTCATGGACAAGACACCCCTAGTTCCTTACCAATTTTGATGAACTAAGTAGGGACAACACTATTCAAGCTCCCTTAGCTCATGATTCCAACAGCTCTAGCTCACTAACTCACTCCTCACTTCACTCACGTAGCTCACTCCTCTTAGCTCACTCTTTCAACTCACCACTACACTAACAACTCCCACAATACACACACACACACACACAACTCTCTACTCACAGACAGAGGGGCTCTCATAGGGGAGGAGAGCTTCTCACAGGAAATGAAGAAAAGGGAACACTGAAATGAGAGATGGTAGGAGAGAGGGAGATATTACATGGAGAGGACGGAGGGACACCATGATGACTCCAGGCAGGGGGGAAGGCCAACTACGACATAGGGAGGGCGATTTTCGTCACCTGGGTGGGGGAGGTCGATTCTTGTCGAATTTATAGGATTTTCTATGATTTTTTAACATTTTAATTCTATTTTATTTCATAGGTCTGGGCTAATTCGGACAGATGCGGATGCATAGGTCTCTTCCGCATTCATCCGCAAGGCAAAAATATCACAGGCTAAAATGAGGCTTTGGACGGGAGAAAGTGTCCCCGTCCTGTCCGTACCATTCATAGGCAGCATTCGCATGCCAAATCGCGTTCGCAATGCGACATCTACGTGTCATCCGAAAGTGTCCCAAAATCGGACAGAGGCAAATCAGACGAGGCCTCAACTTGTCTGCAGCCATCCTAACTCATCCGAAACTATCCAGGTTTAGATCAGATTCTATGCGGACGCAGTTCCTCTCTTCCGCATCGTCCAGACCTCGTCCGCATCATCTGGACCTCATCCGCAACTTTACTATATAGTGAAGTCAGGAAGTAGAACCACGTCTTGAGTCATCCCCAGGCTGAGGGTAACGTGCAATGCTCTTGTGGACGACAGTTCTCATCCGCAAGGTCGTCCTCAGGCGTCTGAAAGTCGACTTCTAGACACCTTATGATGCAGATTCTCATCCTGGAGGCATCCCAAATGTTGGGGACGTAACGCAATGCAATTGCGGACAGCATAATGCGTTCGCAGTGTCGTCCACAGGCGTTTGTAAACGCCCAGGACAGCCTTTCCTCGCTTTTCTCCAACTTAACTCTTATCCCATAACAATCTCCCCATGAATACCTATCATAAAATGACACACATAAATACACATCGTAATGTCCTACTTACCCCTTCGTCCCTTAATTACATCGTGTAAACAGGGAAAACATGACGAAAATACCCCTAGACTTAATGCTCTAGAACAACCTTAGTAATACGATGATAACTGTCCAACTTAAAAAGTCGGGGTGTTACATTGTTAGTCAATTTGAGGAAAAAGTTGGCAAATGGTGGGACCATGTTAAGGAATCCATAAGAGAGCCTGAGACACAGGAGTAGTTTGTGGTTATGTTTTTAGATCAGTTCTTTATGTTGGTGATCGGACAAACTAAGATGAAGAACTTTATGGAATTGAGTTAAAAAACTATGACAGTGTTGGAATTCAAATCAAAATTTGAAGAATTATCCTGATATGCAAGTCAATTTCTACAAGATCAAAGTACTAAAGCTTTAAAGCTTCAAGAAGGTGCAATGCCTATGATTCCTCAACTTAAAACATTTAGTTTGAAATATCTTTTTCTTAATCGGACATGTTAAACCTAATAAAACACACATATTCCTTTCATAAAACTTCTTTTTTCTTAAACAAATGCGTAGCGGGAGACTTTAACGTTTTCAATACAAGTTGTAAAACAATAAAAAAATATTTATGTAGAAACCTCATTCATAAAACTTCAAATTCGTGTTCACATACAAATTTTCTTTACAAATTCTAACCCAACGGGTAGGTTTTGCAATAAAAACACAAGTCATCTTCTCGGAGATAATTCTTCAACTGCATCATTCATGTTCTAAACTTCCCGATAAGATCCTCATCTACATCTCAAAATTTAACTATGAGTCTAATGCTCAGTAAAAGATATAATAATAATGCAAAGCTCGTGCTATGCAACTTTATAAAAACATGCAATTTTGTTTCAGTCTTTCTTTACCTTTACTTTTATTTTCACTTACCCATTCAGGTGATGGAGGTATTACCGTACAAGAGAGAGTGATCATCTTGACCCACTTTAGGGCAACCATCTTGAAACTTGATGGACTATAAGGTCCAATTACAAGAGCAAGGGCCCAAAGGCTCATCAATACCTACCTTTCTAACTATTTGGAATGTAACTCAATCTGAGCCCAAATGGAGGAGCTTCCAACCCAAGAGGACCAAGAAAGGCCCATGCATATTCTACTATGGAAAGAAGCACAAGATGACAAGTTTAAGGGCAAGAAAGACTAAGGGAAATAGAGATATGGAAACCTTCTATAATAAGCAAAAGTAAGTGGACAAAGGAAGCCTGATTGATGCATGATTATGGCAACCATCCAAGTGGTAAAACTTAAAGAGAAAGTAGCTTTCAAAAATTCACCAAAACATGGAGCCAAAGCTAACAAAGAATTATTAAATAATCACTTTAGAAAGTTACTTAAAACATTATTTAGTAATTAGCCATATAGGATTGAATACCTAGCTTATTTCCTATTTTGTTATTTCCTATTCTATGTTTTGTAATTGGCTATATAAAGCCACCTAGTATGTGTGTTTAAGACATTGAAGTTTGATTAATAAAAACTTTTGCTTTCTTTTGAAATTGTAGTGATTCCTCTTTCAACCTTTGATGAGTTATATCCAAACTTTCCTTGTGTGTGTTGCATCACAAGATTGAGCTTACTTGTGATTTGAGTAAGTTCTCTTATTGGCATTCGTACTCTTGCTTCTTGAAGAAAGGGTGTGTGAAGAGGTGTCCAACTTCCAAGAGGGTTTTCATTGGCAAAGTCATCCATAAGGGAGTGCTAGTTACAACTACTTGCTAATTTTGGCCAATCAAGTTCTCTCAAGCATATTTCCAAATCCATGGCATTTATCTCCATTATTCTTTAAGGGGTTCTTTCTATATTCATGAAGGAAGTTGATATCCAAATTTTAGAAGGAATGCTTCTAAAATGAGGGAGTTATTGTTTCTCCACATCGGACCTTCCATACTGTGTTTTGCGGCCAATTAAGGGAACTCTTCAACTGACCGATCTCCTTCTTCTCAGGTGATCGACCGCCCCAGATTCAGACAATTGACTCTGTAATATTCATCACGTTACTGATCGACCACTATTTCAACTCCTAGTATGCAGCTAATCACTTTTGGTCTATCACAACCTATCTCTTCTAAGACTTGATCGACCACATCACCTACATTTTTCAAACATTCTATTGTTCATCTTTCTTCCACAATCAATTATTCACAAGTTATATTGTCATTCCCTTCCACTAGTGCATCATTTGATATTAGAGCTAAAATGACTCCTAATTGTATCTTTTTCTTATCTTTATGATGACATGAGGAGCTACCAAAGTGGCACAAAAGGTTGAGGCATATCCAACCATTATTCCCGACACTGAGCCACCTTAAACATGAGAGGCTGAATCAAGTATACAAGGGTAAATTAATGAGCATCGGTCCATGTTCTAACAATTCATGAGTTCTCAAAATTAACAAAGAGAAAGGCCTTGTTCAACAAGACCAAAGGAAAGGTTTTTTCATTCGAATAGTGATGAGGAGTTCATGAAATCCATGCTAATCTCAACATCATGGGTTGAGATTAGCATGGATTTCATCTTGGGATTACCTCGAACGTCAAGATCAAAAGATTCCATCATGGTTGTTGTTGATAGATTCTCCAAAATTGCTCACTTTATTGCATGCTCTAAGTCGGATGATGTTGTTCATGTGGCCGACTTGTTCTTCAAAGAAGTGGTACGGTTGCATGAGATTCCTTGCTCCATTGTTTCCGACCGTGCAAAATTTCTTAGCACTTTTTGGCGGAGCCTTTGGAAGAAATTAAGACGAAGCTGATATTCAGCATATCATTCCACACCCAAACCGATGGAAAAACCGAGGTGGTCAACCGAACATTAGGAACACTCTTAAGAAGCATGTTGAATGGAAGATTGAAGGATTAGCATTTGCACCTACCTTTCATCGAATTTGCATATAATAGAAGTGTCCACCAAAGTACGCAAAGAACTCCTTTCAAGATAGTATATGGATTCAACCTGCACACTCCTATGGATCTTGTGGCCTCACTAAACAAAGAGCGTGCTAGTTTTGATGGGGCAAAGAAGGCTGACATGATGAAGAAAATACATGAAAAAGCAAGGAAGATGATAAAAAAGGAATGAAACCTATGCAAGGGCAGCCAACCACAGAAGGAAAGAGATGATATTCAAGGAAGGTGACCTAGTATGGCTTCATCTATGCAAAGAACAATTTCCTCAACAAAGAAAGTTCAAACTCATGCCAAGAGCTGATGGTCCATTCAAAATATTGGAAAGAATCAACAATAATGCCTATAAGATAGAACTTCTGGAAGAATATGGAGTGTCATCCACTTTCAACATACAAGACTTATCTCCTTACATTGATTATGAAGAAGTGGTTAACAGCCAGAGTTGGAGGAAGATTTGAGGTCAAATCCTCAAAAACCTAGAGAGGATGATGGACTACAAGGTCTAATTACAAGAGAAAAGGTCCAAAGGCTCATTAATACCTACCTTTATAACTATTTGGAAGGTAACTCAATCTTAGCTCAAATGGAGGAGCTTCCAACCCAAGAGGACCAAGTGAGGCCCACAATTCTACTATGGAAAGAATCCCACAAAGACTAACTTGAAGGGCAAGAAAGACCAAGGGAAATAGAGATATGGAAACCTTCCATAATTGATCAAAGCAAGTGGATAAAGGAAGGTTGATTGATGCATGATTATGGCAACCATCAAAGTGGCAGAACTTAAAGAGAAAGTAGCTACCAAAAAAGCCACCAAAACATGGAGCCAAAGCTAGCAAAGAATTATGAAAGAATCACTTTAGAAAGTTAGTTAAAACTTTGTTTAGTAATCGACCATATAGGACCAAATACCTAGCTTATTTCCTATTCTATGCTTTCTAATTGCTATATAAAGCCACCTACTATGTGTGTTTAAGACATTGAAGTTTGATTAATAAAAACTTTTGCTTTCTTTTGAAATTGTAGTGATTCCTCTTTCATCCTTTGGTGAGTTATATCCAAAGTCTCCTTGTGTGTATTGCATGATAAGTTTGAGCTTACTTGTGAGTTGAGTAAGTTATCTTATTGGCATTCGTACTCTTGCATCTTGAAGAAAGGGTGTGTGAAGAGGTGTCCAACTTCCAAGAGGGTTTCATTGGCAAAGTCATCCATATGGGAGTGCTAGTTACAACTACTTGCTATTTCCAGCCAATCAAGTTCTCTCACGCATATTTCCTAATCCATGACATTTATCTCCATTATTCTTGAAGGGGTTTTTTCTATATTCATCAAGGAAGCTGCTGTCCAAATTTTAGAAGGAAAGCTTCTAAAACAAGGGAGTTATTGTTTCTCAACATTAGATCTGGCATATTGTCTTTTGAGGCCAATTAAGGGAACTCTTCAACCGGTCGTTCTCCTTCTTCTCAGCTGATTGACCACCCCAGATCCAGACGATCGACTCTATAATGTTCAGCTCATTGCTGATAGACCACTATTTCAACTCTTAGTTTGTGGCTGATCACTTGCGGTTGATCACTGCCTATCGCTTCCAAGACTTGATCAACCGCGTCGCCTACATTCTTCAAACATTCGATTAATCATCCTTCTCCCACAATCAATTTTTAACAGGTTATAGTCTCATTCGCTTCCACTCACGTGATAGCATACAAACAATAAAATCATACCATAATACTATCCTTATATACACAACATATCAATTCAAGTCTTACTCCTACATATCAAAAAATATCTCAATCATATTCTAGCACCTTGTGATGTAGGCCAAAGAGGCTACAAACACACAATATGTAACGCCCTGAAGCAAGCAGTCCATCAATATCACAGTATAATCACGTATTTTCCAGAAAATGAATAGTCCATCAATATCACAGTATAATCACGTAGTTTCTACCTACCCTAATACCTTGTGATGTAGATGAAATAGCCACACAACAAAACATCTCTTTATTTGTGATGTTTAGTAGAGCCATAAAATAATTCCTCAAGACCTACAATTAACCTTGGCATCAAACAAGAAATAAGAGACAAGTTAGAAAAAGGTGACCATATGACACAATTTCTTCTATTGACAATAACCTTTTAGTTTTTATCCTATTGCCCTATTATAATTCAAACCTTTAATCATAAGAAAACCTACCTCCAGAAAGCTTGAAGAATTCACCAAGGCAGGGGCAGTTTCTTTGTCTGGGAAACCATAGGAAAATAGGGGATACTTTCCCCACAAACATTTGTATAAATATATGGCCGAAAATGGGATCCTACGAAATGGAAATCTTGTGAAAATCATAACCTATGCATGATTGGTTTGTTGACAGATACAAGCAGCAATGGCATAATTTGAAACCTATGCGTGATTCTTATAACTAGACAATTAACTAAACCATTTTTACTTTGACTCATTATTAAAATCGTGATGATTTTGTTGAAAACTATAGTTATAAAATCTTTTATCAAAACATAGCGGAAGCGCAAATAAATTTCTATTTGGGAACGTAGCGGAAGAGTAACATAGTTCATTCACAGATAGTTAAATAAATTGTTACTTTATATTTTACAATTGCTCTTTTCAGTTACTCTTTACATTAATTAGCCTGACCAGCCGCAATTCCCGCCTGTGCAAATCCTTCATCAGCTGCTCCCAAACCTGTTCGTCATTTTCCTACATCGCAAGTCGTAAGCTATGACCCTAATGCTTAGTAAGTGATAATACCTATCATGCTATAATACTACATGTCGTTTCAGCTTTCGTCTTTTTCTTTATCTTCTTATCTTTTTATGTTTTAATTATCGTTTTCGTCATTTTCTTCTTATCTTTTTATCCTTTGCATTTCAAATCATCATTTTCATCTTTTTCTCCTTATCTTTTGTCGGTTGCGTCTTAACTATCATCTTTCAATGGTCACTCTTTTCATCGTTTACCTTCGATATAGCAACGATGGCATAATCTGAACGTCTGCTAATCATTGGCTGTTCTTTTCATCGTTTACCTCCGATATAGCAACAATGGCATAATCCGAAAGACTGCTAATCATTGACCATTAGGTCCCAACATAATCCAAGGCCTATACCGACATAATCCAGGGACATTGCAACAGATACGAGCAGCAATGACATAATCCGAAAGCTTGCTAGCGACAAGGACATAATCCAAAAGCCACTAGCGACCATGCCACAAAGTCTTAAATGGTCTCACGTCGTATCGTTGCCTTTTTCTCTTCTTTACTCTATTACGGCTTATTATTTGTTCATTATCGGTTTCTTTGTTCGTGATTTGTTTCTTTGTTCGCTATTTGTTTCTTCGTTGACTTATTACTTTTTATGACTTATGATTTGTCCGTTATTTGTATCTGTTTCGTTTGATGCTCGTGAATGCATACAATTTCTGAAAGCATAAATAAACATTCAATGTGCGATTCACTGAAACGTGCTATAAGAACTGTAGACATGCTGTAAAAGAAATAAACAACAAAATGTGCGAATAATAACTGTAAGCATGCTTTTAAAAATAGTAAATAATGAAATATGCTATTAAAGACTGTAGACATGCTTGGAAAGCGGTAAGCAACGAAACATGCGATTAATAACTATAGACATGCTTTAAAATGGTAAATATCGAAGCATGGTATTTAAAACAATAAACAACGAAACGTGCAATTAATAACTGTAAACATGTTAGGAAAGTGATAAGCAATGAAATATGCATCTCCTAATCTTACGATGTAGGGTCCAAAAACAAAAACACACACATATCACTTACCTCGATTCTTCATTCATCGCTTAATACTAATCTCTCTCCTTCTTAGTACCTTCACATTTAGAACATCTAGTCATCAATACAATCATTTAATCTACTTATTAAATCTTAACGTCTTTTCTATTCTAATTCCTTGTTACTTACTAACATCTCTTAATTAGAATCGTTTTCTTAATTACTACTTAGCTTACTAATTAATTCCAACATTCATTTCCAACTATCATAATACCTTTGTCCAATTAATAGCTCAATTCTAAATTAATAGAGCATATTTCCAAATCTGTAATTTAATAGATTTATTTCCAAACATTCAATTAACATTTCCTTTTTAACATTTTGATGACTACAAAATTATCCATTCCAACTTAACACTTATTTTTCCATCAATATAACCCAAATCTAACATAGTGATGCTTCAAAATTAACCAACACAGTGTAAATATAGTCACAAAGTAAACATCACATAGATTCCAAGTGACAGAACATTGACCCCCATTCAATTTGAATTATCAGTTCATTATAAAGAAACAGAGAGCATTAACTTATCATTCATTCAACAAGGTTAAAACCAATACATTCATGCTTCATAAAACTATGGCTAAACAGATTATCGCTAGCATTCCAACACAAATTTCATAGAACACTTAATCCAATCAACAGAGTAGTTCATAAGGGAAATCAGTCATCTAATAATTCATCCAACGATTTTCTACTACAATAAGGAATTAATCATCAAACACAGAGCAATTTTGTCCAACATATTTATCCATAACAACAGATTAACCAATTCCTTTTATATCAAATCTTCTTCTAACTAATTCCTTTTTATAGACAGAACATAAACATCCAATTAAACTCACGTCTCAGCAGCTCACACAATCAACAGAGTATTAACCCAATTGATAAAAGGAAGGAATCGCTACAAGCAGCATACACAGGCAGGAATCCCTGCAAGGAACTAGGGTCCTTTGTCCTTCTTTGCCCACAATTCATTTAATGATTCCTATGTCCAACAATACATCCAACAATAACCATTCTTAACACGTTATCAACTAAATCACAGAGAATGAAGTCGATTACCTAAAGGAGCTAGGAAGCTTAAGCTGGACAGAGAGGAACCGAGGGCAGGGAGCTCATGTTGAGCACTTCACGAGTTCTACAACCACCTCTCGTGTTTCACTTCACGACTCACACTTCACTCAACGTAGAGATCTCTCACAAGCTCACTGTATCTCTCGCACAGGAACTCACTCACTCACAGGGAACACTCGCAGGAGCTCTCTCGTTCGCAGGAAACACTCACGCTGAAGGAGAAATGGCGAGGAAGACAGTGAAGAGAAGAAGTCTTTCTTGGAGGAGGAGATAACCCGTACACCTAGAGGGTAGGACGGATGGCTGGAGGGCAGCTCGTGGGTCTAGACCAGGAGGGGAGACCATCATGTGGTCAGGGGCTCGCATTTTGATTGGTTATGCATCCATTTTCTGATTTTAAATTCCTAACTTTATAGAGTTCTGGGCTATTTCAGATGAGTGCGGACGTGCTGGTCTCATCTGCAGTCATCCGCATGTGCAAAATTCTAAGGCTTATGGACAACAAATGGCATCCTCACCCTGTCTGTATCATCCAAATGCCACATTCGGACGCGATATGGCGTCCACACAATGCGTCTGCATTCCTCCAAAAGTGTCTAGGAATTTGACAGATTCAAATGGACACATCCCGCCTACATCCTCACTCGTCCGCATGCATCTGTAAGAATGAATTGGGACATAAAACCTTGTCCTGGTGCATCCCAAAGCACAAGGACGGCTTCCCATGCAATTGCGGACGACGATTCTCATCCCCATGTCATCCGCATACGTCCGCAACACCTAAATTTTTGCTTTTCCGTCACGTTTTCCAACTTAACCTTCATTCCATAATATTTTTTCCATAAATACACATCACAACCCGACACGTATAGATACCCAATGTAATATCCTACTCACCCGAACACTTGATTACATTGCGTATATGGGAAGAACATTATCGGTAATACCCCCTTGATTTAACGATCCAAATACGTCCTTGGTAATACCCCGATAACTTTCCAATTACCCTTATTAAATTCTGATATAAATAGTCGGGGTATTACATACCTTCTCCATTATATAAATTTCGTCCTCAAAATTTGCCTTGTGTAAACATCTCCTTTACTTATTATCCAAAGGGTTTCTTTCCCTTATTCCAATAATATTACTAGTCACCGTAACTTATCCATCTTAATCACGCGAATCACACCAAAAGTCATCATAATTGCATCATCCACACCATAAAGCACTTTTGATGCAATCCCTTTTTTCCTACTCCTTAAGCTAGATTCATATCATCCAATGGTTAACTCCTTACCCAAATCATCACTTATCTTCCAAAGATCTATTTTTTTCACTTTTCCTCCAAGAGTTACCATGTCACCCCAGTAAATTATCTTAGTTCCTCGAGGACAATCCCTTATGGAGAAAACTCATTTATTTTCTTTTCTCTTGTTTAGCTATCCTACAGCTAAGGATATCGAAATCTCTACGCTCTATACCTTATCATTCAATCTTAATTCCAAAAGATGCTCACCAATCGTAACTTCCTCATAGCATCATCTTATTCTTGTCCTTAGAATGCAAAAAATTCCTATAACCTATTGTACATAAACAACCTTTGTTCAATTACACTCTTTGAAACTTGTTGATCCTAAAGGTCCTCTTCGAGTTACAATGGCTTGAGTCATCGTTGAAACCTTTAATCCTTAGATACCATCATTTGTTAACTTCCCCAAACCAAAACTGGATAGTTATCAACCAAATGACCACTCAAATTACTACGGTGAATTAACAATGTACCTTCGAAGATGATTCTCTTTGCTCCAATTCTCAAGTACGACTTAAGTAAAGAAACCTTCCAAATGATTTTGCAGCATAGGTAAACACAACCAAAACAAATTTGCATTCATTTCCTAAATGAATACATTACCATGTCACATATAAACAAAACCTAAGACACTCCGAAATCCAATACTTCTACATCCTATCATAGATTTATCTTGTTCTCCAAAGATCATCCTCGCTGAATTATTTGTATTTTTAAAAAAAGTATTTTAGTGAAGAATTAAGTTATTACTCAACAAAGAAAAATTTTAATTTTTAAGATCATTCAGATATTTCTGAGAGCAAGTCGCAACATCACTCATTAGACCCTCATTTTTGTTTCCATTTTTGTTTCTATTTCGGTATCTGTGATCGTACGCATTTTCGTATTCGTTTCCATTTCCGTTTCCATCCCCAATTCTATTTTCGTATCTATATCTATTTCCATTTCTGGAAACTTGTTTCCATTTCTATTTTTGTTTCCGTTTCTATTCCCATTTTTATTTTGGTTTTTGTGCTCATATCATTTCGGCATCCGTTTCCGTCTCTGTTCTGGTTCCCGTATCTATTTCCATTTCTGGGTCTATATCTAAGTGAGTTCCCCCAAACTTTCAGGTCCTTCCGAACAGTCTCAGAACGATTCATCCATTTATCACACCCATTAAACAACGTAATTAAAGGACACCATGCTCATAACAACTACTGTCATTCAAATACAATACTAGCTAATTTGCATTACATTTTTACATTCATTACACTTACTACTAACCAAACGTAAACACTACAATAAAGGAGTACATCATTCTTTCACCCTCTACATCCTCGAACAGTTTCTGGCAAAATGGTTAGTCTTCCCACATTTAAAGCATTGGTGTGACTTAACCAAGCATTCTCCTTCATGATTTTACCTGCACCTTGGGCACCAAATCTCCTGTTGGTTTCTTTCTTCTTCAAAGGGCCACTTTATTTTCATGGATGTACGCCCTTCTTCTTGTGAATACAGCTGAAACTTTACCCCGGACTTGTTTTGTTTTGAGATCCAATTATTTACGTCTTCAAGGTCAATAGCTCTTAAGACGATCTCAGAGTAGACTATATCTTGCATTCTCGATCCAATCACACCTTCTTGAATCTCCGTCTTAAGTCCTTGTATAAAGTGGTGTACCTTGTGCTCATTACTACTCACCATATGTAGGGCAAACCATGACAACGCCTCAAACTTGCGCACATACTCAGAAACTGATCCTTCTTGTTGTAGCTGAACAAATTTTACCTACTTCTTTGTCATTATTGTGCGGTTGAAATACTTCCCATAGAAGACTTTCATGAATTCTGTCCAAGTCATGGTAGTCACGTCTTTGGCTATCTTGACTGAGTCCCACCAAAATCTTGCGTCCTTGACCAGCATAAATGTGGCAGATGCTACCATTTCCTCTTCCTTTATCTTAGCATAAGCCAGCATGTTTTCCATGGTCCGCATCCATTCCTCGGCACCGTCTGGATCAGTAATATTTGCAGCAAATGGAGGTGGTCATAACCGCTGAAGCTTCTCCCAACTTACATCCAGCTGCTCAGCCACACGTTGTTCCACAACTTGCTCATTTCCACACGCAATCACTTCCATCAACTTCTCCAAATTTTGAGACTGCCGATCCAATTGACCCGATTGTCGTTCCACTAAAGTAGTCAACCGAGTGATCGTGTCATCCACACCACTCGTACCTCCTTCTTGCCTAACCTTTCGTCGTCCTCTAACCATGATACCTTATGTCACAGAATAAAATAATTATACATTAGGAAAATTAAATTTAGTAATTTACTTGTAGTTGATGGAGTATTTCCACGTCCACGCTTGTGCTGGTAGGCATTCACAGAGTCAGATTTTTTTTTTTTTACCCAGTTAACTGTAAGTAACCGTATCAGAGCAATTTTCGGAATTGTTTTTAAAACACAGTTAGCTGTAAGTACACGGATCAGTTTTAAAACATTTGCTTTGATACCAACTGTTTCAGAGCAATTTAAAACACAGTTAAGTTTTAAAATGCAGTAGAGCAAAAATAAATTTGCTCTGATACCAACTGTAACGACCCGGTTTTTCATTACCTTTTAAAATTGCGTGAAATTTAAAAATTTTCTTTTCTTTTATAAAACGACAGAAAACCTTTATAAAAATCTTATAAATGAAAATCAGAGTGTGCTTCTTATAACCGGACTGTTATCTAAACCATTTTTACTTTGACTCATTATTAAAATCGTGATGATTTTGTAGAAAACTATAGTTCTAAATTCTTTTATTAAAACATAGTGGAAGCGTAAATACATTTTTATTTGGAAACGTAGCAGAAGCAAAAAATAGTTCATTTACAGACAGTTAAATAAATTGTTACTTTATATTTTACAATTGCACTTCTTAGTTACTCTTTGCATTAATTAGTCTGACCCGCCGCAAGTCTCGCTCGTGCAAATCCTTCATCAGCTGCTCCCAAATCTGTTCGTCATTTTCCTACATCACAAGTCATAAGCTATGAGCTTAATGCTCAGTAAGTGATAATCCCTATCATGCTATAATACTACATGTCGTTTCAGATTTCATCTTTTTCCTTATCTTCTTATCTTTTTATGTTTTAATCATCGTTTTCGTCGTTTTCTTCTTATCTTTTTATCCTTTGCATTTTAAATCATCGTTTTCATCTTTTTCTCCTTATCTTTTGTCTGTTGCGTCTTAATTATTATTTTTCATTGGTTGCTCTTTTCATCGTTGACCTCCGATATAGCAGCGATGACATAATCCGAAAACCTGCTAATCATTTATCGTTCTTTTCATTGTTTACCTCAAATATAGCAACAATGGCATAATCCAAAATACTGCTAATCATTGACCATTAGGTCCCGGCATAATCCAGGGACTGTCCCAGCATAATCCAGGGACATAGCAACACATACAAGCAGCAATGGCATAATTCGAAAGCTTGCTAGCGATAATGGCATAATCCGAAAGCCGCTAGCGACCGTGCCACAAAGGCTTAAACAGCCTCACGTCGTATCGTTGCCTTGTTCTCTTCTTTACTCTATTATGGCTTATTATTCATTCGTTATCGGTTTCTTTGTTCGTGATTTGTTTCTTCGTTCGCTATTTGTTTCTTCGTTCTCTTATTTCTTTTTATGACTTATAATTCATCCGTTATTTGTATATGTTTTGTTTGATGCTCGTGAATACATACAATTTCTGAAAACATAAATAAACAATCAATGTGCGATTCACAGAAACGTGCTATAAGTATTGTAGACATGCTGTAAAAGCAATAAACAACGAAACATGCGAATAATAACTGTAAGCATGCTTTTAAAAATAGTAAACAACGAAACATGCTATTAAAGACTATATACATGCTTGGAAAGCTGTAAGCAATGAAACACGAGATTAATAACTATAGACATGCTTTAAAACGGTAAATATCGAAGCATGCCATTTAAAACAGTAAACAACGAAACGTGCGATTAATAACTATAAACATCTTAGGAAAGTGATAAGCAACGAAACATGCATCTCCTAATCTGGCGATGTAGGGTCTGAAGACTAAAACACACACATATCACTTACCTCGATTCTTCGTTCAATGCTTAATACAAATCTCTCTCCTCCTTTGTATCTTCACATTTAGAACATCTAGTCACTAATACAATCATTTAATCTACTAATTAAATCTTAACGTCTTTTTTATTCTAATTCCTTGGTTTTTACCTACATCTCTTAATTAGAATCGTTTTCTTAATTACTACTTAGCTTAATAATTAATTCCAACATTCATTTCCAACTATCATCATTCATTTGTCCAATTAATAGCTCAATTCTAAATCGATAGAGCATATTTCCAAATCTGTAATTTAACATATTTATTTCCAAACATTCAATTAACAGTTCCTTTTTAACATTTTGATGACTACAATGCCTTAAAGCGGATCTATTGTTAATAATGACTACCTTAAGTTTATCTCGATACTCCTTCAAAACATTCCATAAAGCTTTAGCAAAATGTTGCATAATAAGATGACTTCTTTCTTTCTCTTCAGACCCAGCGCATCCCAACTTCAAGGATGGATTCTCAAAACCTTCTGCAGCCACTAAATGAGAAATGAAAAAAAAGTAGAAAGTCATGTTTATAACACAAATTCCACGGACCAGTGAAAAGAAATAGCCCAAGTCAAAATATAAAAATAAAATCATAAATTGAAGCAACCTTCTTGATGAAGGAAGTTCTCATCTCGATGTGGCTTTCCTTCAATCTACAAGTAAACAATGAACAACCGTCACCAAATACTCGGTTACATGAATGTCACGCCTCTACTTGCCAACTGCTATGTGTGACCAACAATTAAATTTAAATCTTATCGGCACCACAACTCCCTTGACCTAATAGAAATAATTTGTTCCCAACTAGCTAACTCTACATATCTTTGGATTTGTAGCTGATCTTGCTCTCAGGTTTAATTCTATAGACATAATGATTAAACCATATGTTTTTCCAAATCAATGATATCTTATTGCAACAATGGCGGTTATGCTCAATTATTCTGAACAACCCTAAGGAAAGATTTATTCAGGTGACCATCCAGCAACTAAAGCATACACTTTTGCCACTTCCGATGTTATTTCACATCATACAAGAAATTCAGCTAAAAGTAGAAACGTTCTAACTTCAATGCATTCAATTTATCTTGGCCCCATCATGTCAGACATTATAAGTTATGCCTTATAAGTTATAAGTTATAATTTATCTTTCTAAACTTAACGATTCCTTCATCAAAAATAGAGTAATCGGATTTGTTCAACAGTTTCTTGTCCACTTTAAAGCTCACACACAAAGGATCGTATGTTTGTGCTTCTTTGATCTTCTCTAATACTATAGGCGTTAACGTCATAATCAAAAGAGTAGAAGCCAACTTAGAGGTAACTAACTCAAGTTCAAATCTTTGAATTTCTTACTATAGGGTTGAAGACACATCCATTCACAAAGAGTGTACTGAAATCGCCTTTCTACTTAGTGTGTCACTACTACATTCACTTTTTCAGGGTGATATTTAAACTTGTAGTCATAGGCTTTAACAAACTCCAACCATCGTCTCTGTCTCATGTTTAGTTCCTTCTGACTAAAGATATACTTTAAGCTCTTGTGGTCTGTAAAGATCTCACATCGTAGTCCATACAAGTAACGGCAAAGCAATCTTCAAAAAGTCTTCTAGGGGCCACTCAATCCAACCTTTTCATTACGCCATTGGTTCTTTTGTTCCTTACTCGTACTTTGAGCTAAAGATTGGAGGTTGTCCTTTGAAATGACATAGTTTGATCGGCTTCTAACCTCCTGTGTGCACACTAGTCCTTTTCCCAACAAGGTAGGGGTGTATCCTAGCTGTTAGGCTAGATCCGAACTACCCAATTACCCCAACTCTCTTTTTCTTTTTTTCCTTTCAGGCGTATCGCGCCCTCTAGGCTTTATTCTAGTGATAGACGTATCTCGCCCATCCTAAATATTCTTTTCCCTTCAGGTATATCCCGCTCTCTAGGCTTTATTCTAGTGATAAACGTATCTCAGCCATCCTGAATGCTTTCTTACTCCTTTATTTCTTAACATTTTTTCCTCACTCATGCATGTATGGGTACCGCTACGAAGGTGGTATCCCTCTACTTGGTTTCTATTAGCATGATGCATGACCATACATTCTCAACCTAACATGATGCATGATGCATTATAACATAACATTAATAATAATTGTGCATTGAAATAAAAGTAACTATAATTGAAATTGCGCATATAAGGAATAACAAAAATTGAAAGCGCACACAAGAACAAATAATAACAATGGAACGCCCAAAAGAGTAGAGCATGTGAAAGAAGCAATTATAGAATTAATTGAACAATGAGGGACATGCTTGGATATGTAAATCACAATAATAAAGAAATATAACAGATCAACGAGAGACGTGCATCTGAAAGTAAAGCATAATTTAATTAACATGCTCAAGAGTCGATTACATGTTTTTATCCTAGTTAACTAATCATGCTAAGAACAAGGAGTTATAAGCAAGGTTATAAGCGATACCAATAAGACAATAACAAATGAATTATAAAAGCATTTATTCACATAGTCAATGAAATTCTTGATTCGTTCATGCTTAGTTCATTTCTCTTTCATCTTTCCCAATCTTTTCTAATACAGTGAAGCATCTCTATCATTTTCAAATAAAGTAAAGCATCATAAAGGAAATTGCAGCAAGAGGCAATATAACTGTATTGAAGGAAATTGCGGTAAAAGAGTGATATACAGATTATTCACAAAGGAAGGATTAACAAACGTACTTGACTAGTCGTGTTCAAGTCTAGTTAATTAACATGCTTGTCTAGTTAATTATTCTAGTTAGTTAATTGCTCTATTTAGTTAACATGCATCAAGTTTAGCAAACATGCTCAACTAATTAATTAACATGCTCACTAGTTAGTTAATTAACATGTTCAAGGATTAATTAGTTATTAATTAAACAACTAGTTAAACATGCTCGAATTAGTTATTTAATGACTGGTTAATTAATTGGGTTACTTGGCATGCTCAAACCTAATTAATTGCTTTTGTTAGTTGTTCTAGTTAATTAACATACTCAAGTTGTTAACATGCTTAAGTAATAATTAACGTGCTCAAGCTAATTATCATTCTTAAGTTAATCAACGTGCTTAAGTCTAATTAACCTACTTAAGTTAATTAACTACTCTAGTTCAGTTAACATGCTTAAGTCTAGTTAGTTAAGTAGATCAACATACTACTTAGTTAATTAACATGCTAGGTAATTAATTAAACATGCTCAGATAATAATTACAATTAGCATTCTATTTGATTAACATTTAAACTAGCATGCTCAGGAAATGATTGGAAATTGAATCTATTTGAATAACATTCAGACGTGCTTAAGGCCCAGTTAAGTTCACATGCTAGTTAATTTAACATGGATATCTAAAGAAGAATTGACAGAATGTTATATACATTGTATGAAATAAATGGAAGTTGAATTATCATGGAGAATGTAAACTAGATAGCAAGTAAATAATAAATAACAGAACATTTAAAGGAAACTCTTAATCCATTCCTTCATCATTCATATATCCATCATTTCACACTCGTTACATTCGAACATTAAGCACTCATCACAACGACTAAACTTTTGCAGTAAAGAGGACAAACGAACAACAAAGGAATCCACACTATCAAACAACAAGGAAGTAATGATGAATATCATCTAAGAAATTATAACAGTAGATCAAACAAGGGATTAATGGCAGTGGAGCAACCAATGAACTATCAATAATATCAACTAGCGATCTAACAGCAGGGATTATAAGGAATTCACACAAAAACTCACGCACACCCCCACTTGTGGTGTAGGGCCTCCACTGGCCACGACACCCCTATTTCCTTACCTCAAAGCGATAACGCATATTAGCACTTAATCTTCATTCTTCTTCTCTTTTCTGTACCTTCACAATTTGGTAACATATACCATTAATAGTCATTTCTCCATTAACTGTTTACAAGGTTTAATAATGCTTACGAGCTTCAACATCTACAACTTAACAACCTCATCCAATAGAGGCATTATTCATCCATATTATCCAGAAAATTCAAGCCTATGTCTTAATAGAAACCATACATCCATATACAGATATCAAAACATTTCAAGAAGGGAACCTTACCAGCAGATAAGGAAGTTCTCGGCCATTACTTCATCTTCACAACCCAGTCCTCCTCTCCAGAGAGTTCCTCCCTCTTTGCTCGGCTCACTCAGCTCACCTGAGGATTTCTCCTTCACTGTCTTTATTCTCCAGCCAACAAACACTCTACCCTTCCAGAAGGCAGAGTGTTGCACTCTGCATGCACGACAGTCCCTGCAACAACTTTACTGAATGTTCCCCACGCTGCACTGTAGGGTGTGAACTAGGGCAGGAGACCGGTTCAAACCGCAAGCTGGACCACAGGCCTTCGGCCTGTCCAGCTTGAACCACCAGCTCCCCTACCACATCTACCCGAAAGCGTCAAGCACAGCCCGTCACTCTCCAACTCATTGTCGTCGCTACTCCTTTGTCGTCGCCAATTAGCCTTCGCCGAGCCTCCGTCCCACAACCCGGTGCTTCTCGTTCATACTTGCGAGCCGCAACATGAAATCACCCGACTCCAGCTGCTTGCTCATCGCCGGACGACGAACAGCGTCGCGTTCCACCGCCCGAGCTCACTCTCCTGACGCATCTCTCTCTCGCTCACCCTCTTGGTCTCCATCCCCCTCTTCTGATTTCTCCCTCTTTCTCTTTCGTCTCCTTCAGAAAACACAGTCCTGCCCTAAATTCCTTTCTCCCTTTTCTTTAATTGTTTCAAACCAAACCCATAAGCCATCAACATGAACCCACATGAACCGGTTCAACTAAATTGGTTATCCTTCTCAAATCTCCATTTGATTTCCTTTTTATGTTATCTTACTTTCCATTATATTAATTCCTCAATTAATCTCTTTTATTTAAGTTTTCCATTTTAAATTCTAACCCTATTTAATCCTTCACTAATTATTCCCTAAATTTCTAATTCTAAACAAATCCAATTAATTCATTTATTTAATCATTCCCCTATTATTTAATTCTAATTAATTCTTTAAATTAAAATTTTACGAATACGTCATTGGTAATACCCCGATAATTATCCAATAAATTCGAATCTCCTCAATTACTTTACAATTATTTTTATTAAACTCTGATATAAAAAGTCGGGGTATTACAAAAGTGAAAGAAAAGAAAAGAAAATATTATTTTTACGTTTTTCATTTTATGGTCATGTCACATATTGCATTTTATATTTTATACTATATATATTATATATTTTATGTTATACATTTCTTGCTGAGTGTACAGTTATAGGTGAACTTTGTGATGTAGGTAATGATACAAATTAAAGAGCATGATGAAAAGGACTTGGTGATAGTGTAGTTGAAGAGAAATTCTCACGGGCGAAACTAGAGGGTTGTCGAAGCGAATTTGATCGTGGGTGAGAATTTAAGAAAATATGGATTTAATAATGTAAACTTCTTGTTAAAATTTATTTATTTTAGATTTAAAAGGAAACATTTATAAATGTTTGTAGTTATTCTAAAGATGAGTTTTATTACGTTTAACTTCTAAATGAGTTTTCTTAAAGACTTCTGTTGCATGATTTTTAAAAGAATATGAAAAGATAATTAATAAAGGTTGAGTTTTACTAAGTTCTGATTTCAATGAGGTTTTCATAAAAACTTTCTTTGTACGAGTTTATAAAGGAATTTAGTTTCAAATGATGACATAGTTAAAAAAGGGAAATTGACACCGCAGACCCTATAGTTCGTGATCAATGACAAGTCAAACCTTGGAGAATTTTTATTAACAACTAAAACCCAGAACTATGAGAAATTCTCGCCGGAGACCTCGTGTAACGACTCGATTTTTATTTTCTTTAAAATCGCGTGAAATTTAAAAAATTTTCTTTTACAAAACCCGAGTGTTAAAAACTCTTTACTTAAAACATTTATCAATTGTAGCAGAAGTAATAAAATCTTTTTTATAAAACACAACGGAATTTAAAATAAAGCATTAAAGAATATTAAATAATTTACAAACCCTTTTTACAAATAAATTCCCTTTTAAATTCTTTAGGTCAACCAGCTACAAGATCCACCCATGTAAATCCTTCATCAACTGTCTTTGACCTGTTCACTTGTTGCTCGTACATACCTACATCACAAGACCTAACTAATGAGCCTAATGCTCAGTAAGTGATAAAAAGAAATGCAATGCAAATGATATGCATGATCATACAATGCATTACAGAAGAGAACCGTATCTCTTCTGGAAGTCAAGGTGGAATACTTCCATTGGGTCATGTGGCTGAACCACTTCACTCCGACGAGGAGGTATATCCATCAGGGGTGTTCCACATGCCGGTATCCTCACTTTTGTTAAAGATGTTAGGGGTTTCAGAACGGGATAAGGATGAACCCAGATTCCACATAGATAACTCCTACCACACCGCTCCCTATATGGGAGCATTCTACCGTATGGAATGTCACCGATCATCCCAAACCCCCACACGCCTATTTACATATATTAAGTATGTCATGCAATATGTACGTGAATTCATACAATCCTATATGATGATATAAATGTCTAGTAAACATATCATTAAAAGAACACACAGCATGCAAATCCTAATTCTTGCGATGTAGGGTCTAAATACCAAAGCACAATAAGTCTCAACTTACCTGGCGTCCATAGCGCGCTTTGCATCTTCCCTCTTCTCCGTACCTTCAAAACCATTTACATCACGTATTATTAACCTTTCTTCTACGACTCATTACTTTAACACTTCCACTAGCACAACGGAATAACAATATCCACAAGAGTGGCTCATTCCATCAATGTGATAGGATAATACAGAAAATGTACTTTACAGAACCAAGTAGTATTTCATCACAATAACATATTTCCCACAACAGAGTAAAGAACCATTTAACCCCTACCTTAACATGGAATGATCAAGTGAATAATTTATAAAGTCAACTTATTACACTATAATATTCCAAGTGACAATGAACCTTCGCAAGCCTTTCCTATCTAACAACAAAATCTCAACAAGCAGTAACGTCCATATTCAACAACAAGGGAACTTCATGCTTTCAACACTTTATAACAGATAAGCACTATAATATCCCAAGACGTAAAAACACAGAAACTCATTCTTAAACTACATGGCATATCCTTTTATCTTTATCGAAACAAAACTCATTAGTGCAACGTCTCACTGCTTAACATTATCATTTTTGTGCCAAACATAAAATCCAAACAACAAGAAAAGGCTCAACTATTGCACAATCTCTAGTATCCACAACTTGATTAACAACAGTTCAACTTAGGAATTAATAGATATCCAAAACAAAGCCAATCCAATATCCAGATATTTATTATCCAACAGAGGCATCCTAAAGTATTTCAACATTAAATAACCCATTCAAAATATTAGCTTTCTCAAGCTCCATACCAACAATACCAACAGATTATCCACAGTACAATCAAGGAGACAATGCATAATTCCAATATATTCCAACTTATACACATGCATTACTAATCAACAGAGGCATAATTCCAAAGGAGCAAGCAGCACGTGCAACCTATACACACTTCGGCAATAACCACAACAAGGACCAAAACCCATTTGCAGCACATATTCAAGCTTTCTAAAATATCCATCAAGCATAAAGAAAACTACAGAGAACACCCAATCACTTTCTCTTTCACTACTTAATCACTCAACAGTCTAAAATTCATTACTCACCACATAAATTCATCTGCAGGAGCCAAACTAAAAGAAACAAAACCATTTCCAGCAAGACAAATTTTCCCACAACATCAAAAACATAACAAAATACTGATTTCAACCTAACAACCAGCACCCATTTATTTTCAACAACCAATTGCATAAGTCCATGAAGGAAGAAAGGAGTTACTTGAAACTGAAAACAAGCATACCCGAAACAGAGAAAACTTTCACACTTTCCACACATAGCCATTCCTTTCAAGCACCTAGCAACTCACCCCCTTCACATACTGCTCTCGGCCCTTTTCACAGAGAGCACACCCGAGAGGAAGCCTCCAATTTTTCACACTCTGTCATTTTCCCCATAACACATCACCTGTTATACAGATTTATAAGTCGAGAATGAGACATACACTGCAAGCTGGAGGATAATTGCACACTTCAAGGAGGGGTGGTCCAATGCCCAGGATCCACTTGGGAAGTCTGCCAGATGAGGAGCTGGAGCAAGCCAGCTCTGGTCCGGTCCACCCCAACCATCACACCAATTCGTCCCAGTCATCGCCACGCCAAACCACCGAGCAACAAAAATGCCAAGGAGAAGAATACGAAACATTGACCATCACATTCGCCAATTCGGAAGGCCATGGAGGAGAATCAAAATGTAAAATTACAGACTTACATGGCCGACGATTCACGGCATCGCCCGGAGTCCCATTCCCGAGCCCTAACTCCACTGTTTGCTTGATGTACAGCGAACAATACGTATGCCAGAGGTTGGCAATGCATCGCACTGAAGTCGTCCAGCTCGTCGGACCGCGCGAAAGAGTCATCCCGTGTATCCTTTCATCGTTCGTCCCTTCAATCACTCTCACGATCTCTCTCTCCCTTTCTCTGTTCTTCACTCTCTCAAATGGTCGAAGGCCAATTTACTTCAATCAAACCAGTTCAAGAGGAACTGGTTTATTTCCCCATTTCATAAACTCTTCTTTTCCTTTTCAATTTAATATATATTTCCTTTAATTTAATTAATCCAATTAATTTTTCCTTTCATTTATTTAATTTCCCCATTAATTATTCCAATATAATTCATTATTTATTTTCCTCCTTTTTAATTAAAACAAACCATATAATTGTTTCCGAATCGAACTGGACCAAACCGGTTCAGTCCATTTATAACAATTACGTCCTTAGTAATATCCCGATAATTTATTTGACAAATCCAATTACTTTCCAATTTATCATTTTTAAATTCCAATATAAAAGTCGGGATATTACACCTCGCAGTCACGATTTGCGTCCAGGACCATCGACTTTAACACCTGGGTTTTGTTTCTGTCAAGTACCGTCGAACGCAGATGAAGGACGTCAAGTGTCTTCTCTCCTAGTAGTTCAAAGAAGATGGACGATGGATGGCGAGCAAGGTCTCCTGCGGTTTCATCTCTGTCAAGCTCGTTGGCCGTTGGATCGCAGAATGCACGACCAGGATAGAATCTGGTGATTCCCAAAGGTGACGGATGGACGACAATCCTGGCTGTTGGATCATGCAAGGGATATCCCTCCTCTGGATCGACGGCCAAGATTGAAGCTAGCGTGTTCCAGATCGAACTGACGAACATCCCTCCCTGGGCGTTGGATCGAGTGACGAACGTCCCTCCTTTGGATCGACGACTAGGATTGAATTTGGCGTCTTCCAGATTTGACGAATGGACGTCCCTCCCTAGCCATTGGATCGAGTGATGGATGTCCTTCATCTAGATCGACGGCCAAGATTGACTCCAAATTAACTGTAACGTGCAAGGCACACACAATTTTAAAACACGCGAATTCCCTCAATTAAGACGGACGTCCCTCACCATGAAACAGACGTCAATACTATGTCATTCTGCCATCAATGGACGCCTCTCGCCTTTAGACGGCATCGTCTAGGCCTTGACGGACGTTCGACTTAATACGACGGACGTCCGTCACTCTCATATTTCATTCAAATCTGCCTTTAGATGCCATCGTTTAGGCCATCACAAACGTTCGTCTTAATACGACGGACGTCTGTCCCTCTCGAATTTCATACTCTTGCCCTAGATTATAAGTCTATTTCTTCTACCTTATATCAGAATCGGACACCATAAGTTTGTCCCTTGCCCTAGATATTTGAGAGAATTTTTGTCTTCCCCTAACCAACTCCCTCAACACAATCGAACGAACAGAGTGTTGCAATTCACATAGAGTCAAGAAGTGTTGCTTCATCTATTGTTGAAGAATCCATTGACTGCATAATGGAGGTGGATCCTATTCCTATTTCGGTAGTAGAGACCAAAGAGAATCGGTGGTTCTATCACGAAGCTGGTATAGAAGTGCATTCAATCTCGGCATCTCTGGACTCGGAGTAGTGTTCAATATGTGACTCAGATGATGATGATTGGGCAGAAAGCATGCATCCCCAAGAAGAATGTTCGTCCTCGGAGTTCTGTCTAGGTAAGAAGTATATAGTTCGTTGAAGGATATTAGAGATGAAGTGGTTGATTATGCTTTGAAAAATGGGCACGGGATCAAGTTTGTCAAAAGCGAACGTCATCGGTTGACTGCTATGTGCAACGATGGATGCAGTTGGCAGCTTCCGCTTCAAAGATGAACGGTGAGCTGACCTTTCAGATTAAGAGCTATAATGAAGTGCACACATGTGCACGACAAATGGAAAGCCGACACGATTCCTACAAATGGATGGCAACCCAATATTTGGATAGATTTAAAAGTCAACACATGTGGCACCTACCTTCCATTATTGAGACTGTCAGGAGGAATTTAATGTCAATAGTACCGTGAGTCTTGCTAGAAGGGCCAGGCATTTAGCATTGAACCTCAACGAAGGGGATGGTCACAAACAGTACAAGCAACTATGGTCCTACGCAGAAGAGATTCAAAGATCCAATCTCGACAACACATTGTTGTTAGTGGTAGATATTCCTAAGCTTATGCCCTGTCCAAGTCCAATATTTAAAAGGGTGTACATGTGTTTGGATGCATGCAAGAGAGGTCAGACAGAGTTTGGTAGACCCATCATTTGACTGGATGGCTGTCACCTGATAGGGTCGTGCTAAGGCCAATTGCTCATAGCCGTCAGCATTGACGCCAATGATGGAATTTATCCAGTTGCTATGGCACTTGTTGAATCAGAATGTAGAGAGTCCTAGACCTGGTTTTTGTGCTGCTTGCTTTTGGACATAAACAGTGACATAGGCAGGGGATGGACATTTATTTCCAACTGACAGAAGGGGTTGGTGCCTGCAATTGAACAATATGCGCCAGCAGTTGAGCATCGTTTCTACCTTAGACATTTGTATGCCAATTTCAAAAAACAATTTCCAGGCATGCAGTACAAAGATATCATGTGGAAGGCAATTAGGGCCACAACATCATCGCAATATCAAAAGGAGATGAATACACTACTTGCACTCAATCAGTCAGCACACGCATATCTGCAAAAACTTAACTGGAGGTGTTGGTCGAAACATGCTTTCAATTCCGTCCCAAAGTGCGACATGGGGTTTGAGCAGTGCTACAATGCCTGCCTCTTGCCAGCCTGGGACAAATTGATCCTCACTATGTTTGAGATTATTAGAATGGGCATAATGACTAGGATCGTTAAGAAACATAACCAGATGGCTAAAGAAACGGATCTTTTGTGTCCTAAGACCACAAAGAAACTTGCCAATCTGTAATATGTAGCTCGGAATTGGTGTCCAACACCTGGAGGAGCTAATCGGTTTCAGGTTAGTGATGATAATGAACGGTACATAGTCGATCTGCACACACGCACCTGTAACTGTTACCGGTGGGAGCTGACTGGAATCCCATGTGTGCATGTCATCCTGTGCATCAATTTTATGAGGACTTTAGCTGAAGATTATGTGCATGTATGGTACCATCGGGACACATTTATAAGGATATACTCCCACTTTTTTCGACCTGTCAGTGGCCACTTCATGTGGCCTGAAACGAACTAGCCTCCAATTCTGCCACTGCCAATTAAAAGGCTCCCAGGTCGGCCTAAAAAATGAAGAGTGTGGGATGCAAATGAGTCTCGTAGCTGCATGGTACTCAGTAGGAGACATGTCCCCATGACATGTAGTCATTGTCACGGTGTGGGACACAATGTCCGCTCTTGTCAAGGTGGAGGCTCAGCCGCTGATGTGGCAAGTGGTAGTGGTAGAGCAAAATGCTCACACGACACCTTCATGGGTTTTACCATTGTCGCCGATACGCAGGTGCTTAGATTGTTATGTTTTCTTTTGTTGTTCTCACTATGTGCGTTTTGTCTAACATTATATTGCTTTTGTGTTTTGCAGGAGTCCGTTGCCCCACATCCGCATCCTTAACCATGGTCTTCTATGAGTGTTGTTATGTATTTGTTCGTATCCAATTTGTACATATGTAATACCCCGAGTATTATTGTGTTAGTATATTATTTGTACATATGTCATACACTGAATTTCAATGTATTGGAATTGTTATATGCATTGGAATTGAATATGTGAATCTGCCTTATTTCCTGCAGTCTAACGGACGTCCGTCATAGCATAACAGACATCTAAGTGGAGGTTCGACTCTGTCTTATAGGTATAACAGACATCTATCGTAGACAAATGGATGGCCCTCGACCTGTTTGGGGCATCCCTCGCCCAAAACCAACAGCAAAAATCACAAAAAAAATTTACACCAACAGCAGAAATCACAAATTGGGTGTTCCTCACCCAATTTGCACCAACAGCAGAAATCACAAAAAAAAAAAATTACAAAACCATGAACAAAACCAAATTTATGAAGATGAACAAAACCATGAACAAAAGTAAACAAATCAAATTTACAAAAAAAAATTCAATCGAGCCACTTTTTTAATGTTCTTGCAATTCTTGCACTTCTTGCACCTCTTGCACCTCTTGCAATTCTTGAATATGTTACAGGTGGTGCCTCTTTTGTAGCTGGTGCATGTTCTATGGCTGGTGCTTGTTCTATCACTGGTGCATCTTCTAAAATGGACGGCTCCTTGTCCCGGATATCGATGACCTTGAACTGCAAGTCGGAACTCATCTCGACATGGCACGTCTCCTCGTACATGTCCTCTTGCTCGTGCGGTTCGTGGCGATAGAAGCCCTGCTGCATACACTTGGCAATCACCGACCACCCTAAAGGCCGAGAAACTTGAAATATGTCATGTTGGTTGCAATTGGAAGACCAAATTAGTTTGTTACTTCATTCAAAGCGAAGGGTTGAAAAACTTATCGCATTTTTTCCATCAGTGCCATGACAATTACAATTGCCTCTGACATCAGCAATTGGTACACATACTGCGTGTGCACATCAATCAATGACATGAAACAATTCAGCTCTGGATGGCACTGCATGAGGAAGAAATATTATTCTGTGTATGCTATGGGGAAGAAATATTGCACGAATGAATACAAGTGTCTTACATAGATCCAATCAAATGTCAATAGCCCCTCCCTTATTTGAACCATTGCGATGTCCTCCTCATTTGTCATCGTGCACTGCATGTTAAGAACGCAATTTATTTATATATGTAGTTGTTTTCAATAACAACATATTATAAATTGGTTAAACGTTCTCACCCAATCTGGAGCTCCCTGTTGCTTTGGCACGAGAAGGGTTGTTATTGCGCATATCTCATTACCCTTGGAGCCACAAAGTAGCGCACACGTCTCCTTGTTGTTCTTCGTATTTATCCGTGCAAGTGTCATGAACTCGTCCATCAATTTCACAAGCTGCAATGGAAAATCAATGTAAGTGTAAATTCTACGCATTGTACAAAACCAACTTGACATACCACTTGCACTGTTATCCTTTGACACACTGTAGGACCCATCACTGGTGGACCCGTTGCCAAAATCTTTTCAACTTTAGCAAGGGGTGGAGGAGGGGACGGTTGCCTGATGATAGGAGACCTACACAATTGTAACACAATGTTAATCAACAATACTAATGCATATATGGAAAGGGCATGTAAGCTCCAAGACAAAGACATACTGGCATCCGTCCTGACCGGCATCGGAAGATGTATGAGAAGCTGATAGAGGAGCTAGCTGGGCTACTAGAGGAGCAGTTGCCATATGTGTCTGTACTTCTTTCATTTGTAGTACAATGGCTTGAATCTGGCCAAGTCGGCTCTCTTGTCTATCCAATTTGGCTTGAATCTCTCCAAGTTGGCTCTCCTGTCTATCCAACTTGGTGACAAGCCACTGCCACTTTTCCTCACTGATCAGTATGGAGGGCAAGGCCTGAGGAGGGGGAGGTGCATCGCTAGTCGTAGGATGCAAAGAATCCTCCTCCACCTCCACATGATATGACAGTTGTGCATCTGCCGTTCATGGAATTAGTGCAGTGGACGTGGAAGGAGGAAGTCCAGCTGACGTGGTAGGAGGTGGTGCAACTGACGCGGTAGGTGGAGGTGCAGCTGATGTGCATGGTGGAGCTGACGTGGACGGACGAGCTGTAGGAGGTGCAGCTACCACCTCTTCTCTGAATACCCACTCTGCTCATACTTTTTGCAACTCCATCCGAGCCAATGTCACTTGATTTTACACGTCAAGTGGTTTTTCATTGGTTCGTCACTCCATGCGAGGGATAGCTAACCCGCTCTGTCAACAATGTATTGAATGAGCAAATTCTATGGGAGATTCTTCCTTACGCTATTCAGGCTTGCCTTCATTTGCTGCATAATGATGTAGGCAATGTTGAATCTCTTCCCATTGTAGAGTTTCTCCATCACGTAGAGATCCATAGATGTGACAAGGTCTCTATATCCATCACACGGCATAACTGTGTGGGTGATCATGTGGTAGATGACTCTTGCTTTAGCATCGAGGTCCTTTGATTTGGGTAAGAAGAAAGCTTCAACGGCTGTAGGATTGCGAACCAATTGCTTTATCAATGCAAGACCGTCTCCTTGTTTTACAAAATCGGGGTCCTTCGACACATGGAAATACTCCTCCAACGGCTCCTCCGTTGAGCATCCAATAAGCTCATTCAACTGTCCTAGAGTTATCCTAATCTGTTTTCCATATAGAAACGTCCTCAACTCTCTGTCACTAAAGATGTCCAACTCCAAATTTGCATAAAATAATTTACAACCCTCCCACAGTAATAACCCCCCATTGTGCACAATTTATCCAACCCATCTCCTTCAATCCAAAATTTGTGAACGAATTGAAATCTACTTTCCTAGATATGATTATGACACAGGGTACAATATCATTATCATACCGTTCTTTGGAGGAGGCCGAGTTGAACAAACCAGGTTTCGAAGGGCTCTGCAGACACGGACACACGCACTGGACCCGCGGGCTTGGAGGGAGCAACCTTATGCTTCTTCGACATTTGACTTGACTTTGGCGCCATTTTTCGCTTCAAAAATCAGGAGTTAATCGGGAGTTGGGAATTCATCGAGGGAAGTTCCTCAAGTTCGTTGAGGATTCTCTCTGCAATATCTAGGGCAAGGGACGCCCATCGCGATTATAAGGAAAATTTTTGTCGTCCGTCGAGAGGAAAACATTGTCGTTTAGCGTTCAGAGCATTAAATCCGAGAGGAATGGACGTCCGTCGTATTAAGATGGATGTTCGTCATAGTCTACACGCCGCCTTCTAAAGACAAATTTGAATGAAATCCGAGAGGAACAGAGGTCTATCTTATTAAGACGAACATCCATGATGACCTAGATGACGCCGTCTAATGGCGAGAGGAGTCCATTGAGGGCAAAACGACGTAGTATTGGCCGATGCACGTCTGTTTTAGTTGAGGGAATTCGCACGTTTTAAAATCACGTTGCCTTGCACGTGACAGTTGATTCAGATTCAATCCTGGTCGTCGTTCCAAATGAGGGATGTCTGTCACTCGATCCAATAGCCAGGGAGGGACCTCCATCCGTCGAATCTGGAAGACGCCAGATTCAATCCTGGCCGTTGGATCTAGAGACGGACTTCCCTCGTCTGGATCGACGGCTAGGGAGGGACGTCCGTCCGTCCGTCCGTCGCCTCTAGACGACGCCAGATTCAATCCTGGCCGTTGATCTAGAGGAGAGACGCCCCTCACTTGATCCAACGGCTATGATTGTCGCTCGTCCGTCGCCTTTAGTTATTGCCAGATTCAATCATGGTCGTCCATTCTGCGATCCAACAACCAATGAGCTTGACAGAGACGAAACCGCCGGAGACCTTGCTCGCCATCCATCGTCCATCTTCTTCGAACTACCAGGAGGGACGGGACTTGACGTCCTTCGTCTGCGTTCGATGGTGCTTGACAGAGACGAAACCGAGGCGTTAAAGTCGACGATCCTGGACGAGAATCGTGACTGCGAGGTCGTTGGCGAGAATTTTCTATAGTTTAGGGTTTTAGTTGTTAAAAAAAATTCTCCAAGATTTGACTTGTCATTGATCGTGAACTATAGAGTTCGCGGTATTAGTTTCTCTTTTTAAAAAAATGTTTAAAGCCGCATGGCCTTATACATTATCAACAAAAAAAAATGTAAAAATAACACTTAATGACGTAAACTATTTGTTTTGTAAGAGGGAAGGTTATGTTTCTTTAAAACAATATAACACGGGAGAAGGGGCGTGTCAATTACTTATCAAACTGCGCTTGTGATATGAATTGCATCGATGTTTGGATAACAAAGGGAGTGGCTGTGGGTGGACGTGAACCGGAGGGAAAGCCAAGTATGGAACTAACATTAACCTTTGGAAGTAGAGAATTAGTGAGAAGATGGGGGAAATTCTGTTTATTGCAAGATTAAAAATGGAGCAACAAGCGCTTGATTTTTCCTACTAAGCAGCTAATCATTCCGCTTGCTCTCATTCTACTGTATGTTGAATTTCTGATTCCCTTTCTTCAATACCCAGTTCTCTGATTCTGAAATTACTGTTGCTGGGAATTGGTTTCAAATCCGAGAAGGGCCAACTCGTTTTATGAATAATGAGCCTCAGAGAATTGTGTTTTGCGTTTTTAGTTTTTGTTCCCACTCTCTCATTGTTTGAAAGAAAATAAAAAATAGGTTTCTGGTTCAGATTATTTTCAATTTCTTGGTTTGAGCATGGCCAATCTTCTAAATTCAACATCCACCATTATAAATCCATCGTCAGAAACCGGAAGAAAAGGATGTGGGTTCTTCTCTCACATCCCAAATCTTCACGCCCTTTCTCTCAGCAAAGGATTTTCAAGAGTTTTAGCTTCTACCCAGATCACAATTTCACCTAAGGACACTGTTTTTACACTCCCTAACTGGAGGTCTGGGAAGAATGGCCAAAAAAGTAAGGAAGTTAGACTTGTCGATGCATTTATGCATTTAGAGTATATGGTAGGAAAGGGCCAAAGGCCTGATGTCACTCAAGCAACTCAGTTATTGTATGATTTGTGCAAAGCTAATAAGTTGAGAAAAGCCATTAAAGTAATGGAGATGATGGTGAGTTCTGGTATAAATCCAGACGCATCTTCCTATACTTTCTTAGTGAACTGTTTGTGTAAAAGAGGAAATGTTGGCCATGCCATGCAGTTGGTTGATAAAATGGAGGAACATGGCTATCCTACCAATACAGTTACGTATAATTCTCTTGTCAAAGGGTTTTGCATGCATGGAAAGTTGAATCAAAGCTTGCAGCTACTTGACAGATTAATCCAAAGAGGGCTTATTCCAAATGCCTTCACTTACTCCTTCTTGCTTGAAGCTGCTTACAAGGAAAGAGGAGCCGACGAAGCTTCGAAACTCTTAGACGAGATCATTGCTAAAGGGGGAACTCCTAATTTGGTCAGCTACAATGTTTTGTTGACTGGGTTATGCAAGGAAGGTAGGACTGAAGAGGCTATCAAGTTTTTTCGGCGTTTACCATTAAAAAGGTTCACCCCAAATGTTGTGAGCTATAATATTTTGCTTCGGAGTTTATGTTACGAGGCGAGATGGGAGGATGCTAATGTGTTTCTAAGCGAGATGGACGGTGGAGATCGTTCCCCTTCGTTGGTTACTTATAACATATTGATTGGCTCACTTTCCCTTCATGGAAGAACAGATCAAGCTCTCGAAGTTTTGGAAGAGATTTCAAGAGCACGGCTGAAGCCGACAGCTTCGAGCTATAACCCTATAATAGCTCGCCTCTGCAAAGACCGAAAAGTAGACGATGTCGTTAAGATTCTGGACCAAATGATTTATTTGCATTGTAATCCTAATGAAGGAACGTATAATGCCATTGCAATGCTGTGTGAGGAAGGAATGGTGCAAGAGGCATTCTCCATAATCCAAAGCTTGAGTAATAAGCACTACTCCTCTACAGATGACTTCTATAAAATTGTCATCTCAAGCTTGTGTCGCAAAGGAAGCACTCATCAAGCTTTTCTGCTTCTGTACGAGATGACAAAATACGGGTTTGTACCTGATTCGTTCACCTATTCGACTTTGATCAGAGGGATGTGTTTGGAAGGAATGCTTTATGAGGCAATGGAGATATTTAAAGTGATGGAAGATTATGGTTATACACCGGATATTGAAAATTACAATGCGTTTATTGTTGGGTGTTGTAAATCGGGGAGAACGGATTTGACATTGGAGATTTTTGAGATGATGGTTGAGAAAGGACAAATGCCTAATGAAACCACTTACACCATTATTGTGGAGGGGATTGCTCATGAAGAACAGACAGAGCTGGCAGCTGAGGTGTTGAGAGAATTACAGGTTAGGCAGGTTATGAGTCAAGGTGCAGTAGAAAGAATTGTTATGCAATATAACCTCAAAGGCGTGCCAGTATAGAAGTAGTAAAGGCCTAGAAAAGGAATCTTGTTATGGATTTATCATTTCTGTTGGAGCTGCTGATTGATAATTTTTTGGGCTACGAGCAAGTTTCAGGGCTATGAATAGTTTTGACTTCATTATATCATATTCTCAAAAGGACCAGCTTTTAATTGGAATTAACAATTGTTTCTGTTTCCATTTCCTTTTGAGTTTTAATTCAATCAGTTTACTCTTAGCCTTACTCATAAAACCCAAACCTGCATTGGTAATAATGTACGGCGAACACCTCATCTATGTATTTCATTCAACAAATTAGACCCCAGCATATTGTCTATGATCAATTTACTCATTTTTAGTTAGTTACGCCATCGAGTCATTCATGTGAGCACATGAATGGTTTTTCTTCCAAACAAAGCTCCCAATTACCCCTCCCTCCCTCCCTCGTTCAAATCGCACCATTTCTAAACGTAATTTCATGTGTTTGAGTCTTATTTTCCGTGGAGCTTTGACACGAGACACTCATCTCCACATCTTCAGGAGCCCCCCTCTGTCGTGACCACGAGTGTTCCCCAGAGATTGGAGAAGCTAAAGTCTCTCTCTCTTTCTGGAGGTGCTTGATAATGGAGAAAAAGGAGAGGGTTCATAAATGGACAATACCCAATCCTCGTGACAATCCTACTTTTGAAAGAGAAGATGAGTTCTTTCTTTTATCACTTGGGATGTAAATGTCGTGCACAGTTGTGAATGAGAGAATGAAAAGATGATTGAATCCTCTTTCGCCTCCGACACTCCCACTCCAGTGGTTCTAAGCGGCAAGATTCCATTCGTTTTTTCTGAGCAACCACATCTTACCCTTCTTTTAGAGATGGATGGCAAAATAAGTAAATCCAGTGCTCCGGAGAATATTTCAAAGGAAGATAAAAGTTGTATTCTGTGTTTTTTCAGCCGGTCATTGTTTAAGAACAGGCAACTGAGGCTTTATCGCAGCAAAATCAGATTAACACTTTCAAAATAGAATATGTAGCTCATACAAGACATCTATGAACATCTAACCCAAGATACCAATAATAAGATTTCAGAACCAAGAACACCAAACAAACCATGTAGAGATAAACAGGTAAACAAATGTTGGAAGACCGTCATTGCACTTCTCTCAAACATTTCATTAATCAGCTCAGCATTTGTCTTCCACAAACTTACTTTATCAATCCAATTTTAGGCACCCCACAAGTCAAGGATATAGATTCCTCTAAAAGAGATAAATCTCTCCAATCTATTGAGTGCCCAAGCTCGTAGTCTGGTTAAATTTGTATATAACACAAAATTCAATGTGATTGCCTTTGTTAGATATACTACAATCAACCACTATTATCCAACACACTAAATCTCCATGAAAACACTATTGGGTCTCAGAAGACACGAGATCTAAAATCCAGATTACATGGGAAGAACAAGCTGCATACTTAACATTTCCTAAAGAATATTGATCCAACAAATAAAGCCGGTAGATGCTATATTTACATTCTAATGTGATGCATATATGACATTTGTTCATTACATTATAAATAGTTCAAAAAAATAAATCAGTTGCGCCAATAATGGAATGACCCGTAAGTCACCCATCAGATAGAATATTAGAGTGTAAATATGATATCACTTTTCTAATAATCATTTCAAGTCATTGTATCGACATTGTCATTATAATGATATCATATAACTTTACATACAAAGGGTTAATCATTATGTCATTACTACAACTCCACACAATAGCAAAACCATACACCAGAATCATGTCAGAATGAATGTTTAGCTCTCCAATCTAAATTCACAATCATTTCATAATCCAAATGCTAGTCAAAGGCACAATTGTCAAAGCAACCAATACGACATTGTTTCCACCACCCAACATCATACAAGTATAAATACCAATCAATATGATGAACAGTACAGCCTAAAATACAGCATGATACAATCAATGCAAGCTCAGTAATTTCAAGTATGGTTGAAAAATCACAAAAGCTCCAAATTCACTAACTAGAACTATTAAAGTCTTCAAGATATAATACAAACAAGTGAAAGAAATATCATAGCTCGCATAAAATCCGAACACTTATATTGATAGAAATGGTAGTCATATAGTTCACCAGTAATTTTTCTATAGCTAACTGTATAGCAAAACTCATCATTTATTAATATGAAATAATAAAGAATTGAGCAAATACAATGAGCTCTCGTGATATAACATTAATTAAAAATGGTCTCCAAATCACAGAAAATAACGAACACGTCTAATATAGCAAATTTCTTGTCTTTCAGTACCAACAAAAGAGAAAGTTAAAATATCGATCACAAAGTTGTTTATAAGAAAAAAAGTCAACATACTCAAAACTAATCAATGCTCTGCATGATATCCTCAGCGCTAAACTTTGTGCCCTTGTCCTTATCAGCAGCAGCTCTACCCTTAGCCTTGCGATCCAGAAGGGATTTACGGTCCTTGTCAAGCCTCAGCTTCGTAATCACCACTTTCGATGGATTGATTCCGATATTGACAGTGGATCCATTCACCTTCTCGCGAGTGATCCGCTCGATATGAATAACCCACTTGCGACGGTACACCTGAACCACCTTGCCTTCACGGCCCTTGTGTGTACCCCGAACGATTTGTATCTCGTCGTCCTTCCGAATCGGCATGGACCGAACATTGTACTTGGAGCGGAGATCAGTTGACAGGGGCGCGCTCATCAAAACCCGACGGACGCTCGACGGGGCATTGAAATGAGCCTTGCGATTCTTGCGGCGGGAGCTTGTAACTCCGGGGTTGTACTTCATTTTGATGGCTGCCGAGTGAAGAGGAACGGGGGAGTGGCTAGGGTTTCCTCTGCTCCAGTTGGTGACGACTGATAAGAGGAAACTAGGAATGTAAAACAATTGTATAATCAAAAGATGTTTTATAGGGGAGAATATATTATATTGGGAAAATAACAAATTAACCATCGTACTTTGTAATCAATGAAAAGTCTGTTAGCCTTTTTGTTAGGCTAAGTTCTATTTTGATGATAACTAAAATGTTGATTAATTTAATAAATCAATAAGTTGTATTTTGTGTTATATTTTATATGTTCCGGATATTATTCTTATCATTTTTTATCATAATATTTATATCCGTATATATTGGAAATACCCTCAAAATGGGTATTATTAATGTTCTAACATGTTTATTTGAGTCCATGTAGTGTTGGTTATCTTTTAGGGACTCAATATAGTTCAAGGGCAGATTTGGAGTGAACTGGGGATGAGTCTGCGGAAGCCATTTTGCGTCCTCTAACTGAACTGTGTAGAAGCGGATGCAGCAAACGCAAATATTGGTGTCCAATTTGAATATGTCATTTTTAGGGTACTTTGCGAATGCAGCGGATGACAGATGCGGACGCAAATCTGCGTCCTAAACTGGGTGAACAGTGACTTGCGGATGCATAAACAGTGACTTGCGGATGCAGCGGATGCAAAATTCTGAGTCCTAAAGTCCAAATTTCTGCACAATGGACAGATTGCTGCAGAATTTCTGCATAAAGGAAACGGTTGACCGCACCATATATATTTTCCCAACGGTCAAATCTGAACGGGAAGAATTGCAATGGCTAGTTAAAAGGGTCGACCGTTTGGGCATAAGGTCGACCATTTGCGCAATGTCTATAAAAGTGAGATCACTCCAAGCTCTCCATAACGAACCGAGAATCGTGGCGAAGCCCTGCCAAAATTTACACACGATTCAATCATTGTGAGCTTTTAATATTGTTGTATATCCAATTCTCCCCAACCCATAAACTTGAGAGTTATATTTGGGAGAATTAGGATTAGTTAGATTGCGCTTTAAGTTCCATATTCTATATTTGCGCTTGATTGTAAAGGGTGATTCCCTAAGAATTCATTGAAACACTCCTAGGCTAGATTGAACGCCCGTAAGTTCAATCATTGGGTGACGCCCCACAATAGTCAAATGTAGGGTGACGTTTTGTAAGGGTCAAAGGTTGACGACCTTAGAAATTAGTCAAGGGTGACGCCCATATTAAGAGTCAATTGGTAAACGGTTTTATTGTCACCCGTAAGTCAATTAGTTAGTGTATCTCCAAGTGGAACTTGGAGCGCGGACGTAGGTGAGTTTGCCAAATCGCGTAAACAAATATTGAGTGCATGTCTCTAAACCTTACTCTTTAATTTACGCATTTAATGTGATTGCATATTTAATCATATTCGACAAATCACTTAGGGATTTAGAGAATTTAAATATCACACGAAAATATTAGAAACGCTATATTCACCCCCCTCTATAGGCGTATATCGATCCTACAATTGGTATCAGAGCATATATTTAAATTTTTGTGTGATATTTTGTTGATTGTGCACATTGCGATAATTTGTTAAATTTCATTGTTGAAGTTTATTTGAATATCATTTATTTGAAATTATATATATATGCACACTATGGACCCATACATGAACGAATTAGGACAATGCACATCTACACCTCCATATTTTGATGGTTGTAATTATTTGTATTGGAAGTGTAGAATGGAAATATTTATACAATCTATTGATAACTTTTTATGGAAAATCATTGAAAAGGGAATAACTCTACCTAAACCAATTTGTGAATTCAATGATTTAGATAAACGGAATTGGAATTTAAATGCTAGAGCAATGAATATTTTGTTAGTGCATTGAGTAAAAATGAATTTGATAGAGTTCAATCATATGTTAGTGCTTATGATATATGGAAAACACTTGAGCTAACATATGCAGGCACAAATCAAATAACTAAAGGCGAAGTGAGCTCATCCTCCAAAAAAGAAGAGGAAGAGACCAACGTATGCTTCATGACCAAGAGTATTGAGGTAAACGACTATGATAGTAATTCGGATTCTAATGATGATGATGATTATGATAGTGATTTAGTAAGTGAATTGCTAGATAGTTTGAATGAGCTTAAAGATAAATACAAAGTATTGAAAAATGAGCATAACAATTTGATCAAAAAACATGCCAATTTAGATAAATCTTTTGAGAATCAAATTGTTGAATTAAAGGGTACGATTGATGAGTCTAAAGCTTCCATTGAATCTCTTGAGCATGATAGCAATAATTTAAGATTGGTAAATGACGAATTGATTTCTACTATTAAATGTAATGAACATGAAATTAGTGATTTGAAATTGTTGAATGAAAAATTGAATACAATTATCAAATCACATTAAAAGGAAATTGATTCATTGAATGTTAAAAATTGTGATTGGATTGCTACTATCAAATGTCTTGAGCATGATTGTGGTGATTTGAAATTGTTGAATAATGGATTGAATATTTCTATCAAATCATGTGAAGATGAGATTAGATCATTGAATATCAAATCTAAATCTACTTTTGATGCTAATGCTCAAATTAAATCTCTTGAAATTGATGTTTGTGAATTAAAGGCCAAGAATGATGATTTAAACTCTATAGTGCTTAAATTCACAAATGGAAGCAAAAATTTAAATATGCTCTTGAATTTGCAAAGGGTTACTTTTGATAAAGCTGGTATTGGATATGAATCATTTGCAAAGAAAAAGAATTACTCAAATTTTTTGTTAAGTCATCTATATGTAACTCTTACAATTGTGTTGGACATAAATCTTTTAGTTGTCCTTTGAAATTCAATGCTAAATTGGATTCAAATGTTAGACATAAATTTGCCTATCCTTTGCATTTGAACCCTAAATTTAAACCAAATGCTAGTTCAAAATTTGTTCATTCTTTGAATTTAAATTCTAAACTTAAAGTGAATTTGAATTCTAAATTTGTATGGTTCCTAAAGGAACCAAACCTATAACCAATGGACCTAAAATGGTTTAGGTACCAATATTTGCAAAATAATTTTTGTTGTAGGATAAAGGTTCTCCCAAGAAGCTTAAAAGAAGAATGGATACTTAAATATCCAACACAAGGGGAGAAACTTCAAGATTGCCTTCAATGCTTTAAAAATGGAAATTATCTTGGAGGTACACAATTTTTTCTTGTTTTGATTAAACTTGGTTGTGAAATTTGATTTGGATTATTATTTAGCCTTTGATTGGTTGAAATTCCTTTTGGAATCAATTTTATGGATTTTGATTGATTAGAATGGATTATATTATCTATTGATTCAATCTTTATTTTTCTTGGGATTAAAGCATAAATTGATGCAATTATATTGTTCTATTCTTGATTTGGAGATTAGAAGATCAAAATTATGATTGAATTCTCTTGTGCTATTTCTAGGTTGAAATTTGCTATATTTCTTCAATTTGTATTTTGATGCTTGTAATTCCAACAATTAGTAGTCTAAATTGAATATACTCATAAATTGGTTGAATTGTTGGATATAGAATATTTTAAGATAAATTGGCTTCATCCATGATTTGTTTTTGTCTTAACGGTAAAGGAATAGATAATTGTTTTGAATCAAATTGTTTAACTTTGATTAGTAGAACATCTTCTTAAATTAATTGTTAGCTTTAATCTTTTTGTATATATAGGTTGAGATATGTTTTATTCATTCAATTATTTTGATGAATGGTTCCAACAATTGGATTCTAAATTGCATATTTTTTTAAAAAGTGTTAGATATTTAATTTTGTTGATTTAGGATTGCATTGAGATAAATTGATTTTGTTTTTGAAGTGAATTGATAGATATCATAGGTTATAAATTTGGTTAGGTCTTCGTTTGATATCTAGGAATTGAGAAGTCTTATTCCTTCAATCTATATTTTGATGGTTTGTATTCCAACAACTTAGTCTCTAAATTGAACATGTTAGTGCAAATATTGGATTGTTGGATGCTAAGTTGGATGATTGTTTGGAATAAATTGCTTTATCTTTTTGAGGATGTACTTCTCCCACAAATTGAAATTAGCTTGATATAAGGGGAGAAGAGTAGAAGTTGATGTTTTGTTGATTTCTCCCTTGAATTGAACTTGAATAACAAAATAGGGGAGAAAATAGAATTGTATTAAAATCATTGAATTATTTTGAAATGTTGATTTCAATTATAGTATTAGATAGATTTTGCTTCTGCTAAGCCACATTTTGATGTTTCTTCCTTGCTTTTAAATTGATTAATACTAAGAGGGAGAAAAGTAAGTATAGAAATTATTAATTTGTTTTTAAATGTTGATTTTATTAAAATTGACTTAATTTGACTTTCTATTTTTAATTGAAATTGAATTGACTTAAATTCTTTAATACATAGCTTTGAACTTATTTTCGATATTTTTAAGTTTGGAAAGGAAGATATTGATAGTGTGCTTATAGGTTGAAATTTGTATTTTACAATTGGTATCTCTAAGTTAAATTTTGCATAATTTTTGTCTTGGGTTATTTTTGTTGCTTTAGATTTGGCATCCAACAATTAGTTTTCTTGTCTTATATATTGAATTGTTGGATATCAATTTTGATTTGTTGGTTTTCCCTTTTTGGATTGATTTTGCTATAGATAAAAAGGGGAAGACATAAATTGTTTAGACAAATGTTTCATCCTTGAAAATTTAGAACACTCTCTTGAATTGATTTTTTTTTTTATAAAGGGAGAGATCATTGCTATGACGTAAATTATTTTGCCTTTTCAAAAATTTGCCGTGGACTTCTCATTTTGATTGAATTTTCCTATTCATAATGATAAATGGAAGAAAATAAAATTGTTAAGAATTGTTTTTAAACTATTGACTTGTTGTAAAATAGGTTAAGTTTTTTTTTTTTTGCTTTTGATAAATATGTTTCCACTTGTAGGGTAGACTTTGATAATTCTTCTTTGAATCTAACTTGATTAATGCAAAGAATGAGAGATTTCAATGGGTTTGACATTGAGAGTTTAGAGGAAGAAATTCTTATTGTTTTGTTTGATAACTTTGTTTCCCCAAATGTTTTTAGTTTTGAGATTTATAAAGGAGAAGAAGTTTTGTAGTTGTTTTTCAAATTGATATCAATATTCTCCATTGATTTGAAATCACACAATTGATATCAATAATTGTTTTGTTTTAAACTTCTACAGTTGGTATCTAACTTGAATTTTCATCCTCAATGTTTTGATTGTATGCAATGATTTAGGTGGAGAGGAATGTTTCTTAACTTGAATATCTTTGAAAGATAGAGTATATCAATTAGTATCTTTGAAATTGGATTTCATTTATTCAAATGGTATCATCAATTTCTCTAAGCTTTGAAAATTTTAAATTGGTATCAATCTTTGTTATTATGATTGAATTACAACAATTGAAATCATTAGACTTATTTTTTTGGTATCATGTATAAAACTATTTTTGTTTTGGTATCAATGAAATCATATTTTCTCTACAATTGGTATAATTTTTTATGGATTTTCATTTGATATCATATTTTAGATTCCCCAACTATTTGACTTTGTGCATAATGATAAGGGGAGAAAATTTGTTTCCAAAAGTTGAATTCATCCAGAATTTATTTTTCAATTGGTATATATATTTTTTCTTGGATGGTTCTCTTGAGTTTTTGGATCCTCTCCTAGTTGCTAGTTGATAAATTTATAGGGGGGAGAAATTTATGAAATTTTTTTATTATTGCTCTAAGGGGGAGAGCAAATACTTGAATGTGTGGAATATCCCCAATCAATTGATTTTGTGAATAATATAGGGAGAGAGACATTTGAATTGATTTTGATATTACACATTAGTATCTCTCGTAGAATCCTCTCTTTGAACTTATAATTGATATCATACTTAGCACAAATGATTTGATTTTAACTTTGGATTTACAATTGATATAAACCTTTGAAAAACTTGCTTGGCTTAAAATTGTGAATTATCAATCGGTATCCATTGTTAATTTTTTAAATCTTAAATTGGTATCACTTGTAGAAATTGAAAATTTGTTTACAATTCTTAATATTTAAATGTATTCTAGTTCTTACATTTGGTACTCATTTCTTGAATCCTATTCTTTTTTGTGCCTATTGTTTGGACTTAAATGCATAATACTCTTCTATATGTTTAGACTTAATGAGCCAAAAGAGGAAAAATATTTTTGATTGAATATTTCCTAGCGGTGGTTTTTCAAATTGGTATCATATTTTATACCACAAATTGAATTTGAATGCTTAATCTCTCCAATGAACCTTGTATGCTTAATTGAAAAAGGGGGAGAAGACTTTTTTGTTAGAAATCTTTATAATATGGTTATTCGCAATTGGTATCTTATTTTTAATCACATAAAATTTATATTGAATTTTTCTATTGTGGTTTCTTCATTTGATATCTTATCTTTGACTCGCAATTGGTATCTTATTTTTAATTACATAAAATTTATATTGAATTTTTCTATTGTGGTTTCTTCATTTGATATCTTATCTTTGACCACATGAAACTTGTATTGAATGTGTATACAATTCCTTCCATGGTTTGCTTCTTGGATAGATTCCTTAATTAAGGGGGATGATTTGTCTTGAAGAATATTTTTGAATGTTTTGTTAGAAATCTTTGTGATTGTGGTTCTTTACAATTCGCTATCTTATTTTTAACCACATGCAATGTTTTATTGAATTCTTCTTAATTGTAGTTGCTTAATTTGGTATCTTTTTTTAACCACAACTTAGAATTGAATGTTAATGTTTGATTCCCACCCTTGTTTGATATGTGGATAGATTCTTTGATTAAGGGGGAGAAATTTGTTTTTGGTAAAATTAGTTGTTGAAACTATTGTTGAGATTGTCTTTGAATTCTAATACATCTTCCCTAAATTTATTCATGTTGTTAATGTTCAAAGGGAAGAATTTCTTAAATGGATCTTTTGATAATTTTATTTTGATAACATTTATTGATTGTGTTAGGACTCCCCTCCCCTAGGAAATCTTTTTGATTATGACAAAAAGGGGGAGAATAATGTATAAGTTGTAATATATTAGTTGAATAACATGGAATAGCATGTTGCATAGATTTTATGGATTGATAAATTGCATAAATTAATTGGAAAAATCTAATATGCAATATTTGCATGCAAATGCTTAGTTTTAGGAAGACAACTTATTGGATTTTGTCATCATAAAAAAGGGGGAGAATGTTAGTCTTTTTGTTTGGCTAAGTTGTATTTTGATGATGACTAAAATGTTGATTAATTTAATAAATCAATAAGTTGTATTTTATGTTATATTTTATATGTTCTGGATATTATTCTTATCATAATATTTATATCCATGTATATTGGAAATACCCTCAAAATGGGTATTATTAATGTTCTAACATGTTTATTTGAGTCCATGTAGTGTTGGATATCTTTTAGGGACTTAATATAGTTCAAGGGCAGATTTATAGTGAAGTGGGGATGAGTCTGCGGAAGCCATTTTGCATCCTCTAACTGAGCTGTGTAGAAGCGGATGCAGCGGACGTAAATATTGGAGTCCGATTTGAATCTATCATTTTCAGGGTGTTTTGCGGATGACAGATGCGGACGCAAATCTGCGTCCTAAACTGGGTGAACAGTGACTTGCAGATGCATGAACAGTGACTTGCAGATGCAGCGGATGCAAAATTCTGCGTCCTAAAGTCCAAATTTCTTCACAATGGACAGATTGCTCCAGAATTTCTGCATGAAGGAAACGGTCGACCGCACCATATATATTTTCCCAACGGTCAAATCTCAACGGGAAGAATTGCAACGGCTAGTTAAAAGGGTCGACCGTTTGGGCATAAGGTCGACCGTTTGCGCAGTGTCTATAAAAGTGAGATCACTCCAAACTCTCCATAACGAACCGAGAATCGTGGCAAAGCCCTGCCAAATTTTACACACGATTCAATCATTGTGAGCTTTTAATATTGTTGTATATCCAATTCTCCCCAACCCATAAACTTGAGAGTTATATTTGGGAGAATTAGGATTAGTTAGATTGCGTTTTAAGTTCCATATTCTATATTTACGCTTGATTGTAAAGGGTGATTCTCTAAGAATTTATCGAAACACTCGAAACACTCCTAGGCTAGATTGAATGCCTGTAAGTTCAATCATTGGGTGACGCCCCGCAATAGTCAAATTTAAGGTGACGTTTTGTAAGCATCAAAGGTTGACGACCTTAGAATTAGTTAAGGGTGACGCCCATATTAAGAGTCAATTTGTAAACGGTTTTATTGGCACCCATAAGCCAATTACTTAGTGTATCTCCAAGTAGAACTTGGAGCGCGGACGTAGGCAAGTTTGCCGAACCGCGTAAACAAATATTGAGTGCATGTCTCTAACCCTTACTCTTTAATTTATGCATCTAATATGATTGCATATTTAATCATATTCGATAAATCACTTAAGGATTTAGAGAATTTAAATATCACACGAAAATATTAGAAACGCTATATTCACCCCCCTCTATAGGCGTATATCGATCCTACAAAGTCAACCACTAAATTATTTTTGCTGAAAAATTTATCACTGAACTATGAAAAAAAAGTCGCCGCTAACATCACTGTCACGTTTGCCATTAAACACTTTGATTTCGATCCGCTGTGGATCATGTAGTAATCAACTGCGGATCGATATGTTGAAACCGCTATGGATCGAGACATTTTCCGCTACAGATTGACCATAATCCGCGGCGAATTAATAAGATGAAAATTGCTTTCTTTCACTTAGAGAAACGATGAATCTTTATAAATCGATAAATCTCTCCATTTTCAACAATTTTTGACACTTGATAGCTCGTTTGTGTAGGACCATGTGCGCCTATAGAGGAGAGAGGGGGGTTGAATTTGGCGTTCTAATATTTTCGTGCGATATTTATTTTTCTATATCCCTATGTGATTTATCTCATACAATTAAAACAATAAAGCATAAATAAAAAGAGATTAGGGAAGAGAGAGTGCAAACACGTTTGTTAATGCGGTTCGGCAAATCCCGCTTACGTATGCTCTCTAAGATTCCACTTAGAAATCCTTCCCCAATTGGCTTACATGTGGCAACCAAATCTTTTACAATGATTGTTTTGGGGCGTCACTCTTTGACTATTCTGGGGCGTCATCATTTGATTGACTATTACGGGACGTCACCCTAGTTTGACCAATTCATAGGGAGTCTATCACAACCCGGAGGCAGATTGAACATAACCACTGGGTCAGGCGACCCTATTTAAAAAAGAGAACCCAGTTATCTAGCCCAAAGTGTGAATTTTTGTGCAGAAGACTTAATAGGAATAATACCAAGCCCAAGCTCAAATCACATGAGTTTTTGTTCACAAAGTGATCAACTAAAGACATGATAGCACAATAAAGGAAAGTACTGTGCATGAATTAAACAAACAACACCAAAACTAAAAATCCCAATATATCAGGAACGGAGGGATTGAATTGACGAACCTCCACCCATTCATGGAGAGATTGACGCCATTTAGGGAACACTAGCTTCGCCCAGCTACCCACGCACAACCCGTGTATCAAATCTACATCCTAATCTGGGGAAAATATAAACTAAGGGGTGAGTGACTTACTCATTAGGAAAATCTATAATAAATACAATGCATGCTAAAACTGTTTTCTTCCTATTTTGAAAACTATTTTATTCTTCTCATTTACCGTAAATGAATTTTAAATATTCAAAAACTCTTTATCATTTTATAAATCTGGCTCATGGACCTTAACTTGGCTTTATTAAAACTCGCTGTATACATAGACAGCTATACTTGTAAAATATGCCAACATCATTTTTCGTGTGCAAACGTCAGCAGTGAAAAAGGATGGTCACTCATGGATCCATCCGCCACTCATCATCAAAAGGTGGTATGATCTCTTGGATGTGCCGACGCGTCGTAGCCATCGTCGATACGATCTGAAGATCCAATGCATTACTCGAGTTGCTGGCAAACCAGTCAGCCATGACACAACTCGTTCAATCACCCAACACAGTCACAAAAATATGGCTATCTACCAATAGCAACACCTCAGAGTCAAGAAAGAATACCAATGATAGCAATCTACAGATCCAGCACGTCGTCCGAGTTGTCGACGAGCAAGCTCCGAGCCAACATAACTCGCATAATCGTGGTAACAGATGAAGTTATCCCACTATAGATCCCTTCTCACTAGAGCCTTGGTGTCCCGAGCGTTGCTGACGAGCAAGCTCAAGTCGTCCAGCCAACACGCTAAATGGAACGGTACTGTAATAGGCTAATATTTGTAGCAAACAACACTACCAACTCCGTGTGACAATACCTTGGCCAGGTTTAGGGGCTTTCGACCTAAGAAAGTGTTATCACCCTCTCATCCTATTTCTGACTTTTAGGGCTCTCGACCTGAGGACACGTCACCAATGCCCTATCTTTTTTTATTTCACTTCTAGGACTTGCAACCTGAGGACATGTCATGAATGTCCCATCGTATTTCGCACGTAACAACCAATCTTCATGCAACAAAAGATTGCACGGAGATAGCCTCGTGATGCTTTAGCACTAGTGTGCCTAAAGTATCAAGAGAATTCATCCTCCCAATGTACATAACAAATCTCAAAACTTCTCGCAGTCGAAGGTTAACAGAATAGCCTCATGATGCTTTAGAGCGAGAAGACCTAAAGAATCAAAATGATTCATCCCCCAAACACAAGCACAAGAATCACAACATCAATATTTATGCAATTATCAGCAGTAAACTATGTACGAAATGTAAACATGAGAAAACATACTAATAATAAACACTAACGTGTTGTCAAATAGTTCCTGTAGGGTTTTTAGATGTGGTAGTCCACAAAATAATATTTTGAAAACCATGATGCAAATGCAATGCAGAAAGTATAAATATCCCTATCTTGATGACGACCACGACACGCTTACCGACAAACCCGCTCCACACACTGTCGTAAGCAAAAAGTCGAAACATCTTACACCACCAAAACCTACAACAAGGTCGGTGTCAACATCCCACAAACATAACATGGAAAATAGACAAGTCTCAATTAAGATTAAAATCCAAGACGATTCCCAAGCACAACCACGAGTCCCAACCCGGAAACCGAAACTAAGAATTCCAACAAATTTTACAATCTTAGCACTCAACAACTCAAACAACGTTTTAACAGAACTATCAATTCCAGGAAGACAATATATACATTGGATTAAACGTAACATCCAATAATATCTAGAAGCAATGACAAACGGACAGAACAGATACTGAGACAACCGAGCACATATAATCTTCTATAAGTTCATCCAGCAGTCATCAAGGAATGCAGAATGACAAATAAAGCTTAGACAACGGAACAACATTCTCAACGATATCTATCCAGGGCAGCATTTATCAACAATGTCTACCAGGCAGATACCAACAAACAGAGAAGATGAAGCAACCTTCAATCGAAAACACAATTCAATAATCCTTGCGATATAGGGCCTAGTGCCCAATTCAAACAATTTCATTTCTTACAGATTTCTAATTCTATCTAGGGGCAGATTAAATGGGTAAAACATCCACAAATTCCAAACTTGACTAAACTAGTAGGCCCTATATCGCAAGGATTAAACATGGTAATTGGTCACTTACACATGCAAGAACAAAACTCCCAGATCACAAATTTCTTCAAGTAATTCTACAAAGAATTAAAGCAGGTACACCAAACAATAACTTGAATCTAATCAGCAGGTTTCTCACTTCAACGTGGCCTATCATCAGAGAACGAGATGGAGAAACACCCAAATAAATCAAAGCAGAACCGACCCAATTTCATCAGCTAAAACCAAGCAAAACAGGGACAAGCCCTCGACATTCCCACGCAGATCGCAACAATCTATTGCTGGAAACAAAACAGAATCGGGCAAAAAAGAACAGAACACCACCGAGACAAAGAATAGAAAATTTATTGCCTAAATCGGAGAAGTAGAAGAAAAGAGTTTGACCCTGCCAGCTTCTGCTCGATGAACCCTAGAACGGAGCAAAGAACCTCCCGAAGCCCCGAAATCGACCTGGCCGAGTGGTTGAAATATGCGGCGTTCTCACTACGCTGCTTAGGGTTTCTCTGCTCCTTCGAAGCCTTCAGACGAAATACACAATCATCCCAACCGGAACTCGCCCAGCTCCAGCACAGAATTCCCAAGATCCACCAACACGTCTCACCATCCCCTTCTCCCCCGCTGTCGTCTCTCTCACGCCCGCGAAGAACACGAAGGAGAAGTAGCAGGAGAAGAAGACATTTGTCTTCTTCTCTGTTTTTTTCGTTCTTTTAAATAAAAACTTAATTTAAAAAAATAATTTATAATTTATAATATATCAAAAATCAAATTTAAAAATCCGAATTAAAATCCGACCCATTTTTGAAACATTAACAGATAATAATTTATTTTGTCAAATAATTTGCTAAAATATGTTTTCGAAGATAAATTTCTGCTCGGAAAAATCCAATTTAACTACTTTATGGAAAAATACATACGTCGCCTTTACACGACAAAATTGATTAACTTTTCACATTTGATAAAAAATTTACGAAAAATTTACACGTGGCACTTTAAAATCATTTAAAATTTTTTTATTTTACATCTTAACCATCTTAAAAGAAGTTTTGTCCCAAAATTTAAAACAATCCAAAACACGAATTGTAAGAAAAACTCTTTACTCAGTGATCCCCAAAACACACAAGTTAAGAGAATCTCCCAGGAAAACACACTCTCCGACACGTAGGGCTTCCGTCAAGCCTAGAGCAGGACAAACATTCAAGAACATGTCTGGAACTGACACCAAAGGAAATCATCATGAAACGAGCAAAGTTTACGATGAGCTGACAGCCCAACAAAGGCAAGGGAGGGTCACCCGAACAGAAATAAAGGGATGATCTGATCGATCGATTGACAAATGAAACGATCTTCAGCAAAAGGGCTCACACGTCTCGAAGGAAAACAAACTAGGGAGTTTAATTGGCTACAACGGCTCACACAACAACGAATTGTTGTGGAGTCCCCACAACACCCGAGACGAGACTTAACGAATTCCATAACCGAGAACACGTTTGGAATCAGAACATGAAAAGACATTGGTTGGACCCGAGTTTAGAGTGTCCGTCAAAACGCTCTCCACGCCTGAGCAATACTCTAAACCAAAATCACAACCACACCACACTCTCTGGCTTCATACTATCCAAGCACCAAGCCCATCAAGAGAGAATTTGAGTCTTGCAGCACGCAAAGACTTCTATCGAAATAAGGAATAGGACTTCGCATCAAAATCAAACGATCAGGAAACCTAACATCCAATGAAAACTGAATCTCGTGGATTCATGGGTAACCACTATGCTCTGACGCATCAGAACACTACCAAAATCAGGTGTCTGACACATCCAAAAACAAACCGCTTGATGCAACACCAGTCAGGACCTGTCAGATATGGTACACACAACAACCGACACTTAAACACAAGCGCATCTAGACCCAAACATTCGACACGAACCCAACACGTGTCATGTTCCACACAGACAACAATGGATTGATTGAGAAAGAGTGACCTTAATATGGACCTGACAGCCAACAGGCTTAGAAATCCACAAATTCCAGCGTGGCTCTAGACATCTGCGGCTACCTTGCATGCAATTCTAGAAGATCAAGACTAGACTTTGAATGAAGCACCGCAAGTCTAGAATCTGGATTTGACATCCATGAAAGCAGACAAACTTTGGTCAAACCCAAAAGGTAAGACCAAAACGAGAAACGGCCAACTCCCAAACAAGAAATTCACACCAAAACACTAGTGGTCAACGAACAGCAGGTTCGGAACAACAATGCAACGTCGAAGGCAATCGGACACTAGTCAAATCAAAGGGTAAGACCGGAAATGCAAGGTGTCAAATTCTAGAACAGGAATTTGAAGCTGACAACAAGAGATGCTCCAGCGAACAATAGCTGGCAACATCAGAACAATGGTCAAAAACCTCAAGGACAATGACAAGGCCAACCGAATAGCCAAAAAAGTCAACTTCTCCAAGGAAAATTTACACAATCCAAATGGAGAAAGGACAGGCTTTGACAGAAAAAAATAGAGCCTAGGAGGTAACACCACATGTAACAACACAGGGGTTTCAACGGGAACGAGCAGAATAAGCTCCAACCACGAGATCGCCAACACGTGAACCATCCTTGTAAGAACAACTTCCACAATCAGGATCTCAAATTTCCCAAATCTGACACAAACCTTCTGAACACCATGGCAAGGTCAACGCAGAGGTCGCAAGTAAGCCACAGGAAAGCCAGATTTCCTGGTCGAGGGAATTGCAACCCACGTTCCCAGTCAACTGACAACATGAAACCTAGCCCAGCGTTAACACCACTCGGCCGACTAGTAGAAATTGCCACCTGGCCTTAAATACAATGACCACCTACACCACTCCCAAAAAGGAAACAATTTACATGACGTGGAACCCATAGAGAAAAATGACGTTCCATACTCCCACGAAGCAAAAGACCCTACCAAATGAAGGCCAACAACAGCTCTCATTCCAAGAAATGTTTTGGAAGAATCCAACACACACTGCATTACAAAACACAAATGCTGATTCAACAACTTGAGACCCACGAACGCCAAAAGGATCTCAACACGAAGAACAACGGAGATGAAGATTACGACCCAACCGAACTGAACAGTCTCCCAGAGTAGCCAACAAAGAGCGGGATAGAACCACTATGGTACCTAACACACCAAGGTTTAGAAATTTCAAGATACGACAAAGGCGCCATGGAAAACAACTTCAAGACAGGTGATTCAAAATACGTCTGGCCAAGAACATCGTCGTCCCATCCGTCAGACTTCTTGCACCAGACAATCACGACACTCATAAAGGACGAGCGTGTGAACTACTCGATTTCACCACCCATGCAAAAGTGGATCTAAAATACACTGCCCTAGTAGAGGAACTGTTCAGAATAAGAAAAATTGACATGTACTGAAAAGAGTCAAAACCAACGGGATCGGAAAGCTCTTCGCATGAGAACGACAGCGTCAAGTATCCACGGGGTCTTCACCAACCACCAACACAGGATGCGAAACAATGAAAATGGCAAAAGGCAATCATCGAGGTTGAACGGTCTCCCAACAGAACGATCAGCACGAGGATTGAGACTCTAAGATCTTCCGACATATCCAAGGCACATAAACCCAAAGCCAAAACGGGTATAATTCCAAAGCTAGTACTTGGATTCTGACTAACTTGAAGCATTTCTGTCTTCTCAATCAGACTCCAACTTACAGAGCGGACGTGACAGTCGTAAGAAACGAATGTGTGACCATCACAAAAACATGACTCATTTGGGCGAATACAAAACGAGCCTTGGTCAAGGAAGCCTTCGCTGTAGTCTCTAAAACACCCATCGAACGACTACAGTTCCCAGACCAAGCATTTCTAACAACCTACGCAGAGGTCTACATTTACGTGGGAATGCATGTGGAATAGGCCCACCTAGAGACTTGAACCAAGAGTCTCTGAATCACGAGAACGGATAAAACGCGAAGTCGATTTTGGGAACACAAACAAAAATTTCCAACTCGAACTAACGATTTCAAACAATCCTGACAAGCTCGGAAACCCATGAGAAACAGAGACGCGTACAACAATCTAAGGGCAAGGATTCAAACTTAAACCCTCACAGGCCCACGCAAGAAGGACAACCAAAAAAGGACAGCAAACTCAGGCCTTTGATCTTAATCCCAACCTCACAAGCCCACACACGAGAAAGAACCTAGGCGAGTTCACAGCTCGTAATCCAAAACAATTTCTCTTATTGTTCCACGAAGCATACCTAACACTCACGTGGACAGGGGAAAGATAGAGTCATCATCCAACAGACGACCCCTAGATGCCTTCCTTGTAGCATCTTGATTCATTCAAAACTTAACTTGGTGTTGGACAATTCCATGCAAAGTAGACAAACGACTGACACATTACACTATCAATTCCTCAAGTGATCACTCCCAAGAAGAGCAAAACCATGCTCTGATACCATAAAATTCTGTCATGACCCCAAGGTAGGTCGAACAGAACCGCCGGGTGAGACGACTCGATTCTCGAAGAGAACCCAGTTACCTAGCCCAAGGCGTGAATTTTTGTGCGAAAGACTTAATGGGAATAATACCAAGCCCAAGCCTAAATCGCATGGGTTGGGGTCCACAGAGTGATCAACTAGAGACATGATAGCATAATAAAGAAAAGTATTGTGCATGAATAAAATCAAACAACACCAAAACTAAAAATACCAACATACCAGGAACAGAGGGATTGAACCGACGAACCTCCACCCATCCACGAGGAGATTGACACCCTTCAGGGAACACCAACTTTGCCCAGCTACCACAACACAACCTATGTATCAAACCTACATCCTAACCTGGGAAAAATATAGTCTAAGGAGTTAGTGACTAACTCAGTAGGGAAATCTATACTAAATGCAATGCATGCTAAAATTGTTTAGGTGAGTGCGAGCGATTTATGGCTACTAGAAACCTGATTTCTGTCTCCTTTCCAGCAATGACTTTGGTAAGTTATCCTCTTCAAATTCATTCAAATAATTGATAGATAAGATAATCTATGGGTTGGTTGGCAAAGATAAAGGAAACCCTTCTCCTATAAAGTCAAAAGGCCGATTGGAAGATGAGAGTACAGAAATTGGAGAAAACAGAAAAATCACCACTTGAGCTATCTGGCGACTGCAGCTTCGAGAAGAAAGGAGACCAAGCGAAGGTGGAGCTCAGCGGTCACCGCGATGGCAAAGGCCATTGTTTTTTTTTTTTTGGGGGGTGTCCGACTATCGCAGCTCAGGTGAACTTTAAGTATGAGAATTCCTTCAGGGCTGTTCACAAGTTTTTTCTCCTTGCTGCTGATGATTATTTAGATGTAGTTGATTTCTGTTTGCTAGACTCTATTGATTAAATGGCTCCTGTTTTGGATTGTGATCTGTCAATGGAATTGATCCTCTGTTGACGTTATTGCCTAGAGATGGTTACTATTGATTGGTAGCTTGAAGTTGTTAATCCCCTGTTATTGCCTTATAATCATGTAAGAAGAATGTTGTATAGGTAAGTGGATAAAAATTGTTAGGTTAAAATGTCTATGACGATTCACTGCTTGAGGATTTAAGTTGCTCTCTATTGAATTCATACTCATTGGATATTGATAGATTGTTATGGATTTTAATTAGAAGTTATGTTCTGTTGTCAGAATTGGCCTCTGTTGGTTGGGGATTATCGTTGTCTCTCTGTGTTGTTGATAAATGGCGATGAATTATGCATGTTGATAATGGGTGTACTTTGTTAATGGATGATTCTATGTTCTGCAAAGGTTAGCTACAGACTATTAATAATAATGGATGGTTATACTCAAGTTAAATAAATGTTAATGAATCAGTTGAGGAAGTATGGATCCATTGATGTGAGTTCTATTATTTGATTTAGATTATTGTTTGGATAATAGGGAATAATGGTATTAAGGCTGAGGTTCATAGTGGGTGATACTTAATGATTATACATTTAATTATTTTGAAGGTATTAAAAGAAGAAGGATAATAGCAAGTGCTGAAACGCTTAAAGGACTACAGGTAAGAAATAGTGCATGTATTTTGCCAGTAATGGCCTATATCATGATATTAGGACTTGTTTGTTTAAATTGCTTTTTCCGATATTTGCGATTATACGCTAGGTTGATAGATTTATATTCATTCCATATTGACATTGCATTTATTGCTTTTGTTGATTGTGATTTTTATGATCAATGTTATTATTACATCTATAAGGATTGTGTGATCATGCATCATATTAATAGACATAGAAGTGATTCCACGATGAGTTAGTATTCACACTGCATGGGAGAGACATTTTGGGGGTTGGGAGGTAGTTCGGACTCTAACAGGGAGACTCGAGATTAAACCCTTCCCTTGATGGGATGCAAGAGCTTATCTCCTGGGAGTTAGTTTCCGGCTAAAAACTATTCTCCTCAATCAGACTCTAACCAGGAGACTCGAGATTAAACTCTTCCCTTGATGGGATGCGAGAGCCTGTCTTCTGAGTGAAAGTCCACTTCTAAGTTCCAAAACTAGGGAATTTGGAGAACTCTAACAGGGAGACTCGAGAGCAAACCCTTCCCTTGATGGGAGGCGAGAGCCTGTCTTCCGAGTGAAAAGACTTCCAATTTTCGAACTCGATGTACGAATTTAATTATATGAGACAAATATAATCAGACATATTCATCCATCATACTACATTTCTATTTCTTGCTGGGCTTTAGGTTCATTATTATCTCATGATGTTGGTACACGTACGAGAACGGATGAATAAACAGTTGATGAAAGATTTACACGTGCGGACCTTGTGACTGGCTGGGCTAAAGACATTAAAGGAAATTGATTGTGGAAATTTTGTAAGAGAATGAAAAGGATTTATTTATTTTATTATTCAAAAATTTGGTTTATTTATGAAAGTTTTTCTGCTGCGATTCGTAAATGAGTTTTATGAAAGAAAAGTCTTTCGCTGATTTTAAAAAGAAAGATGTTTTCAAAAGTTTTAAATTTACACGTTTTCAAAGATAATAAAAATCTGGATCGTTATAGATCCATCCACCACTCATCATCAAAAGGTGGTATGATCTCTCAGATGTGCAAACGAGTCGTAGCCACCACCGATACGATCCAAAGATCCAGTGCATTACTCGAGTTGCCGACGAACTGGTCAGCCATGACACAACTCGTGCAACCACCCAATACAATCACAGAAAGGTGGCTATTTGCTAATAGCAACACCTTATAAGGCATGAAAAAATACCAATGAGGACAATCCACAGACCCAACACGTCGTCTGAGTTGTCGGCAAGCAAGCTCCGAGCCTACACAACTCGCATAATCGTAGTAAGGATGAAGTTGCCCCACGATAGAGACCTTCTCACTAGGACCTCAGTGTCCCAAATTGACGAGGGTTCCTGACGAGCAAGCTCAAGTCGTCCAGCCAACCTGCGAAATGGAACAGTACTGTGATAGGCTAATCTTCGCAGCTAACAACACTGCCAACTTAGTGTAACAATACCCTGGCCAGGATTAGGGGCTTTCAACCCAAGGAGGCGTCATCACTCTCCCATCATATTTCTGACTTTCAAGGCTCTCGACCTGAGGACACATCAACAATGCCCTATCCTTTTTTCTTTCACTTCCAAGACTTGCAACCTGAGGACATATCATGAATGTCCCATCATATTTCGCTCGTAACGATCAATCTTCATGCAGCAGAAGATTGCAGGGAGATAGCCTCGTGATGCTTTAGCGCTAAAGTGCCTCAAGCCTCAAGAGGATTCATCCTCCCAATTTACATAACCAATGTTAAACCTTCTCGTAGTTGAAGGTTGACGAGATGACCTCGTGATGCTTTAGCGCAAGAAAGCCTAAAGCATCAAGAGGATTCATCCCCCAAGCACAGGCACAGAAATCACATCATCAATATCTATGCAATTATTAGTAGTAAACTATGTACGGAATGTAAACGTGAGAAAACATATTAATAATAAAAACTAATGTGCTGTCAAATAGTCTGCGTCGGATTTTCAGGTGTGGTAGTCCACAAAATAATATTTTGAAAACCATGATGCAAATGCAGTGCAGAAAGTATAAATATCCCTACCACGATGGCGACGACGACACGCTTACTGACAAATTCGCTCTACACGCTGTCTCGACATCTGACACCACCAGAACTTACAACAAGGTCGGTGTCAACATCCCACAAACATAACAGGGAAAATAGACAAGTCTTAATTAAGACTAAAATCCAAGGCGATTCCCTAGGACAACCACGAGTCCCAACCTGGAAACCGAAACTAAGAATTCCAACAAATTTTCCAATCTTATCACTCAACAATTCAAACAAGGTTTTAACAGAACTATCAATTCTAGAAAGACAACATATACATTGGATTAAAACTAACGTCCAGTAATATCTAGAAGCAATGACAAATGGGCAGAATAGATACTGAAACAACTGAGCACATATATTTTTCTATAAGTCCATCAAGCAGTACCCAAGGAATGCAGAATGACAAATAAAGCTCAGACAACGGAACAACATTCTCAACGACATCCATCCAGGGAAACATTTATCAATGATGTCTAATAGGCAGATACCAACAAACAGAGAACATGAAGCAACCTTCAATCGACAAATTCCAAACTAGGCTAAACTTCAAGTTCAACTTAGAGACAGAAACCAATTTGTCCATTTCCACCTATATTCAACTTTCAAGTTTTCAAAAACTATGCAAACTATCAACATATGTTCAAACAGTACCAAACATTGGCATATATGCAAGCAGTAGCTACTTAGAATTTAAACATGGTAATCGGTCACCTACACAGGCAAGAACAAAACTCCCTGATTACAAATTTCTTCAAATAATTCTACAAAGAATTAAAGCAGGTATACCAAACAATAACTTGAATCTAATCAGCAGATTTCTCACTTCAACATGGCCTATCTCAGAGAACGAAATGGAGGAACTCCCAAATAAATCAAAGTAGAATCGAAACCCAAATTAATAAAAAGGTAGCAGCAAAATAGGGAACAAAAATCATAAGTATCAGTTTTCATGGCATCCAAACAGGGAGCTTGAATCAACAAAAGAAACCTCTCAAAAACTGTGTCTCGGCAGATCCCAAAACAAAAACAGACCCAATTTCATCCAAGCCAAACCGGGACAAGCCCTCGACATTCCCATGCAGACCGCAACAATCTATTATTGGAAACATGATAGAATCGGGCAAAAAGGACAGAACACCATTGAGACAAAGAACAGAAAATTTATTACCTAAATCGGAGAAGTAGAAGAAAAGAGTTTGACCTGCCAACTTCTGCTCGAAGAACCCTAGAATGGAGCACATATTAGACTATATGGTTGATGTAGACTATGCAGTGCTGATGTGGAGAGTGATGTGGAGAGATAGTTATTTTACAGTTTATTAGAATCTTTGTATAAATACTCTTTTAGTTACTTGTCAATGTAATCAAACTATTCATTTTCTGATTCAATCCAGTTTCTTCAACTATGTAATAGCACACAACCGCCCGAAGTCCCGAAATTGACCTGGCCGAGTGGTTAAAATGTGCGGCGATCTCACTATGCTGCTTAGGGTTTCTTTGCTCCTTTGAAGCCTTCAGACGAAATGCACAATTATCCCAGCCGGAGCTCACCCAGCTCTAGCACAGAATGCCGAAGCTCCACCAACAACTCTCACCATCCCCTTCTCTCTCGCCACCATCTTTCTCACGCCCGGGAAGAACACGAAGGAGAAGGGGATCTTCTTCTCCTTCTTTTCTTTCTTTTAAATAAGAACTTAATTTTAAAAAAAATAATGGGAAAATGAAAAATTAACCATCGTGGTTTGTGATCGATGACAAGTCAACCACTATCCTTTATTTTCTAACAAATTAACCACTGACATATGGGAAAATGACAAAGCCAATATCGCTATCACGTTTGTCGCTAACAAGCTGCTTTTGAGCTGCGGCAGTTCATAGACAATTCGCCGTGGGTCCTTGTTTTTCCAAGAAAAGAAGGCCAAATTTGGCCTTCCCGCCGCAGTTTGCTAGACTAGGCTTCAAATTGTTTAAGTAGACAGTGAACTCCTCGGGATATTTTGAGGCATTTTGTCAGTGATTGAAGAATTTGTTGAAAAGCAAATAGCATCTTGGAGTGTTGAATAATTTTGGCCAATGAGAATGAGGTACGTGGAATTGGAAATGAAGCTGCAATTATGTTGCATTTTGTCTCAGCAACTCTAAACGAGGAGGTCGATGAGGATCTCCGTTCAGTATGCCAATCCACTAGTGACGAAAACATTGACATGGCCGAGAGTAGGCCTAGACGCCAACCACAAGCACAATGCACCTTCGCTGGTACGGAAAAGTACTGTTCATTGAATACAATTAGAGAAGAAATTGTCGACAATGCATTGAAGAATGGGTACTGGATAAAATTCACCCAAAGTGACGCTCATCGGTTGAGGGCTGCCTACTAGGAAGGATGCACATGGTGGTTGCACGCCTAAAAAATGCAAGGTGAAATGACATTTCAAATAAAGTTCTACAACGATGTTCACACTTGCTCGAGAAAGATGGAAAGCTACCATGCCACTGCCAAATGGGTGGCAACACATTACTTAGACAGATTTAAAAGTCAAGCCGACTGGGACCTTTCTTCCATAATTGAGACAGTGAGGAAGGACTTCAACGTCAACATCACACCCAACCTTGCTAGAAGGGCAAGAAATGCGGTCAAAAAAATTAACGAAGGGGATGACAATGTGCAATACAAGCTCATATGGTCCTATGCCGAGGAGATTCAGAGGTCGAATCTTGGAAGCTCACTGCGTGTTGACCTTGACATGAGTGTATTTAAAAGGATGTACATGTGCTTGGATGCATGTAAGAGGGCCCTGTGGCATTGTGGTAAACTGGTTCTTTGTTTGGATGGTTGCCACTTGAAGGAAGCGACTCCGAGCCAGCTCACCGCTGTCACCATTGACGAGAATGATGGAATGTATTCGGTTGTTGTAGTAGTGGTTGAAGTAGAAAATAAGGCTTCATGGAGCTAGTTTGTGGAATTGTTGCTCGACGATCTAAACACCCCATCTGGCAATGGATGGACAATAATTTCTAATAGACAAAAGGTGCAGTTGATTGCTTTTGCCTTCTGTGATTATGTTATGCATTTGGTACCAATGTCTGACTCATATTATGAATCTTTGCAGGGGCTAGTGCCAGCTGTCAGAGAGGTGGCAAGGCAAGCGGACCATCAGTTTTGCATTCGACACCTGTATGGCAATTTTCAAAAACAATTTAAAGGCAGGTTGTTAAAGGATGCAATGTGGGCCGCATCTAGAGCCACAACAGTGAGGTAGTTTGAGAGAGAGATGACTAAGTTATTTTTGCTTGACCCAGCGGCTTACAACTATCTACGAGGAATAGATGTAACATGCTGGGCCAAACATGCATTCTGCTCCATCCCCAAATGCGACTTAAGCCTCAACAACCTCAGCGAGTCCTTCAACACCTACATCCTATCAGCCTAGGACAAATCAATTTTAAGTATGTTCGAGATCATTCAAAGGGCATTATGGGTAGGATCGTGAAAAAAAAAATCAAAAGATGGCTCACTCAATGGACCTTTTGTGTCTAATGATCAGCAACCGGCTCGCCAAACTACAACTTGTCCGTTGAAATTAGAGCCCCCAATTTTCAAGAGCTGCCGAGTTTGAGGTCAACAACAGTAATGAATAGTACTCTATCGATTTGGACAAGCGTACTTGTACCTGTTACCAGTGAGAGTTGACCGGCATCCCGTGTGTCCATGCAGTCTCATGCATTTACTTCACGAGGAGATCTCTTGAGGAATTTGTGCATGGGTACTATCACTGGGAAACATACATGGGGATGTACTCCCACCTTGTCCGCCCTATCAATGGACCAATCGAGTGGCCGCCTATGATGAATCTTGATCCAATTATTCCACTTCCATTTAAAAGGCTTCTAGGAAGGCTGCGTAAACGTAGAATATGTGATGTGGACGAGGCCCCAAGCTGGACAGTGCTGCCCAGAAGACATCTGAACGTCACTTGTGGTCGGTGTGGGGGTTTGGGGCACAATTCCTGCACGTATGAAGGTGGAGGCGAGTCAAGTGCAGGGGCCAGCAGAGGCGACAGAGGGAGAGGCAGAGCTAGAGGCAGAGGCGGCAAAGGAAGGTCGGAGGGCACATTTATGGGTTTTAGAGTCCTCAAGACAGCCCTCGAGACAATTCCTTCCGTAGTCCTTGAGACAGTCCCCGAGCGAGTATCTGAGACAGTTCCCGACAGAGTTCCTGAGATGCAGGTGATCCCATTATCACATTTACATTTTCAAGTGTTATTTGAACTATGCTAATTTCATTTCCAATGTGTTTTGCAAGAGTCTGATTCACAAGGTCCACAAATACAAACGTAAACAAATGTGGACCTTAACCTTCCGTGATACATTCGTTTGATACATATGTGATTGTACTGTATGCTATATTTGTAAATTTTGAATTGATAAATATGAATTGGTTTTATAAATTTGAATTGATAAATTTGAATTTGTTTCGTTTCAGCAATTTGAATTCGTATATTGGTTCCATACATTTGGTTGTGGAGTGTACATGGAATTTGATTACAGGTATTGTGAGCAAGCCGCCGCGGTTTGTGAGTACAAACCGCGGCGGCTTGCTCACAAGCAGTAGCGGCTTGCATAACAAACCGCCGCGGTTTGCTCACAAACCATCGCGGCTTGTGAGCAAACTACAGTGGTTTGTTATGCAAGCCGCTGAAATTGTTGCACTGAATTCACCCAAGTTTCTATATACACTTTTTCTTTAATTATGTACTTGATTTAGGTCATACAGGATTTACTTTTCACTTATACTCACCCCAATTTATACAAATTTTTGTAGAGTCTCCCTTGTTTCTTTACTCCCCCAAAGCTATTCTCATACATCTTGCACAAAAATCCCAAGCAATTCTAGTATCATCCAAACATATAATTCATCTAGTATATCATTTAATTTCGCAAAGTAAATGTAAACTACACATCAATTACAACATAAATGTAAACACATTTAACTAAACATAAATTACAATGTAAATCCGTACAAATTACAACAAAGTGTACATAAACATAAAGTTCTATGCCGCCTTCTTCTTTCTGGTCTGTTTTGGCTGCAAATCCTTCACCACAAAAGATAAGTGTGGGTCAAGGAATACTGACTCAGCTGTGTCGAACAACGGACCCTCATACTCAAAGGTTGCAGCATCGTGCTCGTGGAATTGTTCTGGAATAGTGCATTGTCGCATCACCCTTATCTCCGCACTCGTACACTGAAAGACGCCCTATGGGCTGCAATGCAAAGGGAACAATTGCTAGTAAAATACGTGGAAAGCAGTATTAAGAGTTTACACAAGGGAAAATACATACCGCTGTTTGTCAGTGGAAGCTATGATGATGGAGATTGCTTCCGGCATCAATACCTAGTAAGCGAATTGAGTGTACAGGTCAATGGAGGACATTAAACAACTATGCTTCAAATGTGTCTACAAGGTAAACAACACATTAGATGATCTCAGTAAACATGAATAGCAACCTGGAGAAACGATATGATTACTTACATGAATCCACCCAAATAAGAGTAGACGGTTTTCCTGATGAAACTCAAAAACGGCTGCGTCGTGGACTGTATAGCACTGCATATCAGTTCAGATTGGTACTAAGATAAAATCTTATACATTAACATACAAAGAAGGCTTCTCACCGTATCCAGTGTCTTGACTTGCTCAGGGAAGATGATATCAGTGATGACGTAATCATTGCCGATCACCTTTCCCCCAAGAACTGCACAAGTCTCTATGTTCTTTAAGTATTTGTCTAGACATAGTTCTTGAACATGTCTATCAAATCCCGAGCCTGCAACAAAAATTTCAAAATGCCGTCAGACAAACAAAGCATGAACATAAACGAACACACATATATAACCAAATGAAAGACATACCATGCGCACAGTTCTAAGGGGTAGAGGCTCGAACTGACTGGTCCCTTGCACCTCGGCAGGCACGGCTGGAGGAGCAGGTTGGTGGCTTACAGCACCGGTGCTACAAATCAACAACACGTCATTACGTCAAACACAAATAAAGTAAAAACTAGACTTTACATACAAAGTAAATAACTTATAAGTGGTATGTGGCATCTGTTGCTTTAGAGGACGATGACGAGGATGCTGTACGGGCTGATCGCCTCTCATGTCTCTTAAGTGCTGCCACCATCTCATAGTGCCTCTCTTCTACTCGTATGTGCCACTCTTCTGCTATGTGATGCCTCTCTTCTGCTCGCTCCTCCCCTCTTTGTATTAGGACCTATTGCATTTGTAGGTGCTCTTTCATCATTTGCATTCTCGTCATCGCCATATGATGGAGCTCCTCCATCTTGCTCATCCAAGCAAATGTCTTCTCAGGTATCGAAGTAAAGTGAGATGACTGAGGAGGGGCGGCTGTTCATGTGAGGGGGGCTGAATGCTGAGGCTCTGAAGGGGGTGGAGGTGCTGCCTGCTTCTTGGACTTGCGGAACCATTCCCCTCAAACTTGGGTGATACCCATTCGGTTCACTTTAGCTATGTTGTACACGTCATTGGCCGACTCTTCAATTCTCTATGTTTCTCCTAGATGAGTACCCTATATTGCTCAAAGATCCTCTGGATGAGCCAGTTGTACTACAGGTTCTTGGCTGGGTTGTTGAGCACCTCATCATTGTGGCTCAGGATGATAAATACGATGTCCACCTTTTTCCTAGTGAACACCTTCTCCAACATATAGAGATCCATGTAGCTAACATGGTCTCAATGCCCATTCCTAGACAAAATCGTGTACGTCATGATCATGTGGATTAATCGGGCTATGAGATTCCACTCCTTGCCCTTTGGCTTGTTGTACTGGGCAACCTCGGGATCCCGGGGCAACAATCTAAGCACCGCTAACCCTTCTCCTCGGTTGACGAATGGTGGCTCCCACGACACATGATAATATTGATCGCTTGGCCCGTCCAGTACACATCCAAGCATTATATTTACATTGTTGGGAGTAAACCTCAACTCCCGTCCAAAAGCGTACGTCCGCACCTCTAATGGCTCGGTGGACAATTTCAAATTTGCATAAAACATTCTAATAATTCTCTCGCAATAACTACCCCCCATCCAGCACAACCCGACTAATCCAGCATCTTCAAGCAGTTGTTTAATTCCCATTTCTGCCAAGGAGTCCAAATCTACTATTTTGGAAACAATAATTACACGATGTTGTATATCATCTTCATACCATGTTTTGCAATTCGCTATCCTGAATAATTTGGTCATTAAACCCGCTGTAACCGGTTGGAATGGGATCAATGAGCCTTCGGCTTCTCCTTGTTCAGGCTCAGGTTTAGGTTGCACTGCCGCGCTGTCTTCGTCATCGGCGGTGTCTTCGTGTTGCACCGCTGCGATTTTCTCATCGTTCACTGCCACAGGTTGCTCATTGTCCATCGCCGCGGCTTGCACGACTTGCACAGCTTCCACCATTGCCTTCCCACGCTTGAACGCCAATTTCTTTGCTCAGGAATACATTGTGATCAAAAATGGCCGAGAGTTTTCGGCGTTTGTTGGCAGTGAAAATGGGTAGCCGAGAGGATTCGATGTTTGTTCGCTGTGAAAATGGTGAGCTTTAACATGTCGCGGTTATGTATACCACTGTGAAATCTTGGGACGCCGCTGTGGCATCTTGTGACGCCGTTGCGACATCCCAAAACCCAGCTGCGTGCAGGCCAAATTTGGCTTATTTTTCTTGGAAAACCACAGAGCTGCGGTGTTTTGTCTACGAAACGCCGCGGCTCCAGATTAGCTTATTAATGGCAAACATGACAGCGATGTTGGCTTTGTCATTTTCCCATACGTCAGTGGTTAATTTGTTAGAAAATAAAGAATAGTGGTTGACTTGTCATTGATCGCAAACCACGATGGTTAATTTGTCATTTTCCCAAAAATAATTTATAATTTACAATATATCAAAAATTAAATTTAAAATTCCAATTTAAAATCCGACCCATTTTCAAAACGTTAACAGATAATAATTTCTTTAGTAAAATAATTTGCTAAAACATGTTTTTGAAAATAAATTCCCGCTAAGAAAAACTCAATTTGACTGCTTTATAGAAAAACGCACACGTCGCCGCTTCACGGCAAAACTAGTCAACTTTTCACCTTTGACCAAAAATTCGCGAAAAATTTACACTTGACATTTTAAAATCATTTAAAAATTTTTGAACTTTATAGAGTCACCCTTCACATTTGAGTACAAGGATTTCGAAATTAGAAATACAAACTAAATTCTAACTCTCACAAGAATAACTCTCAAGTTTATGGTTGGGGAGAGAAGGTTACAAGCTCACTTAAAATGAATGAGAAGTTGAGTGGAAAATTTGGCAGAGCTTTGCTACTTCTCTCGTTGGTTACCAGGAGCTTCGAAGTGTCTTATATTTATAGACGCTGTTTGAGTGGTCGACCTTTTTTCTTCCGGTCAACCCTTTTACTAACCGTTGCAATTTTGCTCGTTGGATTTTGATAGTTATGCCAATCTGTCATTTTCGTGGTCGACTGTGCGGTCGACCCTTTCCTTCGTTCTTGATCATCCCGAGCAATTTGTACATTTCGCGGTCGATCAGCCAGTCGACCTTTTCCTTCGTTGTAGTTTCACTTGGTCGACCCTTTGTCTAGTTTTGTCGACCTTATTCTCTTTTTTGTCATTCTTGATTTTCTTAAGTCTCGAAACAATATGTATTCACTACATAGACTTAGATAGACATGTTAGTACACTTTAATGCTAGTTTTGAGTGTATTTCCAATAAATATACATATAAAATTTTTGAATAAACCATTAGGCACAATATCTATAAAAATATAATAAACAACTTATTAATTCAATCAAAACATTCATCATCAAAATTAAGTAAGGCTAAGACGTCTAGGCTAACAATGTTCTTTTTTTTTTTTATGATGACAAAATCTAATAAGTTGGTTATTTCTAAAACTAAGCATGTGTATACATTATTGCATATTTGATTTCTCCCCCTTAATTTATGCAATATATCTAACAATTAATTTCATGCATTTATGCTAAACTTCATAATAAGTTTCACTCCCCTATAACAACTTATACATCTCTCTCCTCCTTTTGTCATAATCAAAAAGAAATTCTATGAGGAGAAGAGTTTAAAACAATCAAAATCATCAAACTAAAAGTCATTACCCCTTTCTAAAATCTATACCAAAAGCACTCAATAGAGGAAATTTAAACGTTCAATTCAATTCAATTCGAATCTTCAAGAAAGATATACCAATTGAAGAAGTAAGAAATAAACTAATGATACCACTTGTTAATTCACAATTAAAGCCAAAAGAAATTATCTCCCCCCTATGTTAATATACATAAACAAAATGTTGGGGATATATCACAATTTAGATATTTTCTCTCCCCCTTAGAGCAATTTAAACAACTCATAATTTTTTCCCCTATAATATTATCACAATTATCATATATGAGGGATAACAAAAAAATAAATAAAGATCCATCGAATTTCAAGACGAAACAAGATATCAATTAAAAGATATTCATGAATGAATTCAAGTTTAAAAACAATATTCTCTCACTATTTCTATGCACAAACTCAAATAGTTGGGGAAATTCAAAGATATCAATCAAATCAAAAGAAAAATTATTGATACCAATGAAACCATTCAAAAACGATTTATCCAAACTAATTGTTCCCCTTTGTCATCTAAGCAAACAATAGAAATTGGGAAAATTACCAAAGAATCAAAACAAAAGAATTTGATTAAATTAATTCTCAACAATTCTATTTTCTTCTCCTGTATCAATAACTAAATTCAATCTAAGGGAGAAAACAAAACGTCAAAATCAAACATCCAACAATCCATCAATTGAGATATGCAAAATTTTATGCCACTTGTTGGATTAAAAAAATTTCAAACTTAAATAATCAATTGAAGAATTAAAAACCAATAGAAACCAATAAAATCAATGATACCAAGAGAATTTTTAACCAATCAAATCAATATCAATCACAAGAGAAAAGTTTAAAACTCTATGCAAGTAAAATAAATTTAGTGTACCTCCACCAATGTTCATTTCCACTTTTAACACATTGGAGGCACTGTATGAGGCTTCTCTCTTATTATTTTGGATACTCAACTATCCAATCCTTTAAAAGGAGAACCTTCAACCTACAACAAAAACTCAATTTGTTTTCTTTGGTACCCAAATCTTTTTGGATTCATTTGTTATAGGTCTGGTTCCTTTAAGAACCCACACAAATTTAGAGCTAAAATTTGATTTCAATTTAGAATGTATGCTCAAAGGACAAACAAAAGATTTATGCCCAATACAATTACAAGAATTACAAATAAATGGACTAACAAAGAAATTAGTATAATTTTTCTTCTTTGCAAAGGGTTGATAGCCAATTCCAGCTTTGTCAAATATAACCCTTTGCGAACCTAAGAGCATATGAAACTTTTTGCTATCATTTGTAAATTTCAAAATAATAGCATTCAAATCACTATTTTTAGCATTCAATTCACAAATATTATCCTCAAGTGATTTGTTAGTAGGTAGCACATTTTCATTCATGCTATTCAATTCAGCAATTTAATTTTCTAAAAATTTCGTTAAACTTGCATGCTTTTCAATCAAATTGTTATTTTCCTTTCTCAACAATTTGTATCTATGTTTAAGCTCATTAAAACTCTCTTGCAATTCATTAAAAGCATCTAGCAAATCACTATCATCGTTATCATCGAAATCGCTAGAGAAGTGTATACCTTTTCCTAATTGGCCATGAAATATATGTGAGAGACTTCTTCAATTTCAAAAGAGGAGTCCTCACTATCATCCCATGTGCCTTGAATGCTTTATTTTTTTAGGCTTTAGACTTCCTCATAGCCTTGGGGCATTCGATTGAAAGGTGGCCAGGTCTTCGACACCTATAGCACACTATACCCTTCTTCCCCTTATCCTTCTTCCTTTGAAGGCATTTTTCTAACTTTCGGGTGAGGATTTTTAACTTTTCATCTTCATCTTCCTCATCTTTGGAGTCATCCTCTTCCCCAAAATCGTCTTTGGTGCTTGTGGAGGCTTTGGAAGAATTCCCTTCTCCTTTTGTTCCTCCTCATTGTGGCTCATCATCATAATTTCATGTGTCATCAAGGATCCGATGAGCTCCTCCATTTTCATGACTTTTAAATCATGTGCTTCTTGAATGGCGGTCACCTTGGTTTGCCATGATCTTGGAAGACACCTAAGGATTTTTCTTACCAACTCTTCGTTGGGATATTCTCTACCAAGGACTTTTAAACTATTAGTAATGTTAGTAAAACGAATAAACATAGAACTAATGGTTTCATCCTTATCCATACAAAATAATTCATAGTCATGGATAAGCATACTCATTTTAGTTTCTTTCACTTGATTAGTGTCTTCCGTAAATTCAAGCAATTTCCAAATATCATAGGCACTATCACAACTTTGTATCCTATGGAATTCATACAAATTTAAAGCATAATATAAAAGATTTATAGCTTTAGCGTTTAAACTCAATTTATGAAAATCAATATCATTATATTCGCCATCTAATTTTGGAACATTCAAACCATTTTTGAATTTAAGCGAAATATAAGGCCTATTAATAACAATTCTCCAAATTTCATAATCTATCGATTGAATATAAATTTTTATCATAGCCTTCCAATATGTATAATTGCTACCGTCAAAAAAAGGAGGCCTAGGAGTGGATTGCCCTTCATTATGCATATTAAAAGCCATTATAACTTATATACTTAATAGATGCAAATCAAGATATCTAAGCAATCCAAAAATCAATAGATAATTCAATAGATGAAATTTAACCACAATTGTATCAATATGCATAATATTCACAATATTACACAAAAAATTTTAATTACCCGCTATGATACCACTTGTAGGACTGTGTGCTCCTATAGGGGGGGGGGGGGGGGTGGTGAATTAGGCGTTCTAATATTTTTGTGTAATATTTATTTCTCTAAATTCCTATGTGATTTATCGCATACAATTAAAACAATAAAGCATAAATATAAATAGATTAGGGAAGAGAGAGTGCAAACATGTTTGTTAATGTGGTTCGGCAAATCCCGCCTAGGTCCATGCTCCAAGATTCCACTTGGAGATCTTTTCCTAATTGGCTTACGCGATGTGCCCCAAAGGTGCCAAGAGACAATTTACCAAGGTAGAGCACAATCAGGTAACTTAAAAATAGAGCAGTGACTTCAAACGAATATAACTTCACTTTCATACAGCCAAATGTAACCAAATTTTCAAGACCCCAAGAAGCATGAAAGATAATAATTCAGTTAAAAAATCTCATTTAAAAATGATAGGGAACGACAGTAATGCGCGGAGAAAGGATCTGCCCTAAAACAGAATCCACCCAAAGATAGACCCGCGACCTCCAAAGAACGACGTACAATGTCTCGAAAGTCAATCCAAATTAAACTAAATCTATTTTCAATCAACCATAATCCACAGGGCTTCAAACCCTTGAAATTTCAAAAAAAATCTCAAAAAGAACAAAACAAAACAGGAACAAAACTCACGAGTGGTCCGCAGATTCTCCACAGCCGAGAACAGCGACTTCAGCGGACTCATTGATAGAAGCCTCTCCAACTCATTTAATTTTCACCCTTTTGCTCCTCCTCTCTAGGCTAGCAACTAGGACAAGATTCTAGGAGAATGTAGCGTAAAATCCAACCTCCAAGGGTGAACAAACTTGAGGTACGTAGTTGTTGGAAATCTAGCCAAGGATTACCTTGACAAGAATTCAGTTTTGGGTGCTTGGGAGAGAACTCCGAAAACACAAGAACCTTCAACTTAATATTGACTCAAAAGTGAAGATTACCATTGCCTTAGAGATTTTAAATATCCCTCTAAAGAAACCCTAAAATCAAATTACAGAAATGCCGTTGAGGAGACAAAATTCGGGCATGGATACTCGACTAACATGCTAGCCAAGCATCCCTAATAAACCAATGCAAAATGTTTAAAAATTTAACCAAACCCAACCAAACATTCAGTGTCTCCATAAAACATGAATTAAAATAACTAAAAAAAACATAAATCCCACTAATGGTCCAACTTAGCTTCATACTCTTGATCTCAAGTTAGTCGTGGGTTGTGGGGGCTATCCAAGGGGTTGTTTCATCAATCCAAATGAGGAGATGATTTGAAGCCTCCTTATCTTCATGCTTAGGTGTCTCTTCCATGTCTTCGAGTAATGCGTTTCTTGCAAAATAGCAATTTGTTAGATAAGTGACGAGCCTTTTGACTTAGGCTTGGATGGTAGGGTCTTTGGGTGCATCATCCTCCCTGGGTGATTGAGGATTTGACCTCAAATCCAAGGGTTGGCCATCTTCCTCCCTTTCTTCCTCAAATTTCACTTCCTTTCTTCCTTGTAAGTGATTATGCAACCACTTAAGAACATACTTCTTCAATTGATTTGTATGACTCAAAAACAAATCCAAGTACATCTTGTCCCAAAAGAAACTCAAAAGTCTGGAGCAACACCCACTTCACTAGCAATTCACCTATTTATAGGCCATTGATCAAAGTCCTCCAAAGTAAAGCTACGACCATCAATTTGGTTCACCAAGTAATCAACTACCATAGGAAATGCTAAGTAATTCTCCATGATAGCATGAAGTTGTAATCCAATTAGCCACCAACAATATCTTTCAGAAAAACACATATATAGAATTAGCATGTCATCATCAAGCAAGGAGTCATGTTTGTTTATAATCAAGGATTCCATATAATCATTCAACATATAAATCTAAGATTTCAAAAATGGTTCACGGCAATTCAAAGTGGGAAGATTAATTACTAACAAAGTTGTACCTCCTTTGGATTGGATAGACAAAAATCCATGCTTGAAACCCATCAATGAAACATCTTTAAACTTAAAATTCCTTTCCTCAACCACTACATTAAAACCTTCTTTCCAAAACTCAAAAGCAACACCAAAATCAAAGGAATATCCAATCCAACCAATTCCAAATAGCCAAGTAATCAAATTATTCATTGGTATATACCTCAAGCACATAAATTTGGCTAGTTTGCTTGTTGCCCCTTCATCAATTTTTTTAATGTAGCGCTTCGGTTGCAACATAGGTTCCGCATAAAGCTTTCAAACATATGCATGGAAAACCTCTTTAGATAGTTCCTTTCATTAATATTCAAAGAACTAACCTTGTCCTTGTTCAAACTTTGGATAAGAAAATTTTGTACTGTTTTACATTCTTATTCTCGACATACCCTAGTTAGAGGCCCTTTTATTGTCAAGAAAAAAAATTCCTCTTGACCATGAGTTGACTCCTTCAAATCATTTTTTTCTTCAAAGGTTGCTGCCATTTAACTATCTCCACTCTCTATTTGCTCATCCTAAAAAATTTCTTCTTGTGAACTCTCTTTCTCAACTACTCGGAAACAATCTTCTTCCTATGAAGGTATATACTCATAATCTGCTACAATTAGAGGACATTCTTGTGGAAAGATAAGTTCTTTATTTTCTTCTTTAGATGCTGCCATGGTGTCTTCTACACAACCCTTTTCATTTGAGCTCTCCAACAACAACCTAGCCTTTTGGTTCGGACATTGTGAAACAATGCGCCCAAACCCTAGGTACTTGGTGCACTTGAGCTCTCTGGACTTGGGCCAAGAACTCTCCTCCACAATTTTCTTTTCCTCCACCCCCTTGCTAGTCATAACTTTTAGATGAAAAGGCTCATCTTTAGCTTCAACTTGTGGCTTGGAAATATTGAAGAATTTACGGCTTGGGCGAGAATGACAAGTCTTGGAAGATCATGCTAGTTGCTTTTCAATTTTCATGGCTAGTTGAATTACACTATCCATCATTTCATAGGATTGGATCTCCACCTCATCCCCAATCTCTCAATTTAACCCTTTGATGAATCTTGCAATGCTATATTCATCCAGTTCGTCAATTCCACTCCTTATTTTAAGAGTTTAAAACTCAATTACATATTCCTCCATTGAGAGGAACCCTTGTTTGTGACTTTGCATTCGAAGAAACAAATCTTGTTTGTATTGGTTTGGCACAAATCTCTTTCTCATTAGTCTTTTCGTCAATCTCCAACTATGGATTTACTCTTCACCAATATGCCTCATTTGATTTTTCAAGTCTTCCCACCACAAGCTAGCACAACCGAATAACTTCAAAGAAACTCTTTGAATTTTCTTCTTTTCCAAATAATTTGAACATCCAAAATTTCTCTCAACTATGTCCAACCAATCAAGAAAGTCATCACCATTTCTAGAACCTTCAAAAATAGAGATGGATGGCTTTAAAGGTTTCAACTCAACACAAAAGTTATTTTTTTAACTTGGACAAGATGGTTCATAACAATAAGTTTCCATACAATCTTCATCTTATCTACTCTCTTCTCGGCCTCTAATTTCAATTGAGGGACTAATTCTTTTTCTTGGTCTAGGGGTTCTTGATCCTCTCATATGTGCATTAGAGGGCTTCTCTTGACTTTGCTGTAATTTAGACAACATATCCTTTAATTCATCAAGTTGTTACTAAAAATTCTTCTCGGCTTTTTCTTGTTCTATCTCGGCCATTGGTGAACTTGAGCTAGGCATTACCCCTTTACTATGGTGATAATTAGAACCGATTTGAGTACTCATTCTTTGTACAAAATAGAATCACAGAGCTGCACACAAAAGCCAATTAAGGCTCTGATACCAAAAGATGTGCCCTAAAGGTGTCAAGAGACAATTTACCAAAGTAGAGCACAATCGGATAACTTAAAAACAGAGTAGTGACTTCAAACAAATATAACTTCACTTGTATACAGCCAAGTGCAACCAAATTTTTAGAACCCCAAGAAGCATCAAAGATAATAATTTATTTTAAAAATCTTGTTTAAAAATGATAGGGAACGAGAGTTATGCGCAGAGAAAGGATATGCCCTAAAACATAATCCACCCAAAGACAAACTGGCAACCTCAAAAGAACAGCGCACAAAGTCACGAATTTCAATCCAAATTACACTAAATCTATCTTCAATTAACCATAATCCACAGGGCTTCAAGCCCTAGAAATTTTAGAAACAATCTAAAAAAGAGCAGAACAAAACAAGAACAAAACTCACAAGTGGTCCGCAGATTCTCCACAGCCGAGAATAGCGACTTCAACATACTCTTTGATAGAAGCCTCTCCAACTCATTTCCTTTTTACCCTTTTGCTCCTCCTCTCTGTACTAGCAACTAGGACAAGTTGCTGGGAGAATACAACGTAAAATACAACCTCCAAGGGTGAACAAACTTGAGGAAGGTGGTTGTTGAGAATCTAGCCGAGGATTACCTTGACAAGAATCCAGTTTTGGGTGCTTAGGAGAGAACCTTGAAAACACAACAAGCTTCAGCTTAATATTGACTCAAAAGTGAAGATTAGGGTTTCGTTAGAGAGTTTAAATATCCCTCCAAAGAAACCCTAAAGTCAAATTATAGAAATGCCCTTGAGGAGATGAAATTCGAGCATGGATACTCGGTTAACATGCAAGCCGAGCATCCCTAATAAACTGATGCAAAATGTTTAAAAATTTAAGCAAACCCAACCAAACATTCAGTATCTCCATAAAACATGAATTAAACTAACTAAATAAAACTTAAATAAAACATAGATCCCACTAATTGTACAACTTAGCTTCATACTTTTGATCCTCAAGTTGGCTGTAGGTTGTGGGAGAAATCCAAGGGGTTGTTTCATCAATCCAAATGAGGAGATGATTTGGAGCCTCCTTATCTTCACGCTTATGTGTCTTTTCCATGTCTTCGAGTAATGTGTTTCCTGCAAAATAACGGTTTCTTAAATAATTTATGAGCCTTTTGGCTCAGGCTCGGATGGTAGGGTCTTCGGGTGCATCATTACGAGTGTCAACTAAACCTTTTACAATGACTGTTTCAGGGCATCACCCTTTGACTATTCTGGGTGATTGACTTTTCTGAGGTGTCACCCTTTCATTGACTATTACGGGGCATCACCCTAGTTTGATGAATTCATAGGGAGTCTATAATACCCCGATTTACCAATATAGAATTACGTACAGATAATTGGGAAATTAATTGGGTGTATTAGAATTATTTTGATAATTATTGAGAATTTAATTGATGGAAGATTTAATTAGGAAACCAAATCGAAGAATTTAAATTGGGCCGATAATTATTATCAAGCAATATTCAGAATAAATCAAGAATTGGAATTGGGTCAAAAATAATTTAATTAAATGAGTGTGATTTATTAAAAGAACAATTGAAATAATTAAATTAAATAAAGGGGATGATGGAAGTTAAAAAGAAAAAGAAAAAGAAATTAAAAGAGGAGGGATAGATGCTGAACCAGTTGACGCTGGTTCGGCCTGGTTCAGTTTGAGAGGAAGGAAGATTTAAGGCTGCAGTGTGCATTTTTTTTTTAATTTATTTTATGAAAGATAGAAGAGAGTGGGCGATTCAGAAAGAGAGAAATAGGGAGATCGAGAGAGAGAGAGCCCGAGAGGGAGAATGAGAGCAAGAGAGAGAGAGATGGCGACAAGGGAGCTTGGGAGTGCAAGGAGGCTCAGGTTTGACTGATTCTTCTTCACGGCAAGTTACTGTGCAAAGAAGGGTGCAAACCGTGCATGGCTAGGGCACAGGTTAGACGAATCCTGCGGGTTGGACAGTATTCGATGGGACGAATTGGAGTTGCAAAATTCTGCGTAAAGCCGAGGTAAGTCGTGGTAGATTTATCCTTTGTCCATTATGGGTTCATTTGGCGAAGAAAAACTATCAGTGGCAAAGGACAGGGGTGAGCTGTGACCTGTGCATTTCACGCTGGACCGGACCGGGGTGGGTTTTCTTCTGTAGCTTTTCCTGTGGCAATTTCGTGAATTTCCTGATATATTGCATTGATTTCTCCGAAGCGATAACGTGATTATATGGCGACGTCGGATTGGACCTCCATCGTTGGGATGGGTGATTGTTCATGAGCTTCTGCTCCCTATGTCTATAAAGCAATGGTCGTAGATGCGGTAACACTTTGGAAGACTTGAGAATTATAGAGAGTAAGTGGGTTAGGAGAAAATCTAGCTGTGAAGGTGAAGAGGAAAAGAAGGATAATTTCTCTAGGGTGTTCTTTCATGATGGAGTTCTTCAAGGTATGAAGAGTTCATTACTACTGTTATTTGTTGGTTTTCGTGCACTGTAGATTTTGTTTTGCTATATGAGGGAATTACTCTATTGAAATTGGTTTTGTTCATGGTTTGTACTGCCGGCGGGGGAATTGTGAGGAATTGCTAGTTGCTTTGTTGATGATTGTTGTTGAACTACCGTGGATATTTGTTGTAATGTGCAATTGTTAAACTTGATTATTATTTGTGACAGTGGAATATTGTTGGAATATGATAATTGTTTGGACGTTGTTGGTTATTAATATGTTGGCTGTTGGAGTTGGAATATGATAACTCTTTAGGTAAAGATAAAAGAATATTAGTCTGAATATGTTGGGTTATACTCATTGTATATTGTGGGGATTTATTTTCTACAATCATTTTGGTTTTGGTCTGTTGAAAATGGATGTTGGCCTTTCTATTGATAATGAATTGTTAAAGTGTTGATGACATATGGGTTCCTTGTAGGAATGGTCACAGTTGGAAATGCTCTGTTGGTATGACTGTTCGCTGCCTCTTATGTGTTGCTCTTTGTCCATAAATGTACGAATATGGTAATTAGTGAAATGAAGGGAAGGGTTAAGTTTATGGTTCTGTAAATTAAGGTTAATCTTTTATTGGCTATAAAATTAATAAAGATAAATTAATGGAAAATCGTTGAGTGGTAAATAATGATCAAGGAATAATGGTATCAATGTTGGGGCTCATAAATTGGTAAATATATTAATAAATAAATGTTAATTATTTTGAAGGTATTAACGGAAGAAGGATAAAGAGTTAAACTCACTACGGAAATAGGTAAGTGATATGTGTGTGATTTGGTCTTTGGGGCCCTACATCGCAAGAATAGGATATGCACGTTGATTTCTTTACCACTTTATTAGATATGGAGCATGTCTATCATTTTAATAACATACCTACAGCTTTACGAGCATGTCTACAACTTTACTAGCATGTCTATAGTTTTAATAGTATGTCTACAGTTTAAAAGCATGTCTACTGTCTTAATAGCACGTCTACAGTTTTATAAGCATGTCTACACTTTTAAATAGTATGTCTACCATTTTATCAAGCATGACCTGTAAATTGTAAGTTTGGTGTTTATTTAGATTTCCTTAATTATACGTTCGAGATTGTATGCATTCACAAGCTTGGGTAGAGTCTTGGCCAGTGGTGGCCCTACCCACAAGTTGTGTGCGTGAGTTCTGTGTTTATTTCCTTGTGATTTTCACTTACTATAATTCTAGGTTTTAATTGCTAAGTAGAGAAGTGATGATGATTACTGCTAATTGATAATGTTTCCCTAATGGTCTTTGACATCAAGCTCTGTGGAATAGAATGATGAACTAAAAATCTCCCTATGTTATGATTAAGCATGAACGATGTTAAGAAGGAACAATGTTAAGCATGAATGAATCATGAGTTTCTGTGAATGCATTTTATTGTTTTACTTAGTTCTATTTTGTCCTATTATACTATTGTTGAAATCTCTAGATTAAATCGAAGTTATAGTTTCCTTAATCTGAGCGTGGGTTGATATTAGGTTAATACTCTATTAATCCACTATGTTAATTGGTAATAAGGTTAACATTCTGTAATGATAATCATGTTTTACCATCAAATATACATTGTGGCTCAACTTGCTTAGAACCAATTCATGTTATTAACTCTTAGCAATTTATTAAGCATGTTTTTGATAAAGCGTTGCATACAAATCTACTTAATAATGTTGTATATATCTACTTCCTTTGAGCATCTTGTAGGATTTGCTGATTAAATCTCAATATAAAAACATGTAAATTGTTAGTATGTTCGTTGATAAAAGCATGACAAATCACTATGTGTTTGCTGTCTATTTTGTTGTTGGAAGCATGATAAATCACTGTATGTTTACTAATTATTTTAATTGTTAGAAGCATGATAAATTAATGTATGTTCGCTGTTTACTTTCGTTAATAAAAGCATGCCAAAATGTCATTCCTTTCATTGTTATATTCTGTAAATTCAAACATGTTATTTGCCATTTAGGTCGTAACTATATTCGTTCTTCTAACTTTTACTTACTGCTATTCAATTCTATGCGCTGTTTAAATTCCATTATTTATTAATATATCAACATGCATCACGATAATAGAAACAAGTAGGAAGTGCCACCTTTGGGGTGGTACTTACATGCATGATGTGAGGAAATGATAAATTAAAAGAATGAAAGAAAAGAAAATGGGGAGATCGAGGACGGAGGGGTAGTTCAGATCTAACCTGGTTGTTGGGCTTACTCCCCTCCCTCCTCGAGAACGGGACTAGTTATCCACAGGAGGTTAGAAGCCGACTAAGACTATTCCCTCACACATGGGTTACTCCATCTTCCATTCAACGTACGAGTAACGAATGAATGAAAGCACAAAGGTAAAGAAAAGATTGGTTTGGGGCGGTACCCACTCCAAAAGAACTAAAGAGGGGCATAGCATACTGCATAACCCCATTCCTTACTTAGCCTTTAGGCTCATGTCTTACTTGTGGTGTAGGAAATAGTCAAGAGATGGTAATGTCAGGAGCAGAGGAGGACGCATTTCCCGTGGAGTCTGCTAATTATTCAGATGAATCGCGACCTGAATAGGATTACGGCTCGAAAGAAGAAAAGAAGAAATCACTCTTTTGAAATAAATTGAGAAGAGTATTGTTTTGTAAAAACTATTAACTCTTACTCTATTCGTTGAACCGTGTTTTGATTAGTAGTTATGTTTCCTTTTTTTTTTAATCTGAATTTTATTTAATGCACTTAATGTTTCAACTTTACTCTGATTTACCTTTATTTTTTAGATTTCCTTATTAAACTAAGTTTTACTTTAACCCATTTTAAGTAAATAAAAATGAAAAATTCTTACACGAAAAATTTAAAGAGAAAAGTTAAAAAAAAAAAAGAATGGTTTTGATGCAGGGCGTCACAGTTGGTATCGGAGCCATAACCAAGTCACGTGCGATTCACCGCGGATAAACCAGATTCATCGGGCAATGATTCCTCTGATTGTAAGTTATGTTTGTGTTACTAAACTGTTTCCCTTTAATTTATTACGCTACAGTATGAAGACATAGAGGATTATAAATGACTGAAATGTTTCCCTTAAACTTATTACTCTATAATATGAAACCATATAAGAATATAAATAGCTAGGCGAGGAAGAGGAAGGGTTCCGAGCGCCCGACCAATGATAGGGAAACGGCCGTGACGAGGCTCTTGATCGTATCGTTGAGGTTGTGGAGCAGCAATCTCAAAGCATGCAATGACAGTCTCAATACTTGGAGAGAATTATGGTGCAGGATCATCAAGCAATACCGATTCAATTGATTCAAAGGGAAGCCGGATGGGAGAAGTTTCAAAGTCTCAAGCCCCCTTGTTTTAACGGGAGCAACTCGGATATTATGGAAGCCGAGGAGTGGATACACTGGCCGGAGGACAAATTCGCATATGCTAAGATCAGCAAGATGGATAGAGTCAAGTGTGCTACTTATTTGCTGACACATGATGCGCGTTTTGGTGGGACTCAGTCAAGTCCTCAAGAGATGTCACTACCCTCACATGGAGAGACTTCAAAGAGCTGTTTAATGAAAAATACGTCAACCACATCATCCGTACACAGAAGTTAAGGAAATATATATGCCTACGATAAATGGGAACTGTAGTGGAGTATGCTCAGAGGTTTGAGGCATTATCCCGTTATGCTCCTCATTTGGTGGCTACAGAAGAGCACAAAGTCCACCATTTTGTTCAGGGACTTAAGATTGGGGTTTTGGATGGAGTCATTGGAGCTGAAACAAAAGGTGTCACCTATTCAAAAATTGTGGCAAGGGCCTTAGTTGTGGAAGGAGTAAAGTTTATGGCGACTAGACAAGGGGAAGCAAATCAAAGAATGTGGAAAGCCAATTCTACCAAGCAGTCTTGTAGCGGTCCCTCAACGGGCTGAGGATTTAAACGCCCTTATGAGGGTAGAGCACAATGAAGACTGGATAAATGACCAGTGATGCAGACGACCAATGCCCCTCAGCCTAATGCATGTCCAAAATGTAAGAAGGTACATCGCGGAGAGTGCCTGGCCTACTCAGAGAAGTGTTTTTCGTGTGGGAAGCCTGTCCATGTTGCTAGAAACTTCCCAACCCGACTCAGCGGACAAGGAGGAGTGGCTTTGTAGGTTTTTGCTATGTATGGACCGGAACTAGATGAGGAGCAACTTGCAGTTGTGGCAGGTACACATAAATTGTGTAATATTTGTTGTTATGTAGTATTACTTGCTCCCTAGTCAAATTAGGAGATCTTACCTTAGATTAAACAAGTTACCAAATTTTGACAGGTATAATTTATGTTAATAAGTGTGCCACATACGTTCTATTTGATTCGGGTGCTACGCACTCTTTTATTTCAATGAAGTTCTATGAATGGATAAATTGTTTCTCTAGTAGCGTGAGCTATACAAATCGTGTGTTGTTGCCTTCCGATGACCGTTTATGTAATACCTCGATAATGTTTTCCCCGTATACGCGATGTAATCAACAGTTGCTATAATTAACATATTACACTGCGTATTTATACTTGTTAAATTGTGATGTGTATTTATGGAAAAAATATTATGGGATAAAAGTTAAGTAAGAAAATGTGAAAGAAAAGCTGTTCTAGACGCATTCGGACCATGCGGACGACTCAAGGATGAGAAATGTCGTCCACAAATGTGTGGAATGTCGTCCCAATACCTTGGGATGATGCAGGACGAGATTCTCGCATCCTAATTTGTCCCCTGTCTCTAACTGGGCACTTTCGGATGGTTGTGGGCGAAGGTGGATGCATGCAGATGCGGTCATTTTGAATCTGTCTAATTTATGGACTGTTTCAGATGCATGCAGACGTTTGAATGCGGATGCCATTCTTCGTACTAATGGCAGATTTGGATGGGTGCGAATGAAGGTGAGGACGCCATCCCTCGTCTGAATGTGCATTCTGCCTTAAGAACAGTGACTTTCAGATGCACGCGGATGAGGTCAGGACAACTCCTCGCGTCCGAAATATCCCAGACCTAAGAATAAATTAGGGTTTAAAATAGAAACTTTTGTCATGTAGCCATTAAAAATGCACTCAGCCGACCAAGGAGGCACTCTCACGCCAAACCACATAGACCCCATGCCTCCCCTCTTTGTTTCAGAGTATGATTGTCCCTCTCCCAAGTATGGCCTTCGAAACCATTCATCTTTACCATTTCTGTCCATTTTTTACCTACGAGAGAGAGCTTCCAGCGAAAGTAGAGAGTTTCTCCTGTGAGTGAGTGTAATCCTCCAGCGAAATTGAGTTAAAGAAAATGTTAAAGAAAATGAATGAAAGAACAAATGATAGGAAGTTGGGGGGGTAGATGGGTAGTTCAGATCTAGCTTGACAGCTAGGCTACATGCAAATGCGGTTAGAAGCCATTCAAACTATACCATCACACATGGGTTCCTCCAATCTTCCGCTCGACGTATGATTAATGAACGAACAAACGAATGAACATAATGAAAAGATTAGTTTGGGGTGGCACTCACTCCAAAAGAACTAAAGAGAGGCATAACATACTGCATAACCCCAATTCCTTACTAGGCCATTAGGCTCATGTCTTACTTGTGGTGTAGGTACACGTACGAGATAACGATGAACATATGATGAAGCAGTTGATGAAATATTTGAACTAACAAACTTGTGGCTGGCTGGGCTAAGGGAAGTAAATGATAAATATGTTTTATAATTAACATGCAATGCTTTGTTGAGTATTTCTTAAATGATTTATTTACGCTTCTGCTATGTTTTGATAAATCCTCTATGTTTCTTCAATTGGCTTCCGCTACGTTTTTGAGAAATGATTTTATAACTATAGCTTTTCAATCCTTATAATGATTTTCATAGCGGGTATAACGAAAAGGTTAGTAGTGGTCCAACTTTAGTGACGGACTCTGATTTAATCTAAAGACATTTTAATAAGTATTTTAGTTGTTTACAAAAGTTTTAAATTTAACGCATTTTTAAAAGATTATGAAAAGTTGGGTCGTTTCAATTTAATTATCAATGGAATTCTCAAGGCCTATACTGTGGACATAAATGATCGTTTATTTTGGGCCGATCTAATCATTATGGACCTAAAGGGCTACGGCATCATCATCAGAATGGATTGACTATCTTCACACCATGCGATCATCAATTATAAGAAGAGGGAAGTCTGTTTTTGCCCTCTAGGTGGCAAACTGCACACTTTCTGAGGAACCAAGGAGAAGGGAAAAATGGCTATCATCTCTGCTCTCAAGGCAAATAAATTGCTAAGGAATGGATGTGATGGGTTCTTAATCAATGTGATCGACACTACCGTAACTCTGGAGACTAAATTAGAGGATGTTGCGATAGTCTGTGACTTTCCAAATGTTTTTCTTGATGATCTTCCTAGTTTTTCCCCTGATTGTGGGATCAAATTTGAGATCAACTTACAGTTTGGCACAAAACCTATTTCCAAAAACCCGTATTGTATGGCGCCAGCTGAATTATAGGAGTTGAAGGTTCAATTCGATGAATTGATCACCAAGGGGTTTATTCGTCCGACCTTTTCTCCTTGGGATGCATTAGTACTATTTGTCAAGAAGAAAGATGAGATGATGATGATGTGCATTGATTAACACGAATTGAACAAAGCAACAATCAAGAACAAGTACCCGCTACCGAGGATTGCTGATCTGTTTGACCAGTTTTGTGGTGCCCGGGTATTTTCAAAAATTGATAACCGCTCAGGCTATTACCAATTGAAGGTTAAACCAGATGATGTACCTAAGACTGTGTTCCGCACTAGGTACGGACACTATGAATTCCTGGTTACTTCATTCAGATTGACCAACGCCCCTACAGCCTTCATGTATATGATGAATCAGGTTTTCAAGGATTATCTGGACAAATTTATTATTATTTTCATTGACGATATCTTGGTCTATTCTCGATCTGAGGCAGAGCATTGTGAACATCTACGAATGACTCTATCGATTCTTAGCTAGAACCAATTGTACGCCAAATTTTCTAAGTGCAATTTCTAGCTGAGCAAAGTTGGTTTCTTGGTCATGTGATCTCCAAGGACGATATCTCTATGGATTTGGCAAAGGTGCAAGCAGATATGGACTGGGTATAGCAGAAGAATGTTGGAGATGTGAGAAGTTTCTTTGGGCTGGCCAGATACTATAGGCGTTTTATTGAGGGATTCTCTAAAATCGCTATACCACTCACCAGTTTGACAAAGAAGAATGTACGATTTTTGTGGTAAAACGATTGTGAGAAAAGTTTCCAAGAATTGAAACATAGACTAACAACTACCTCTGTGTTGACGTTGCTTGTGGAGGAAGGTAACTTTTGTATTTATTGTGGTGCGCCAAAGAGTAGGTTTGGTGGAGTCCTTATGCAACATGGAAGAGTTATCGCATATGCCTCCTGATAGCTTAAGCCTCAGGAGTTGAATTATCCCATGCTTGACCTAGAGCTCGCTACGGTTGCCTTCACTCTCAAAGTTTGGAGGCACTATTTATTTGGGCAGCATTGTGAAATTTATTTAGACCACAAAAGCCTTAAGTATATTTTCACACAGAAGGAACTAAACATGAGGCAACGGCGATGGCTTGAGTTCGTTAAAGATTACGACTGCAAAATCAAGTATCATCCTGAAAAAGCCAATGTGGTTGCGGATGCTCTCAGCCATAAGGTTGCCGTGATGAGCATGTTATGTGAAGGAATGCCTTCTAGACTCTAGAGAGACTTACAGGAGTTGGATATGCAGATGGTCCCAACGTAGTTGGATGTGGTATTGTCAAAATTGACCCTGTGTCATCTATACTCGAGCAGATTAAGGAAGCTCAGAAAAGCGATTGTGTATGTGGGAAATTCATGTTGAACCCTACATTTTTGGAGTTTCGAGACTACTCTATGTCTACGGAGGGCATAGTAAAGTATAAAAACTGATGGTATGTGCCGAGCATTACAGCCTTGAAGACAATGATCTTACGGGATGCCCATTCTTCTAGTTTCTCGATTCATCCTAGTTGTAACAAGATGTACTGGTATCTTAAGACACACTATTACTGGCCGAATATGAAGTATGACATTGCTGCGTACGTGGCTTTATGCCAGGTTTGTCAACGGGTGAAGGCCAAACACCAACGACTAGGTGGTTCCAATCATTGCCAATTCTAGAGTGGAAATGAGAGCATATCACAATGGATTTCATTACAAGCTTGCCCAGGACCACCAGAGGCCACGATGCAATCTTGGTGATTGTGGAGAGATTGACAAAGGTTTCACACTTCCTACCTGTAGCAATGATGTACAAAATGAATCAATTTGCTGTTTTATTTGTTAAGAAGATTGTACGGCTGCATGGTGTTCCGATTTCTATTGTATCGGATCGGGACCCACGATTTGCTATAGTATTTTGGAAGAGTCTAAACAAGGCCATGGGTACGGAACTGCAGTTTAGCACAACTTTTCACCATCAGACAGACAGCCAAAGTGAGAGGACTATCCAAACTCTGGAAGATATGCTTTGCGCCTGTATTTTGGTATTGTGGCCATGATCAAACAAAGGATGTTAGCAACTCAAAGCCGTCAAAAGAGTAACGCTGAGAATCGATGACGAACCCTAGAATTCAATGACGGAGAGAGTGTATTTCTAAAGATATCTCCATTCAAAGGTGTGGTACGTTTCACAAAAAAGGAAAGCTCAATCCAATATATGTGGGCCCCTATGTTATCACGAAGAGGATTCGACCAGTCGCTTACCAGCTACAGTTACTAGACTCTTTGGCGGGCATGCACAATGTCTTTCACCTATCAATGCTAAAATAGTGTCTGGGAAATGCAACTGTATTGAGCCCTCCCAAAGATATCGAAGTTCAACCCAACTTGAGCTACAACGAAAAGCCTATTCAAATCATAGACTCCAGAGTAAAGGACTTATAACACAAGCGAATTTCACTAGTCAAGGTTTTACGGCAAATCACACAAGCGAAGAGGCCACTTGGGAGAAAGAAGATGACATGAGGACCAAGTACCCTGAGCTATTCAGTAGCTAAATTTTGGGGACCAAAATTTTTGTAAGGGGGTTAGTATGTAACACCCCGATAATATTTTCTCCGTATACGCGATGTTATCAACTTTCTAGATAATTAATATATTACATTGCGTATCGATGCGTGTTAATTTATGATGTGTATTTATAGGGTAAATATTATGGGACAAAAATTAAGTATGAAAATGTGAAGAAAAGCTGAAATCTGGTGAATTTGGACAGTGGCAGACAACACAAGGATGAGGAATGTCATCCAGAAACACATGGAGTGTCATCCCTACGTTTTGGGACGATGCAGGATGATGGTTTGCGTCCTAATTTGTCTGTAACTCAACTTTGCGAACGAATGTGGATGAATACGGACGTTGTGATTTTGAATAACTCTAAATTTTGGACAGTTTCGGACGCATGCAGATACGGAATGTGGACGCTTTCCTTCGTCTGACTGACAGATTCAGACGAATGAGGATGAAGGCAAAGATGGCTTCCCTCGTGCGAAAACATAAAGCTGGTAGGGACGTACGTGGACGAGGCCAAGACGCACACCCTCGTCCAAAAAGTCCTAGTTTTGCATAAATATATGTTTTAAATATTGAAATTAGGGTGGGTAGTCATGGGATAAACCCCCGAACTCGACTCTAGAGGTGAGTTTCCCCCATGACTAGACCACGTCACCCCACCCCCACGTCTTCCTCTCTGGTTGGTGCACGATCACCTTTCTCCAGATAAGGCTTCACCTTTTAATCACCCGATTAGGTCTCTCTCTACATTTGAGAGTTTCCTACGAGAGAGAGTTCCTTGCGAGAGAGAATTCCCTGCATGAGAGAGAAATCTTCCTTTGAGTTGTGAGAATTCTGAGTGGTGAGTTTGTGTGAATTTCTTCAAGGAAGATTCACGGGTGTGGTGTGAACGTGTGTTTTGGTAAGCTAGGGATTTGCTAGTCGCTGCTACTACCTTGCTGTCTGTGCAAAATTTCTTCAATAAGGTAACGATTGGGTAGAGTCTTGGCTAGTGGTGGCCCTACCCACAAGTAGTGTGCGTGAGTTCTGTGTTTATTTCCTTGTGATTTTCATTTACTGTAATTCTAGGTTGTAATTGCTAAGTAGAGAAGTGATGATGATTACTGCTAGTTGATAATGCCTTTTGTTAGTTGATAATATTTCCCTAATGGTCTTTTACATCAAGCTTTGTGGAATAGAATGCTGCACTAAAAATCTCCCTATGTTATGATTAAGCATGAACGATGTTAAGCAGGAACGATGTTAAGAATGAATGAATCATGAGTTTCTGTGAATGCATTTTATTGTTTTACTCAGTGCTATTTCGTCCTATTATACTATTGTAGAAATCTCTAGATTAAATAGAAGTTATAGTTTCCTTAATCTGAGCATGGGTAGATATTAGGTTAATACTCTGTTAATCCACTCTGTTAATTGTTAATAAGGTTAACATTCTGTAACGATAATCATGTTTTACCTTCAACTATACATTGTAGCTCAACTTGCTTAGAACCAATTCATGTTATTAACTCTTAGCAATTTATTAAGCATGTTTCTGATAAAGCGTTGCATACAAATCTACTTAATAATGTCGTACATATCTACTTCCTTTGAGCATCTCATAGGATTTGCTGATTAAATCTCAATGCAAAAACATCTAAATTGTTAGTATGTTCGTTGTCTATTTTCATTGATAAAAGCATGACAAATAACTACATGTTTGCTGTCTATTTTGTTGTTAGAAGCATGATAAATCACTATATGTTTGCTGTTTATTTTCATTGTTAGAAGCATGATAAATTAATGTATGTTCGTTGTTTACTTTCGTTAATAAAACATGCTAAAATGTCATTTCTTTCATTGTTATATTCTGTAAATTCAAGCATGTTATTCGCTATTTAGGTCGTCACTATATTCGTTCTTCTATTCACTTCTACTTACTTCTATTCAATTCTATGCGCTGTTTAAATTCCGTTATTTATTACTGTATCAATATACATCACGATAATATAAACAAGTAGGAAGTGCCACATTTGGTGTGGTTCTTGCATGCATGATGTGAGGAAATGATAAATAAAAAGAATAAAAATAAAGAAAATGGGGAGATCGAGGACGGAGGGGTAGTTTAGATCTAACATAGTAGTAGGGCTTACACCCCTCCCTCATCAAGAACAGGACCAGTTACCCACAGGAGGATAGAAGTCGACTAAGAGTATTTCCTGACACATGGGTTCCTTCATCTTCCGCTCGACGTACGAGTAACGAATGAATGAAAGAACGAAAGTAAAGAAAAGATTGGTTTAGGGCGGTACCCACTCCAAAAGAACTAAAGAGAGGCATAACATACTACATAACCCCATTCCTTACCGGGTCTTTAGGCTCACATTGTACTTGTGGTGTAGGAAATAGTCAAGAGATGGTAATGTCCGGAGCAGAGGAGGACGCATTTCCCGTGGAGTCTACTGATTATCCAGATGAATTGCGACCTGAGTAGGATTATGTGTACCACCCCGATATTTTTAAGTTGGATAACTATCATGGTATTACCAAGTGCATAGTCGGAGTAATTTTCTTTACGTTTTCCCGTATACGTGATGTAATTGAAGTGTTGGAGTTTGGGGGATATTACATTGCGTATTTATATGTGTCACCTTATGACGTGTATTTATGGGAAAAATGTTATGGAATAGGATTTAAGTGGGAAAAATGTGAGAAAGGTTGTCCAGGGTGTTTTCGGACGCCTACGGACGACACTACGGAAGCGTTAGGTCATCTGCAGTGCATTATGTTGCGTCCCCGACGTTTGGGATGAGTCGAGGATGAGGTTTTTTGTCCTAAATCTGGAAGTCGACTTTCAGAGGCTTAAGGAGGACCTAGTGGATGAGAAGTGTCGTCCGCAAGAGCATTGCACGTCGCCCTTAGCTTGGGGATGACTCTCACGGACATTGTTCCACGTCCCAAAGTCGTCCTTGACTACGTCATCGTTTTGGACTAGTTCGGACGACACTGCGGACGAGATGTGTCATCCGCAAATGTGTTGGACACGCAGAGAAGGGTTGGGATGAGACCCAGGACGTGATTTGGCGTCCTGAGTAGTGTTGCGGACGAGGTCCCAGACTATGCGGACGCAAGCTACTTCGTCCGCATTGACTCTATACAATACTAGAGACTTTCGGACGACTGTGGACAAGTTGAGGCCTCGTCCAATTTGCCTCTATCCGATTTTAGGACCCTTTCAGAATGACACGAGGATGCCACGTGCGTAAGCGATCTGGCGTCCGAACCTCGGTTGCGGTCGGTACGAACAGGATGGGGACGCATTCTCCCATCCGAAGTCTCATTTTAGTCTGAGTGATTTTAGCCTTGCGCACGAATGCGGATGAGACCTATGCGGCCGTACTCATTCAAAATAGCCCTGGCCTATGAATAAAATAGAAAGAAAATGATGACAATCGAAGAAAAATCGTGGAAAATCTTGGATTTTTCGACATGGATTGACTCTCCCCCCACCCTGGAAGACAAAAATCGTCCCCCTAAGCTGGAGGCCATCTCCCCCTTGTCCCCCTAGGGCACTCATGGATCCCCTCTCTTCTTCCAGGTAAAGCTTCCCTCTCCCTTCCTCTTCATTTCATTTCCTTCTTCCTGCGTAAATGGAGTCTAGAGACAGCGTGAGAGAGAGAGGTTTTGTGTGAGAGTTCTTGTGAGTGGGAGAGTGGTGGGTTATTGTTGTGGGTTAAGTGTGCTACGTGAGTGTGGTTAGCTAAGTGTTGAGTTGTAAGTGTGAGCTGGGAAGTTGGAGTGGCTGTGTGCTGCTCCCTGCTGTCCATGAGGAGTGAGCCAGAGGTGAGCTGTGGAGAGCTGTCCCTGCTTTGTGTCTTCAAATAGCTAAGGAACTAGGGGTGTCTTGGCCATGAAGAGGCTCTACACCACAAGTGGAGTGTGTGAGTTTAGTGTTAGTGTTCTTAAATGCTTGTTGTATGTTATTTGTCTTGAAATGCTCATTGTTAGTTGTTGAGTAGTTATTGATAGATGATAGTTTTCCGAAATTGGTTTCTGATTATTGTTGTTGGTTAGTTTTAGGTGATAAATTCCTCTATGTTTATATGTTTACCTTATTGATTTCTCTTTAAGTACTTCCTTGATTTTAGCTTTGCACTTGGTAGGTATGCCTTAGTTAAGTTTTGTTGTGAAGTATTGAATGGGTTACAGTGAAATAGAGGGGAAATAGAGAATGTTGAGGAGAAACGCACGTGAGGATGAGATGAGTAGGAATGAACTACGATTTCTTTGACTTATGTTAATTTCATTCTTGTTGTTTATTTCATTACTGCTGTTTGTTAACCCTCTCTGCTTAGTTTCCCACTTGTCGTTACTTACTAAGCATGTAGTTAATTAGGGTAATTAATTAGCAAGTTAATTGACTAATGCATACCACATTAATTAATCAGCATGTTCAATACATTAACTAACATGCTTAAGTAGCTAACTAACATTTTTAATTAGCTTGTGCAAATCCATTAACGACATGTTAATTAATTGGCTAAATAACTTAATTAGAAACCAAGCATGTGAACTAACTAGGAAAATCATCTAATTAGTCATAATTATTAATGAACCAACTAGCAAACATGTTAAGAGGCAAGTTAACTAATCCTGTAATGTCATGCAATTAACAAATGAGGTGAATAACCTAACCTGTATTTCATGAGCATGTAAATCAATTAGTTAAGCAAGTTTAATTAAGTAATCAAAGCATGTTAATTAACTAGTTGTTTAATTAATGACTAAAGTAAAACGTAATTAAACTTGAGCATGTAATTGATTAGAATAATATAAATATGTTAATTAACCCCAACTAGAGTAATTATCTAAAGAAATCAACTAGACTTGAGTGTGTCAATTAATTGGAATAATGAACTAACTAGACTCATGTTAATCCATTAGAATAAATAACTAGAAGTATAATTGAAATCTTTCCTTGAGCTTGATAATTAACTAGATTAAGTTAGAATAATATTAACATATGAATTAATTAACCTAGTAATGTTTAGTTAAATTAGTTAATTAACTAAACTGGACTGTTATTTATAACATATTTAATTAATTAAGATAAAAGCATGTAAATGGTAATAGTTTGATTAACGAATTAAAATAGCATGTAATCAACTAATTAGCTCAGTGCGATTAATTAGCGAACATGTTAATTAATAGACCAAAGCATGTAAATTGAATTAGGAACGATAATCGTAGTATGTAATTAACATATCGAATTGTTTAGCATGTGCACTTACGCAAGCATGTAATTAATTGGAATACTAGAGTTCTAGATGCGAAAAAAAGGTTAGGTCCGATCACTATGCCATTGCACGAGAAAAACCTCTCAATTCAAGCTCAAAGTATGAGCATGGAATAATAGAATAATAGAATAATAGATAAAAGAAGAAGTAAAGTAATAAACAGATTAGTGACGTAATAAAAGGATTGGTTTGGGTGGCCTCCATTCCAAAATGGACTAAAGAGTGGCATTCATATACATTAAACCATTTTTCCTTACTGGGCCATTAGGCTCACGTTTTACTTGTGGTGTAGGTGTAGGTAGTCGTACGTGGAACCAATGCACAGACTAGGAGTAGCGAAAAGAAAAGATGAACGGATAACATCAAAGCAGGGATGATGGATTTGCACGTGCGAAGGATCCCATGGCTAGCTAGGTATAGAGAGGGTACAAGGAAAATAGTTATATGAAATTATGTTTTCTAAATTGTATTCAAACATTTAGTTTATTTATTTAGATTATTTGTGCTTTCGAAATGTTTTAACAAACAAGTTAATAACATTTCCGCAACGTTTCAAATAAATGATTTTTATAACGCTTCCGTATAAGTTTTATCAATGACGTTTTATAATGAGTTTTATGAACAGTTGGTAGTGGTCTGGTTTAGGCATGCTCTGACTTGTTCTAAAAAGAAAATTTTAAATTTTCACGCATTTTAAAGGATTTAAGAAAATCCTGGTCGTTACATTATGGCTCGAAAGATTAAAAAAAGAAGAAATCACTCTTTTAAAATAAATTGAGAAGTGTACTATTTTGTAAAAACTATTAACTCTTACTCTATTCGCTGAGCCGTGTTTTGATTAGTAGTTGTGTTTCCTTTTTTTTTTTTTTAATCTGAACTTTATTTAATACACTTAATATTTCTGCTTTACTCTGATTTACCTATATTCTTAGATTTTCGTATTAAACTTAAGTTTTACTTTCACTCATTTTAAATAAATAAAAACGAAACATTTTTTACACAGAAAATTTAAAGAGAAAAGTTGAAAACAAAGAACAGTTTTGACGGGGGGTGTCACAGAGAGGGCAATTCAGAAATAGAGAAATCAGGAGATCGAGAGAGAGCTCAAGAGGGAGACCGAGAGATGCCGACAAGGGAGCTCGGAAGCGCGAGGAGGCTTGAGTTCGATCGATTCTTCTTCTTGGCGAGCTACTGTGCGAAAGAGGGCATGAACCGTGTGGGGCTAGGGCATGGGTTGGACGAATCCCGTAGGTTGGATTGTATTCGGCAAGATGAATTGGAGCTGCAAAATTTTGTGTCAAGCTGAGGTAAGTCATGGTTGATTTATCCTCTATCCCTTATGGGTTGATTTGGTGAAGAAAAACTGGCAGTGCTGAAGGATAGGGGTGAGTTGTGACCTGTGCATTTCACGTTGGACCGGACGGTTTTCTTCTGCAACTTCTCCTGTGGTGATTTTGTAAATTTCCTGATATATTGCATTGATCTCCCCGAAGCGATAACATGGTTATGTGGCGACGTCGAATTGGACCTCCTTCGTTGGGATGGTTGAGTGTTCATGAGCTTCTGCTCCCTGTGTCTATAAAGCAATGGCCGAAGATAAGGTAACACTCTGGACAACTTGAGAATTACAAAGTGTAAGTGGGTCAAAAGAAAATCTGGCCGTGAGGGTGAAGAAGAACAGAAGGATAATTTCTCTCGGTTGTTCTTTCATGATGGAGTTCTTCAAGGTATGAAGAGTTCATTATTGTTGTTATTTGTTGGTTTTCATGCACTGCTCAAATGTATGTATTGCTGGAGATTTTGTTCTGCTGCTTGGGTTTGTATTAATTGTGTTAATGTTTTGCTGATGGACTGTTTGAGGGAATTACTCTATTGAAATTGGTTTTGTTCATGGTTTGGAATTTGCCGAGGGGAAAATTGTGAGGAATTACTGGTTTCTTTGTTGATGATTGTTGTTGAATTACCGTGGATATTTGTTGTAATGTGGAATTGTTAAACTTGTTTATTATTTGTGACAGTGGAATATTGTTGGAATATGATAATTGTTTGGACGTTGTTGGTTATTAATATGTTGGTTGTTGAAGTTAAAGATAAAAGAACATTAGCTTACATATGTTGGATTATGCTCATTGTATATTGTGGGATTTATTTTCTACGTTCATTTTGGTTATGGTTTGTTGAAAATGGATATTGACCTTTCTATTGATAATAAAATGTTAAAGTGTTGATGAAATATGAGTTCCCTATTGGAATGGTCACGGTTGGAAATGCTCTATTGGTATGACTGTTTCCTGCCTCTTATGTGTTGCTCTCTATCCATAAATGTAAGAATATGGTAATTAGTGAAATGAAGGGAAGGGTTAAGTTTATGGTTCTGTAAATTAGGGTTACTCGTTTATTAGCTATAAAATTAATAAAGATAAATTAATGAAAAATTGTTGAGTGGTAAATAATGATCAAGGAATAACGGTATCAATGTTGGGGCTCATAAATTAGTAAATATATTAATAAATAAATGTTAATTATTTTGAAGGTATTAATGGGAGAAGGATAAAGAGTTAAACTTGTTACGAAAACAAGTAAGTGATATGTGTGTGTTTTGGTCTTTGGGGCCCTACATCGCAAGAATATGATATGCACGTTGATTTGTTTACCACTTTATTAGATATGGAGGATGTCTATCGTTTTAATAGCATGTCTACAACTTTATGAGCATGCCTACAACTTTACTAGCATGTCCACAGTTTTAATAGCATGTCCACAGTTTTAAAAGCATGTCTATTGTTTTAATAGCATGTCTACAGTTTTATAAGCATGTCTACAGTTTTAAATAGCATGTTTACAGTTTTAAATAGCATGTCTACCATTTTATCAAGCATGACCTATGAATTATATGTTGGGTGTTTATTTAGATTTTCTTAATTATATGTTTGACATTGTATGCATTCATGAGCATCATGCATCACAGTTTTCAAATATTACGAATATGGTTTTCATGCATGGTTTTGAAAAGGAAACAAAAACGAAAAGAAGTACGAAAGAAAGATTAAGAAAAATAAAAAAAAGGTATTGGTTCAGTAAGTAATGCCCAGCAACCCAAGTAATAAAAGATAAAAGTTTCTATGGTCCGGTAGGTAATGTGAAAACCAAAAATTTCCAAGAGAGTAAATTCCACTTGAAAATTTTTCGCGTTAATATTTAGTCATAACGTTAGGAAATTCACTCGAATTGTCGCGTAACGACCATGTATGATTTTTGGTCAATTAGTCAATCGATGGAAATTATAAGTGTTCGAGTAGGAAATCTATTTAGGAAATAGGTCTGTCGAATTAATTGGATCAGAAAACGTTATTAGGTAATGTACGGAATGAATCGAAAATTAAAGATGGAAATAATTAATATTTGATATTATGAGTGAGACTCTAGAAATAAGTTAATTAATATATGATACATATACTAATATGTATATGTGTTTATATATTAAATGGATACAGAGAAATGGTGGGAAGAAATACCGCGTAGGGGAAATTGGATAGAAGGAGAAAGTGAAGTAGGAGTGAAAGGGGATTGATTTGATTAAAATAAAATAAAGTAAAATAAGGATGGAAGTGAGGTCATTGAGCCACTTGAAACGGTACAGTGTAAGATGTTCGGTAGTCTCCAACCTTATTTTTTCACAAGATCTATGGAAGCCACACTAGTACAAATTCTGATGCACCACGGGATGCAAAGCTTAGAATCCCCTTCATTGATGGTGGTTATCATGATTAAAAAATAGAACCCAAAATATCCAAATATGCAACTTATTTTTTTGATGTCTGATTGACTTGAAAATTAGACCAGGCTAAATTTAATTAAGGATGAAGACACCCTCAAAAATTGAAAAGAAAATACTTTCTGGAGAAGAAGTTATATGGATAAACTTGAGACTGCCCGGAAAGATACCAATGACAATTTTCGAACCCAAAATGGTTAACTACTCTACTTACACAATACTCGTCCAAAATGCATGAACTTTGGAATACGTACCTCTCTAGAAGTGGGCAAGAGAACTTCCAAAAATTAGGGCTAGAATTGCTTAGGAAAAATAGTTGTGCATGGAAGGATGCAAGCTAGTCTGAATGGGTGCCAAAATTGCACCTATCGACTTCAATGGACTCCAACAAGGAAGACTCTCCAATTTGGTTCTTAGCAGGCCTTCTAAACCTTCACTAGGGATGTCCACTTATGGAGGAAAGTGGAGGAAGAATAATATTGGGGAAATCATCACAAAGCTTGCAAGGAACAACATTGATTCAATGTTTGACACATACTCTCTCAAATTCTCACCAAAGAAAATGGAGGCCGATTGTGGAGGGAAAGTCCTATCCTTTTAAAAGTTTTTTCCAGCTGATCAAAGGTGTTTCAAAGAAGCCTTAAGAGGGATATAAATAACTCCTCAAATTAAGGATGCCATAATGTCAAAATTACAAAAATAACCTCCAAAACAAAAACAAGCAAAAACCTTGGCTATTTTAAGCTAAAAGCTAAAACCAATAACAATCCCAAAACAAGCATTATCCTTACATCCAAAAATTCCAAAATAATTCATAAATGAATTCCACGCTACCTTTTTGGAATGCTGGAGTAACTTGAAGCATCTTCTTTTTTTTTGTTATCTTTAAGAATTCCCAAAAGTAGCAAGAGAAGTGTTGGATGAGTTGGATGCCTCGGGTGGAATGCTAGTCTTAGGTGTATTGTTGCACACCCATTTGAGCACATGCTTGGGTTGCTCCTTATCTCCATGAGATGGTGATCTATTTAGCCCTTCAAAGAAAGCTTCTCTTGCAAAATAAGAAAGTATAAAAAGTTAATGAACTTCTTGGCCTAAGCTCTAGTGATCGATGCTTGAGGTTCATCATCCTCTCGGGGTGATTGAAGATATGACCTCAAATCCAAGGCTTGATTCTCATCAACTCTCTTCTTCATCTTCTTCTTCCCCAAGGTAAGATGACAAATCTTGTATGTTAAAAATGGAAGAAACTCTATAGTCATCCAAAAGTTGCAACTTATAAGCCTTATTATTTTTTCGTTTCAGCTCTAGGTAACAATTTTCACTTTTGTTGTTTGGGAAATCTCTCATCTCTCAAATGTAGCCAAATCAAGACTCTTTTTTCTTTTTAAACAACCATATTACACCCTCAGTTTGTACCTTTAGCATAAGCCTTACTCTCCTTTTCAATTGTATTTCTCACCATCTCTTCACCTTTTCAGCTTCTTTACCAATGATGCACTTTTCCACAATCGTGTGAACATTTTTTAGCATATATGGCCCAAAGAATAATTCTTTCATAACTTCATGTGTTTTCTTTTCTCCAAAGTGGATTGTTAGACCTCCACCATGAGCTTCCTTCAACATTGATTCTAGAAACCGACAAATTGGTACATAAAGTTTGCCATCTTTGAAAAGATAGCCTTCCATGATATCATATCCACCTTTGGACTCATTAGTGCCTAAATTATACCAATGGCCGAACCCTTTATCATCCATATAACTTCTTTTAATCCAACCAAAACAAAAAAATCTTTGCATTTAATTCGGTTAAGAGGGAATACCTTTGTAGTGGTGCACTGACCACTAATTTTGTCTTCCCTTCCTTGTGCTTGATCATATAAGGATAACATTCAAGCAACTCATTTTTGGACATAAATGAAGTAGATTTTACCTTTCTTTTCTTCACCTCTTCGTAGTCTTTAGTAACTTGCTCTAGTCGAATATGGGCCAAATACCTTTCCATCCATCTTGAAAACGTAGTAGTTAGAATAGTCATCATGGGACACCCTTCTATCAAATTGTCATGGTCTTTCCAATAACAAATGGTGGAACTCAGGGTAATTTTTATAATGAAGGATGCAAATGAAGCCTGAATTTTGGTGAGTAAGATCGGTGTTTTGGTGTATAAGGATCTTAAGGAAGTAATATAAGTGTTAGTTATGTAAATTTTCTCCTTAGATGTGATGACATAAAGATGAGAAAGATGCATGGAGAGGTCTGGAAGACGTTTTAGATGCAATAAAGTTGGTTATGTTGCAAAGATTTGCCACACATTATTTGATAAAGGGAAGGAAATTTGGACGAAGGCTTTTCTCTAGCAACAAATGTAGATGACTTTCGGAAGATCTAGGTGCGATTTGGTGTTTTGCTAAGTTGTTATGCTTTGCAAAAATGAAAGTCATGGAAACCTTTAGAAGTTTTGCGTAATGGTATGATGCAAGGAGTTGTTTTGAGTGCTATGGTGCCATGAAGGTCAACGGTTATTTTGGATTGGTAGATCGAAGACCAAATTTTGAGGATGAAATTTTAATGAAAGAGGAAGAAATGTAATACTCAGAATTTCTAGATCGCATTAAGCATAGACTAAGGATAGAATAATCATGAATTATATTGGAGATTATGGAGTTATTTTATTATTAAAAATTAACTTAAGAAATGGAATTGAAAATTTTTAATTGGACTGGTCATCATTGTCAAGCGATGTTCGGAATAAGTCAAGAGTTGGAAGTGAGTCGATTAATATATGACATGTATATTTGATATATTTTATATATATATATATATATATATATATATATATATATATATATATATAAGTATGTGAAATTAAAGTTGGAATAAATGGAATAAAAAAGAGAAGGATTAAATTGGAATAAAATAAAATAAAGAAAAGATTAGGATTCAAACAAAAGGAGGGAATTGTGGGTTAAACCGATTTTTTTTTCATTTGTCTGGTTTTGAAAAAAGAGGGGGAGAAATTAAAAAGACCCGCATCCATTTTTGAGGAAGAGAAAGAGGAGACACGGGAGAGGTGACTCCCACAGTTGAATCTTCTACGCGAAGCGGGTGCGACGGGGGAGTGTTCGGTGTTGTAGGGCGCGGGCGAGTTGAGTGGTCACCATGTGGCTAGCTAAATTGCGTGGTTGGCTCAAAGCGTTCGAGTCTGCGGAGTAGAACTCGCGAGCGGCGATCTCTGTAGCACCCGAGACGGTTGGAACGTAGCTCTCGCAAGCAGGGAGTTCACAGTGCCAAATCAAGGCAAAGTCTTCGCGAGGCTGGAAGGAGGAAGCTCCCACGATGTGCCTGGGCTCTTGGGAGGGTGCCCTGTGCTTGGCTTCTCAGCCTCCAGTGTCATCCACCGTAAGCTCATGGATTTTGTTTGGATTACCATATGATGAATTGTCCCATTTTCTATTGATTGGTATTGTCGTGGAAATAGTGCTGGAAATAGTGCTTCGCTATTTGGGTTGTTCTACCATTAGTGTTATCGTGGAAGTCACAGAGGCAAAGTGGCAAGGATGAACACTGTGGGAGGGGTTGATCTATGATCGACTCGTGAATTCTTGGACCGGTTCAACTTGGTTTTTTTGCACCAAGAATAAAATGCATATCCTGAGAATTTGTTATCTGTAAATTCTCCACGTATACTCCCTTCACAGATGCCAATTGCTATGGGGAGTTAGGTGAGATTTTGAGATGAATGGACATTTTATATGGGAATCTTCTCTGGAGAAGAAATAGGAGAAGGGAGAAGTGTGTGAGAGAACAGAATGCTCTCAAGTGAGGATGAGAGAAAAAGTTGTGTTCTCTGGAGAAAAGGCCAAGTGAGAGTTGTGAAAGAGAAAGAGATAGAGAGAGAGGGTGAAATAGAGAGAGTGCTGGGCGAGTGAAAGAAAATGGAAGTGAGAAACTGGGAAGAGGGGATTATAGAGAAGAAACACTCTTGAAAGAAGGGAAGAGCCGAGGGTTCTCTGGTGATTGGAAGTAGAGATAAGCAATGAAGGAGGAGAGAAAAGTGAAGAGGAGATGAAGAAGAAAGAAGAAACATGAGGAGGGGGAAGAGAACTGCTCCTCTTGTTCTTCTCAGCTGTTCTCTTGGGTCTACTTCTATCTTCAAGTAATGTTTTCCTCCTCCTTGGATTTATGGATTTGTGATTTTGGTTTAGAGTAGATGATAGAGGTTTATGGATATTATGCACTGTTGATTGTGGTTCAGATCTGTTATGGAGTTGCTTTCTTGTGGCAAAGGTTAATGGAATTAATCCTTGTTGTATGCGGCTTTGATATATATACTTTGTTCATGGATAATTCCTTGTTCTTTACTGCTTTCATATATATAAGTGTTTGTCCTCTTTTTAAGTACTACATTTGATAAATATGTCCTACTCTATTAGTTGAGGGTTTTATGCTTGGCCGAGGAGTTGTTGAGGTTGTTATATTTAGTACTACTTAGTAAATGTAAGATAAAGCAATGTAATGAGCAGTGGAATTATCCTCTATTGGTTGTGGAATATTATCCTGAAACATGGTGTTTAGATAGTTTATGGATGCCTTGCTAAATTATTGTCATTTAGTTTTGGATTTTGGTATAATGAACTATAGAAATGAGGATAAGGAATTGTGATTGTTGATGATTGTGTATTTAATGATTTTGAAGGTATTTAAGACGAAAGATAAAGTGTAGAAACGCTTTAAGGAAGCGAGGTAAGTGATACTGAATGTGTTTTGGTCTTTAGAGCCCTACATTACAAGAATTAAGGTTGTATGTTGACTGTTTACTGCTTTAATAGATTATTAAGTTAGGTTGTGATCATGTCTTGAGAATTTTGTTGATGCTTGCTATGTGTTTATTAGAATTAGGTTTTTTAATGATATGTGTATTCGATTTTAAAAGAATTGTATAAAGCATGTTTTGAGGCCTGTCTAGAGTAGATAGATATTGTATGTATTCACGAGTATTCGTGCATCATGATTTTCAAAATAATACAAAAAAATGGTTTTCATGCATGGTTTTAAAAAGGAAATGGAAACGGAAGTTAAATGTAAAGAAAAGCAAATAAATGATCTAAACGGAATAAAGGTAATGAGATGATATGAGATGCAAGCTTGTTATTTGGTCCTCGATCAGAGCTGAGATTGGCCGGCCAACGGGTGAGTGAGGCTATTTAACCGTTGGAGCGAACAGTTGCTAGTAGGCCACGGTTGTAACCTGAGCCGTGGGTTGTGTGTTGTAGCGTACAACTGCAAGTATAGCTTTTGGTTGTAGCTAGAGCTGCTTATCATTGAGGATGGGTCGTTGTATATGGATTTACATAATAGCTAACATGCGGCTCCATCGGAGTTGAGCCTTTATCACATAGTGGGTCTAATGCACAACAAGTCCTAATCACTCGGGCCCGAGCCAAGAAGATCATTGCTTTGCTAACAAACTATTATTTTGTAGGAGGCATCACACTTAGGAGTCTTGAAGAGGAGCCTCAACAAGATAATAAGGAGAAGCCAAAGCACACAATCATTTGGAACACCCTTGCAACCTCTCGCCTAGTGCAAAATGACCGAGAGCAAATTGACGTCCATATGCCGAGCCTAAAAAAGATCCCTTAGCTAAAGATATCTCCTTAAAATAGTTTGATATGTTTGTTCCCTTTATGTTTTGTTGGAATAATAGTATTTGGATAAATTTTGGTTAGAATTATTGTTGTTAAATCTTTGATGTTTTGGTGTGCTCGGTTAGGTGTTAGCCAAACACTCATGTCGGTTTTTAGTGTCTTGAGGGTATTATTGTAATTTTGTTTTAGGGCACCTCTTAAGGAAGTATTTAAGCCTCCTTAAGGCTACCTTAGGAGACTAAATTTGAATTAAACTCAGTTGAAGCAAATTCGTTTGGAGGTTTCCCTCTCAAACTAGCAGTTTTTCTTGTCTAGGTTCTATTGAAACTTAAAGCCAAAAATCGTCCCTCTCATTGTTCTTGTTTGGTCTTGGAGAGGGACCCTTATACTAGCTCCTCCTTGTCTCCTCCAAAGGTGTTTCAAGGCGTGAGGTGGTAGAAGACTCGCAACAGGTCCATTGAAGTTGGCATTATCGTTATTAGGTAATATCAGACTAGCTTGTAAGTGTGACACAATTTTCATTAGCTAATGATGCGTATTTGGTTCTAGATTTTTGAGACATTGTTCCCCTTTGGATTGGAATGAAGTGTTAAAATTTTGGTGCTGATTGGAATCACTTTCAAGATTTTATGTCATTTTTGTTATTGGTGTATGAATCTGTTAATTGAAGTGTCTCTTCGAGTAATCTCATTCTGTTTGCATATATCCATCCTTGTTGCAAATTGAACCGTGATTTTCATGTAGACTTTTACCTCTGTTAATTTTACGCACCCTGAAAATCTGGTAACAATTGGACGTCGAAAGTGAAAGTTAGAGAATCTTTAATTTGGGTGTCTGAAACTGTGTCCCTTGGCAACCCTTTCTCTGCTATTTTGGTGTTCCCTCCAAATTTCGTCTAAATTGGATCTCTGGTTGGAAAGTTACAACATTTTTGAATTGGGTGTTCTGTTTTACCAAGAGTCACAAACAACATATCTCCATTGTTGTCTCATTTGCACCTCATGGTGCATCAGGGTCCTTGGTTTGTGTAGGGATGGACCGGCCAACGGTTAGTGAGGTCCTTTAAGCGTTGGAGCACACAGCCGCTAGTAGGCGATGGTTGTAGCTCGAGCCATGGGTTGTGTGTCGTAGTGTACAACTGCTAGCAAAGCTTTCGGTCGTAGCCGGAGCTGCTATACCTGAGGTGTCGGGTTGGTTGCATTGGACAGAATGGTCAACGGCTAGCGAGTTTGCAGACTATGCCATTGCTGCTATGCCAAGGGCGTCGAGGTAAGGTGCATTAGAGAAAAAGACTAAAAAGTAAAGGATAAAAGAAAACGAAAACCAAAATTGCATATGGTTTTAAAAGTTGCATGGCATGTGCATTTTAGATTTCATTTTATATCATTTACTAAGCGTTAGACTCATTAGTTTAAGTTTTGTAATCTAGATACACACACGAGAGCAAGAGAACATGTTAAGGAGTAGTTGATTAAGGATTTGGACGCGCAGATCTTATAGCTGGCTAGACTAAAAGATTTAAAAGAAAAAATTTTGTAAAGAGTTTTGTAAAGTGTTTAAATTGTGAAAGAAAATATTTGTATTTAAAATGTTATGTTTTATTTATTTAGTTTTCCGCTGTATCTTACAAAATGTTTTTAAGAAAATAATTTTATTATCGTCTTTTAAATGGTTTTAAGAATGAATACTCTTCTACTACACAATTGAAAAGAAAAGATTTAAGTAAAAGGAAAAGTTTTAAATTTTACACATTTTCAAATGTAAGAAAAATAGAGTCCCTATAGCAACTATCCTCATCAATGATCATCGAACATTCTTTTTCTTTGTCTTTGCATCGGGTATAGAAGATGGTCTCCTTTTAGCAATCTTCCACTCGCCCTTGCATAGTTAAAAACCTCCTCAAGAACATAAAGAGAGATCTTTCTTGAGCAAAGGACAAAAACATTTACACGTATTTTAATGAGAACGACTTACAAAAATTCAAATCAATACTAGTCAAGTTGGCTTTGAAAAAGATACAAAAAAATACTGAACATTTTTTCTAATCAACTGCATCAGCATTAAAAATTTTCAATAAAAAGACCATAATAATCAACTAAACTCAAGAATTTGCGAATCTAAACAACGCTTGTGGGGAGCTTCCTGGGAATCAATCTCTTGGGATTTATTTAAATATTTATTGTCAGTACTGAATATAGATGGGACTTTTGTTGAGTGCTATGATTCTTAAGGTTAGTTATTTGTAAGACGTACAAAATATTATTTGATTTTTTAATGAGCATTAATAATGCCATTGAACAAAAACGACAGCTACAAGTACAATCTCAGTTGGGTAGGAATGAAGTTGAAAACTAGCTAAACCAAGTTTTAATGCAAAACAAGTTTTCTTTAGCAGAAAGAAATTTTGTAGGAGGAAAAGGAGGAAATAAAATTTGGGTGAATTTAAAAAGATATGAATAGGAGGGAAAGGGGCTATTGAAAAGGAGTTCAAGAAAGGCATTTATGAGACACACATGCCGCCATTAATGGCCTTGAGCTGAAAATTTAAGAGTGAGCGGCAGCGTCTACAAGACCTTCAAAAACTGTGCAGAGAGAAGAGAAGGCAACGAGAAGAGATCATTTTCATTTCATTTTGATGGGTTGGGAAAATCTAGGAATGGTGGAGACCATCTACGAGGAAGATTATGAATATTCCCCCTCCTCTCCTTCTCTCTCCCCTTCTGATCTCTTTTCTTCTCCTCCCACCCCTCTGCACTCTAGAGTAGAGCAATGGTAATCTCTCTCTCTCTCTCTCTCTATCTCTCGTGCTAACCCTAAACCCTACATTCTCTCCTTGCCTTTTCAATCTCTCTCTAACCATGTTTTCGCTGTTTCGAAATCCTGTAGGTCGAGAGGAAGTGGGATTAAACCAGATGTAACAATACATGTTCAAGGAAAGTGTTTCCATCTCCACAAGGTACTACAATTCTTGCTTTTCTCTTTTCTTATTTACTTTTTTCATAACTCCTCAATTTTCATAGTGTTTGAATTTCAAAAGAAAAACTTCACAAAAGTAATGAAAAAGAGTAAATTTACACTGACAATGCAATTTACTAGAGTCTGACGCATGTATTAAATTTGATAACTTATACTCTTCAAAACAACCCATTTTTCTCGTGATTGTATGAAATTTTTTTTTTAAATAGCAGTTCTGAAAAACTGATAAAAAAAATCTCAGACATTTTACTTTTTACTCGCAGGATGCTCTGAGCTCAAAGAGTAACTATTTAAAGCTCCATTTAATGGCTGCCTCCACCGAATTTACACTCTCCCCACCATTAAATGTAACGGCCGAAACGTTCGCTCTCGTCGCCGGATTTTGTTACGGAGCCCACATCCTCCTAACGCCGTTCAACGTCGCCGCACTTCGGACGGCGGCCGAGTTGCTGGAAATGAAGGAGGGTGACGGCGACGGAAAGGACAATTTCGCACACTTGACAGAGAACTACTTTCGGGGCGTCATAGGCGTTAACAGAGAGTACACATTGGTTGTATTCCGTTCATGCCTGGAGTTGCTCCCGGAAGCTGAAAAGACTGCGTTTATGGTGAGCAGATGTTTTGAAGCGTACTGGAGAGGCAAGGACAAAGAAGACGGAGATATTTCATGCTTTGAGGACGTTAAGTCAGTGGAGGTGGGGGGTTTTCTGGTGGTCGCTGAGTCAATGAGTCGTCGTTTTGATAGCCATGACATGCTTTATAACCTCATCAACCTTTATCTTACGGTATTCTTCTAAATCTACAATCTACTTTTGCATTCTGAAATTTTATATTTATCATTTTATCTTGATTTTTAATATAGTTTGATTTAGAGGTGTTAGCCAAACCAAACCTGTTTTAGTCTGAAAAGTTTCAGTTCAACAAGATAACAAGCAGGCTTGAGGCTGCTCATCCAGTAAACGGGCATCTCAGTCTGGTTCCAGCCTTTTTAAATTTATTGATTATTTTGGATTGAGTAGGGAAATGAAGGGAAGGTAACAGAAGAGGAGAAAAGCCAGATATGCAGTTTTGTAGACTGTTCAAAGCTCTCTCCGACCTCACTTCTAGACGCAGTGCAAAACCCCATTATGCCTCTCCGATTCATCGTGCAAGCCTTGCTGGTGGAGCAGCTCAACACTCGCATCTCCCTTCGTTCCACCAAAGGAAATGGGCCTCCACAGAGGAGACGCTCCAGCTGCAAGGATCCCATCACGCTCGGCGCCATTCTCCACCGCGATGCAACCATGAGAGAGGAGGCAAAGATGAAGGCCGCTGTGGATGCCACGAGCTCTCGCATTCGAACTTTGGAGAAAGAGCTGAGCGGCATGAAGAAACTCTTGACCGAGTCCGATCGCTTGCAGCGTAGTATTCTGGAGTCTACTCGTTCGTCTAGCTTCCATTACGACACAGAGAACAAGATACGCAGAGGCGAAAGGGGCTCAATTTCTTCCTCAATGTTCAGGTCTAGCGTTAGGGAATCAGATCAGAAAACTGGAGAAGAAAGTTCTTTTCCTGACAGCTATCGTCATCGTTCTTTTGACCGAACTCCGAGACAGGCGAAAAGCATGGCGAAGAGGGTGATGAATGGGATAAAGAGCGCGTTTCGGGGGTCGAATTCTGGACCAAAACGCGGTACAGAGACTAAGAGTAAAGTTTCAAGTTTCAGATGGGATGGAAATGGAGTGGAAGATGGTGGTGAAGACGACGACGCCATTGTTTCGACCAGAGAGAAGAACGTCTAATCCAGAACAGAGGTATTCTAAGTAGTTCGTAGAACAGTATTAACTTTAATTGATTCCATATAGCACATACTTTGCCTGAGGAACTCAAATGTAATTTCATTCTGTTCAAACGGTGTTTGTTTTTCTTGTTTTGAACTATCAAAGATGTCAGGGAATATCCTTTTTAATCAATTGAATTACTCAGATGAAATCATATATGTTATCGTCCTAACAAATTATTTCTCTCACCATAAATTTTTATTAGGGTAAATAACAAATCAACCATCGTGGTTTGATATCAATGACAAGTTAATAACTACGGTATTTTTTTTAACAAGTTAACCATTCATGTATGTTAAAATGACAAATCCAACATCATGTGGACGTTTAACGTTAAAAAATTGGGTGCCAACGTCCGAACGCCAGCACTCCGGTGTTCTGAATTCAAAACGCCCAACGCAAGGCGTTCTGATTTTCTGAAGAATTCAGAACACCCAACGCGGCATTCTAAAGAATTCAGAATGCCGAACGGCGTTCTGAACAAATCATAATGCCGCAGGGCGTTCTGAAGGGGCGTTCTAAAGAAAATCAGAACGCCGGCAGGGAGACATCACGAATTTCGCGGTGTCTTGCGCACCAGACACCGCGAAAATCTCGATGTCTCACCAAACACCGCGAAAATTTGTGGTGTCTTAGCACTAGACACCGCCAAAATTCGCGGTGTCTCACCAGACACCGCGATTTTTACTGTGTCTTGCGCACGAGACACTGTGAAATTCGCGGTGTCTCCCCGTTCGGTGTTCTGAATTCTTTAGAACACTGTGTTAGGCATTCTGAATTCTTTAGAAAATCAGAACGTCCCGCGTTGGGCGTTCTGAATTCAGAACGCCGGAGCGAGGCGTTTCGTCATTCGGACGTTGGCACCTAGTTTTTTAACATTTAACGTCTACGGGATGTTGGATTTGTCATTTTAACATACGTGAGTGGTTAACTTGTTAAAAAAAATACCATACTGGTTGACTTGTCATTGACCTCAAACCACGATGGTTGATTTGTCATTTACCCTTTTTATTAATTTCAATAATTGATTGAGACTTATTTTGTCTAAAATTAAAGGTAAAAAATATGCTACTGAGTCTACAATTTAAATAGGGAAAATAACAAATCAACCATCATACTTTGTGTTCAATAATAAGTCAACTATTAAACTATTTTTATTAACAAAATAACCACTAAACTATGTGAAAAGGTCCTCACGAACATCGCTATCACGTTTGATGTTAAACGTATTGACTTCGTTCTTCGGCGGATTGTGTACTGTTCTGCTGTGGATCGTTATTGTTAAAAATAACGTTATAATATTGATGGTCCCCCGCAGACCGGAGCACGATATGTTGCGGATTGACTACGATCTGCAGTGGATTCATAATGATCCGCCGCGGATCATCATTCATCGTCTTCTTTGTATAAATTCACACTACAGTCCTTGCGATTTTCTCAATGATTTTGTCAATAATTAGGGAACCCTAGAGATCTTTGAGAGCTGAATTGTATTGCAGTTTGGCAAAGTTGAAGCCTTTTTTGTAACACAAATGGCATCTTGGAGTATATTTGTTATTAACTGCCAAATTGAAGTGGGGTCCACGTCAACAATTTTGGCAAATGAGCAACGTGCAATTGCAGACGAATTTGCTATAATGGTGCATTCCTTCTCAGCAACTCTAGATGAGGAAGAGATTTGTTTATTATGCGAATCCAGTAGTGATAAAGACACGGACATGGCCGAGAGTAGGCCTAGACGCCTACCACAAGTAGAATGTACATTCGTTGATATGGGTCTTGGCAATAATTATAGTTCACTAAATAAAATTAGAGAAGAAATTGTTAATCATACGTTGAAAAATGGGTACGGGATAAAATTCACCTATAGCGACGCTCATCGGTTGAGGGCTACCTGCCAGGAAGAATACACGTGGTAGATGCACGCCTAAAAAAAGCAAGGGGAAATAGAGTTTCAAATAATATGCTATAACGATGTTGACACTTACTCGAGAAAAGATGGAAAGCCGTCATGCCTCTGCCAAATAGGAGGTAGCGCATTACTTGGACAGATTTAAAAGTCAGCCGACTTGGTCTTTTCTTTCATAATTGAGACAGTCAAGAAGGATTTAACATCAACATCGCACCTTGCCTTGCTAGAAAGGCAAGAAATGAAGAAAAAAAATTAACAAAGGTGATGACAATGAGCAATACAAGCTCATATGGTCCTATCCCGAGAAAATTCAAAGGTCTAATCCAAGAAGCTCGGTGTGTGTTCGTTAGAGATGAGTGCATTTAAAAGAATGTACATGTGTTTGAGTTGTTGGAAGATGGGGTTGTTAAACTGTGGTAGACCAGTTATTTGTTTGGATAGTTGCCACTTGAAGGGAGCGACTCCAGGCCACCTGCTCACTTCTGTCAGCATCGACGTGAATGATAGAATATATCTGATTGTTGTACCAGTGGTTGAAGCAGAAAATAGAGATTCTTGGAGATAGTTTCTGGAATTGTTGCTCGATGATCTAAACAACTCGTCCGGCAATAGGTGGACAATCATTTCTGACTGACAAAAGATGCGTTTGATTGATTTTGCCTTTTGTGTTTATGTTATACATTATGTACCAAAGTTTGACTCATACTGTGAATCTTAGTATAGGCTGGTGCTAGCTGTTAGAGAGGTAGCAGGGCAAGCGAACGATCGGTTTTTCATTTGACACCTATATGTTAATTTTCAAAAACAATTTAAATGAAAGTTATTCAATGATGCAATATGGGTCGTTTCTAGAGCCACAATAGAGAGACACTTTGAGAGAGAGATGATGAAACTATTTTTGCTTGACCTTGCAGCCCATAACTATCTACAAGAAATAGATGCTGAGATGTTGGGCCAAACATACTTTCTGCTGTATCCTAAAGTGCAACCTAAACCTCAACAACCTAAGCGAGTCCTTAAACACCTACTGTGACATCCCATTTCTGTTTATGCATTTTTCATAAAATTTTGAACATTTTGAAACCCATTTAAAATATACTTAATTGAAAAATAGTAGAGTACGTTACGCGGAATAAAAACATTATATGTCTTACAGAAATAACACAATTAAAATACTTAAAATCACTAATAAAGTCTTTATGCCATTTAAACAACTTTTATTTATTAAAGCCATAACCCCCGAGGTTGATCCGTACATGATAACACAAGCTCGAATTGCATCACAGTTCTTTCACGTGAGCTCAATTGGGCAACAATCAATACCTACATCACAGATAGAATAATGAGCCTATTGCCCAGTAAGGAATATAAATGAAATGCAACTGTAACCTCTATGACAACTCTACATGCATTAGTCTGATATATCTGTAAGCTGGGTGAGAGCAACCTCTTCAGTCTCCGAACTCACTAAAAATGAGCCCACTTATATTTACATTTATTTACCATTTGGGGTGAGAGCAACCTCTTCAGTCTCTGAACTCACCCACCCGTTGAGTAAGAGCAACCTCTTCAATTTTCAAACTTACCCAAATGAGCTATTTTCTACGTTTGAGTAACCTCTTAAGTCTCCGAACCCACGTAGAAAACACATTATTATCTTCATTATTAACCCATGAAATGCATGACGTACAATCTACTAACATGCCTATATGAATGTCACACACAACAGTTCATATATCGCAAACAATATTACAAACAACTAACAAATAATGAATACAATCATGCTTCAACTATAATTTAACACCAAGCAAGCTTTCAATTATATCCTTTACCTTTACAATCATACAACAAACCTATTCTTTTATTCTTCACACGTCATTTCCATCAAGAGTAACCTCTTTAACTACATTTGTTCAACGTTGTAGGTACTAAAATATGGCATCGATCAAACTTACAATGCATTAACAACTATCAAGGGAATCACGTTGTTAATCCTAATTTCCTATAGTCATACTACATACTAGAGTGTCAATATATTAGTTAACATAATTAATAAATTCTATTTATTTTAACCCATGCAAGGAAATATGACAAGAATATTACAATGAGTATTTGACAAAAAAAAAACTAATTTATTTAACTTCAAGATTATTACAAAAATAGCACCACACATTTAACATCTAATTACAGGGAGTAAATCATGAAAAACATATTACCCATGCATAAACTTTCGTTTGCTTCACTGATTAATTTCCTACAAATCTCCTCCTATTATTTAATTCACTAATCCTAAAGTAGACATAGGGCATAATAAATCTAAGTGGAACAATAGGTTTCGGTAGTTTATTAATAGAGGCTCATATAACCATTAACCTTTACAGAGAGCTATTCAAGAAATTAACAAATCATGCAAGGATTCACTTCTACTAATTCTTCTAATAACAGATTAGCCTGTTGTCATCAAAAACCCTTAGCCACAATCAGAACACACAGATTTGTTTCCTCTTTACAAATTGTTAGCAACAGGTTATTCTCTTATCATCCAAAACATATGATCAATTCAAGTAGTAAAGAACATGAGCAATAAACCATGAAAGAAACAATATCTCACAAGAAATCATGGCATGAAAAAAAAACTACAGAGTGCTTATAAAAGAAAACATGCAAAAGACCATGTTATCTACTGAACTAAAACTTCTAGAGAACAATCAAGAAACATTTAGCAAACACTCCTACTCCTGTGACGTAGGTCCTTATGGACAAACCACACGCAATATTCCTTACCTCGTGTGTCTCTTCTCTTCACTTTCCTCAGCAGTGATCCTTTTCTTCGTCAACAACAACTCACAAAATAGTTCTCTCTCTCACCAATTTTTCTAGAAAGAAAAACTTCAAACTCATACGTCCTATCTATATACCTCAGACAACCCTCCAACTTCCCTACGAAGGTGAAGAGTCGAGAATAAAGATTGTTGGACGCCCACTGAAGCGTCAAGAGTCAAAGATTTCTTTTCTAGCCATGGATTATCGCTTCCAGAAGGTGTTTTAAATGGTGGTCGATCGATTTAACTCTTGGACGATCGACCACCCATTCGCTGAATGACTGCCAATATTTGCTTCAGATAACGTTGGCTGATCGTGTCGGTCGATTGATGAAGTGGCCGATCGAACGCCCCGATCGATCGCTAGTTTCTTCCATCACAATTTGTCTGATTTTATTTTCTTTTAACTCTTTAAGTTTATTTTGAAATCCTTATTTCCTAACAATAAATAATAACATCCCTATAATTCCAACACACTTCAACACTTTATTCTTCATAATAAAAAATACCAACAATAAAGTGTGACAGATTGACAATGACCAACATACTATATTTTCACTTAATCTAATGTTTCCACGAAACTAAATACCCTGGGTATTACACCTACATCCTACCAGCCTGGGACAAACTGATTATCAGTATGTTCGAGATCATACAAAAGTGCATCGATCATTAAAAAAAATGAAAAGATGGCATGCTCGACGGACCTTTTGTGTCCGCAGGTTAAGAATCGGCTTGCCAGACTATAACTTGCAGATCGCAATTGGAGTCCCTAGTTTTCATGCACTGACCAGTTTGAGGTCAGCAACGGTAACAAACAGTACCATGTTGATTTGGACCGACGTACTTGTAACTGTTACCGGTGGTAGTTGACTAGCATCTCGTGTGTCCATGCAGTATCGTATATGCAATTCATGAGGAGATCTCTAGAGGACTTTGTGCATGAGTGCTACCACCGGAAAACATACATCGCGATGTACTCCCACTTTTTCTACCCTGTCAGTGGACAAATAATGTGGCCTCTAGTGATGCATCTTGATCTAATTACGCCACCCCCATTTAAGAGATGTCCTGGAAGAAGAAAACAAAGAATATGTGATGTGGACGAGGCCCTAAGCCAGATAGTACTGCCCAGGAGACATCAAAACATGATGTGTGGTGGGTGTGGAGGTGTATGGTACAATTCCCGCACATGTGAAGATCCATAGTCTAGTGGATGTGGCGGCCGTTAGTCTAAAAGCAGAGGTAGCAGAGGTGGCAGAGGAAGGTTGTATATCACATTTATAGGTTTTAGAGTCCCCAAGACAGCCTCGAGATAGTTCCCAATATAGTCACCAAGACAGTCCCCGAGACAGTTCCCGAGACACAGGTAAGCACATTATTTGCAATGTATTATGCAGGAGTATGATGCACAAAGTCCACAAACACACACAAACACAAATGTGGACCTTAACCTCCCTTAATTAGTCACTTTGATTATGCATTGTCGTATCTAATTAGGGAAGGTTAAGATCCACATTCTTGTATGTTTCTTTTTGTTGTCCTCAACAACAATTGTAATGTAGAGGTGTCTTCGAAGGCCGCGAAAACAAAGAATATAGGGTGGATATTTTGGTTTGCATCTGTAATGCATATATGCACGATATGGTTGTAATTGATGATAAAATTTTGAATCTGTACTTCATTTTTAAACAAAAATTTTGATCATGTACTTCATTTTGAATCTGTGAATGAAATTTTGACTATGTACTTTTTGATCGACCACGCTGACGTTCCACCGTGGAAAATTGACTTTTCGCCGCGAGAAGTTGTCATTTTGTAATGGAACATCATACATGCCGCAGTGGACCGACGTGTTTCTGCGGCGGAATATCAACTTTCTACGGCAGACAGAAAAAATTCCTCTGCCTTGTATATTTCAGTGTTATGCACATGTTGCTTAAATTGTTGCAATGAATATGTTAGTTGTTTGTTGATGATGTATGAAAAGGTTTGAGTCAATTTCTCTTTCAAAAAATTGAAAATTTTGCAAGAGTTTCCTTTGTTTTTAGTCTATCCCCCTTATGACATTATCAAAAAAACCATATATTATCAAAGTCAGATATTTTCTAAATAGATATTATCTAAATAAACAAAACAATACATAATTTTTTACAACCATATCGTGCATATGTGCATTACAGACAAAATTTATCAATTCAATTACAACCATATCGTGCAAATGTGCATTATAGATGCAATTTATCAATTTAATTACAACCATATCGTGTATATGTGCATTACAGACACAAACCAAATTATCAATTCTGTTACAAGCATATAATTTACATGTACACTAAGAATTGATGTAATCTAACCACATCAAGTATTTGTATTGTTTCCTAAGGAACATCTAACTGTCTACCTCTAATAATCTATTGTAAATGTGGTATATCTAGTTTTGACGGACATTTCATCTATTGATCCTTGCATGTTTGCCCACTCAATCCCATTATTCGATCTTACTTGCATATAAGTATCAGATGCAAAACCGATGCTCCGCTTGCCACCCATTTTGCTAAGGCACGATGACTTTTCATCTTTTTGGAGCAAGTGTGAACATCGTTATAACACTTTATTTGAAACATCATTTCACTTGGCATTTTCGAGGCGTGTATTCGCCACATGCATCCTTCCTGGCAGGCAACCCTCAACCAATGTATTCAAGCGTGTTCTTGTGCTTGTACCCTAGTATATAAGACTCAACTGTGCTGTCCGGTGAGTTGATTGTGAACCATGAAATCTTTGGCAATGCTTAGTACAATGTTGGAGTAGAGCTCAATGATGATGTTGTGAGGGTTAAGTACTACGAGTTTTCTGTCGAGTAAGACGAAGTTTTTGATGTTTGTAAATTTGGGAGCTGTAAAGAGGTGAAAGAGTTGGAGGCTATGTAACAACCCGATCCTAATTTTTTCGCAAAAAGATGTAATCAAACTCAGGGAGTAAAAATTTGCGTAATATATAGGTACATCGTCCCTATACATGTTGAGTGGTGACTCGTTATTTTGTGGGAAATCCGATTCGGATAAAAACTTAGTCAAAAATGCAAAGGAAATGGATTTGCGGCCTGTTCGAACACCTGAGGACGACATTGCGGACGTGAAGTGTCATCCGCAACACACCTAGAATGTTGCCCCGACTTGGGACGACTTCGGGGATGAGATGACGCGTCTGAACTTCGGCGCGACATGGACTTCTGGACGACCTTGCGGACGATGCAGATGAGAAAGAATGTGTCCGCGTCAAATCTGTTTAAGTCTGGAGATTTTCGGACTAGTCTGGACGCCGCCGAATGAGAAAGGACCTCGTCCGATTTGCCTCTGTCCAATTTTTGGACACATTCAGACGATGTATACGGACGACGTACAGATGCCAAACAGCGTCCGAATGGTTATCTGGATAGTACAGACGAGGGGGACATTGTTTCTCGTCCGAAACCCCAAATTTGCCTAAGGAAATTGGCCTTCCGGACCAGCTGCGGACGAGATCAAGTCATCCGCACTCATCCGAATCGTCCTAGTTCAGCGACAAAATATTTTAAAAACCAGAATGAAAATGATGGGGACCCAATCAAAACGCAGCTCAACGCCTCTCACTCCCACGATTCCGACTAGTCAGGAGGTGTCGCCTGCATACTCTTCCTAGGTGTACGTTTGGTCGCCTGGGTGAGCCCTATTTCTCCAGCCTTCATCTCCTTCTTCTTTATTTTTTCTGGTTTGCTGGGAGGGACTGGTGACTGCTGCGTGGGGAGAGTCGCCTAAGGAGCTACTACCTGAGGAAGGAGAGTCTTCAAGGGTAATCAGTGGCCAATTGAAGCCCCTACACCCGAGTAAAAGTGTGTGTGTGTGAATGTAGTGATTGTTGTTCATGATTTAAACTCTATAAATTTCTTGTATGTCTTAACTCTGTAGTTCCTTTAGCTGCTCTATTTGGTTGTTACATTTTTGCTTCGTTCTGCTGTGATATTCATGTTTGTTCTGCTGCCATATTTCGTCACTTATTTACATTCTTTGGATGATTATGTTCCTCTAGATGTTATGTTAAAATGATGACAAGATCATAGAGTAGAAAGATGAGTCCGTGAAGTAATGATGGCTGTCAAGGAGAAATGAGATAAACTTTCTGTTACATTATGAATATGCTTACTTTTCTGTCTTTCCTTATATATATTCTTGCTGTGAATATTAAACCCGCAAATCGCAATACCTTGCTGTGATTTTTTTACTGTAACTTTATTCCAATCATGTGATTTAAATTTGGAAGCATCGTCTAATATCTATGCAAGCACCCTATTATTATGAAACATTAGCTGTAGTTTCATTTCCCATGCACTACACCTATGCTTTTAGCACATTTTGTAGTTCCATTTTGTTGTATTATGCTGTTGTTATACTTGTTGTACAAAAGCATGTTTAAATGATGGATTCTGTTGTCATTTAAAAGTACGCTAAGATGTTCGTTTCTATATTGGACGCAGTTATTCGCTATTATTTATAGTTTTTGGATAAACATGTTTCCACTGCTTTGTTTCGATACTTTCACTGCTACATATAACCGTTTAAGATGCACGTTTCGCTGTTCGGTCTTTAACATTTCACTGCTATTCTAGTCGTTAATAAGCATGTTTATCTCTGCTCTGTTCGGATATTATTATTACTACTGTTTATAGTCGTTTAACAAGCATGTTCTCGCTGTTTTGTTTCCGTTAATTCCTATTGTGATCATTATCATTCAAGAAGCATGTTTTCACCATCCTATTCAATATATTGTTGCAGATCTAATTGTTAAAAAGTATGTTTCACCGTTCGTTTCGATTATTCTTTGCTGATAATATTTAGCGTTAAAAAGCATGCTTCGTGGTTTCGTTCGATAATATTCGATGCTGTTCCCTTTAGGTTTACAAGCATGATCGTTGTTCTAATTTGACATTTAATCATTATTCTATGCTGTCGTTACTTGCACTATATTAAAGCATGCTTTGGTTCTTGTTTTATTGGGTGATTATTAGCATGTTTAGCTTCCTCCTATTAGTTATGCACTGTTATTACCTTCGATTTGTGTATAAGTCTGTTCTGTTACTTGTGTTACCCGTTATATACTGTAAATTTCTCTAAAGCGTTGTTATTTAATTTAGAAGTGCTATGTTGTGCTCACGCTAATAGAAACCAAATAGGTGGTACCCCCTCGGGGTGGTACCTACATTCACGAGTGAGGAAAGACACTAAGAACAAGAATGTTTCAGGATGGGTGGGACATGTCCATCACTGAAAGAAAATCCTCTGGCGGGATACGCTGGAAGGGCAGAAACCTTGAAAGCGGGATACGCCAGAAAGGGAGGAACCTTGAAGGTGGGAGACGCTGAAAAGGGGACAACAAGGGAGTTGGGATAGATGGATAGTTCGGATCTAGCCTAGCAGCTAGGATACACCCTCACTAAGTCGGGAAAGGGACTAGTATGCACATAGGAGGTTAGAAGCCGATCAAACTATGCCATCTCAAAGGACAACCTCCAATCTCCAGCTTGAAGTACGAGTAAAGAACCAAGAATCCAAAGAACGTAATAAAAGAATTGGTTTGGGTGGCCCTCATTCCAAGAAGAATTAAATAGAGAAATGCATAAATTGTTTTCCCTCATCTCCTTATTGGGCGAAAGCTCACGTTTTTACTTGTGGTGTAGGAAATGAAGTGATTATGCTAGGAGCTCTAGAGGAGTCCATTCCGATGGAGCCTGCGGTAGGTCCGGATGAGACGCCAACAGAGTGGTAGTACGGTTGCAAGGAAGTAAAGAAAACAAAAAGAAATTTTTGTAAGGGCTAACGTCGAGTTATTTTCTTTTACGAACGTTAATTACCCTTTTACCCCTAATTGGATATTTATTCGGCATATTATGTAGACCTTACGTGGAAACTCAAACCTTGGGTTTTAAAGTAATGCCTAAGAAAATGTTTTCAATTTCTTTTTTTCGCTAGATTGTTAATCATAGTTTCTCGTTTTTCGTAAATTGAATTTCTTGTTTAGTTATGTTTCCGCAACTTTTAAGAATGAAATTTTATCGCTTCTGCAAACCATGAATGCTAATTCTTCACTATTAAAGGAATGATAAAATGAGCCTTTAGTAACAAACGGATTTTTGCACTCTGATAATCCTTTTATGAAAAGATTTTTTCTTTTAAGAAATATTTGACTCCGAAACTTGTTGCCTTAGTAATTAATAATGTATTTTAAAATGGTTAAGAAATCCGGGTCGTTACAGGCTAAGTTTCGTCCATTGTCGATATAGTTACAGGAATGCATTTGTCGTAGAAAGGAACTCCGAGCACTCTAAGTCCTGTAACTGTACCGACAATGGCCAAAACCTAGCCTCCAACTCTGTCACCTCTTTACAACTCCTAAATTTACAAATATCGAGAACTTCATCTTACTCGACAGGAAAACCGTAGTCCTTGACCCTCAGAACATCGCTGTTGAGCTCTACTCCAACATTGTACCAAGCATCGTCAAGGATTTCGTGGTTCGCAGTGAACTCGTCGGAGCGTATAGTCGAGTCTTATATACTAGGGCACAGGAACGCAGAATGATGAATGATGATCTGTGGTGTATCATTATATTTACGTCGTGGATCGTAGTCAATCTGTGGTGAATCGTGTTCCAATATGCGGCAAACAATCAATATTATAACGTTAGGTTTAAAAATAACAATCTGCAATGGAATAGTACACGATCTGCCGCGAAACAAAGTCAATACGTTTAACGGAAAACATAACAACGATGTTTGTGGGGACCTTTGTCCATAGTTTAGTGGTTATTTTATCAACAAAAATAGTTTAGTGGTTGACTTGTCATTGATCACAAAGTACGATGGTGGATTTGTTATTTTCCCATTTAAATATTAAGTGATGCTTCGATTATTTACTATTCATTAACATATACAAAAAGATAAATATCAATATCGACTTCAAAGTTTGTAGATCCATGTAACAACGCTACATGATACTTTTTTTTGTGCTTAACACTCCAAACTCAAAAGGAGAGAATTTAATTTGAGTAAATTCTTTCCTGAGGGATTGGTAGGAATCAAAGATGAATTTTTCAATTTTCTTTTTTTTTTTCTTTGCCTCCAATAAAATCTATAATTTTTAAATTTTATTTTTTTCTGAGTAAATTTTTTGTTTTAATCAAAATTCATTTGTTTGCGTTGACCATTCTTTGTTGTGTGTCATGAGTCTTCGGCCACGTGTGATGTAAAATTTGCAATTTTTGAATTTTTAATTTATCATAATAAATTTTTTTACTTTAAACAAAGTAAAATTGTTTTGCGTTGAGTAGGTCCTTGCTCCATGTTGTGATTCTGATCATGTGTGAAAGGTTTGGTCAATAGTCAACTAGTGCATTTTGTGTTCCTCTGCAGTTTGAAGCTTTGAGATTATGTTTGGTAAATTCGTGTTATCATCAATTTAGTTCCGAGTTTTGTCTCAATTTGTTACATTCGGATTTAAGAATTTTATTTAATATTTATAATTTATTAGTTTTTATTATATATATTAAATAAAGTAATTAAATTTTATTTTTATTTTATTCTATTTTTTCTTTTTTTGAAGGAAGAGTCTTCTTCCTCTTGGGCAAATGAAGGAGATGAGGGTAGAGAGAGAATGGGAGACCAGTGAACAAACCATGTTGTTTTTCTATTGGATTCACATGTATATAGTGTTTTGATCTCTGATTTTTGTGAAGGAACTTTGCGGATACATCGTCTTCTAGCCCAATTTTGAAGTTTTTATTTTGTGTCAGGCTTGGATTCAAGCTTGGAAACTTAAATCCTTTGGTTGTTTCCTTGTTGTCATGTGGTTTTAGAGTTTATGCAGGGGTCTGAGCCGATTTGTGGAGAGAATAGGTGAAAAGGGCGAGTTTTCCTCTCGGTTTCGCCCTGGAAACCTCATCCTCGATCTACTGCTTTTGTAGGTTTGATCGATCATAGCTTGCGGGAAGTTGCTCTCCATCGTCCATGGGATGTGGGACGTTTGCAGAAACGCAGGATGTCCGTTCCATACGTCCACGTGAGCACTAGACGTTCGCAGTAGCACAAATGTTTGTGGATAGGGCGTCCGCATGGGATCTTCGTGCAGTATGTTTGGACTAGACTAGATGGCTGGTTTGGTTGTCCGCTGTACAGACCAAATGACCATGATATTCATTTTTAGGTTGCCACTTGGCGCTACACACCTCCACTAATTTCGTGACCTTGGTTTTCTCCCCTTTTGGTTTAGGTTCTTTGTGTGATCCTGGTTGAGCGTAGGGTGAGTCGCCAACTGCTGCTTGGTCTTGGTTGACCACAATTGTGTCTTGTCGATCGTTGTTGAGTCCTTGATGGGCGCTAACATGTTTTGTCAATGGCTGTGAGGTCTTGACTGACTGTTTTGTGTCTTGTCGACACTTGATAGTCCCTGTTGACCATCGTCATGTTTTTTCGACCATGGTTGTGTCTTTGATCGCTGCTTGTTTTCTACTTGACCCTAGTTATGTGTCATTGACTACTGCTTTGGCTTGGGTGAATGAAGTCATTCCCTATCAATATTTTGTTGTCCCAGTTGACACTGTGTTATCTCGGTTAACACTGTTAACACTAAGTGGTCCTTGACTACTGTGTTCTTTGAGTCAAACATAGTTGTATTTTGTCAACTGATAGATCTTTTGGGATAACTTTTGATATGCCAGATCGTTCGCTGTTATGTTTTGGTTGATTTCATAGTGTGTTTCATAGGGTTTGGGTTTAGTGATCTTCACTTGGCTTCCTTTGCCATGTCTTATTTTTAGTTGGTGTGGATTCTTGATTAAATGTGGAGTTTTTTGTTGCTCTTTCTGTTGAAGCAGGAGGTCTTGTGTTAGTTTTTCTTGTTTGGTTTCGATTTACGCGTTGGGACTCTTGTTTATTTTCAAGTGTTAGTTTGGAGTTTTGATATTGGTTTAGTTTTAGGTTCTGACGGTGTCCCTAGTTTTGGTGTCTGTTTCTGACAGCACATGTGGCTAGTCGGCTATGTTTCAATCATCTTCGAGGTAGAGATTTTATACTTTATTGCATTACATTGCATCATGATTTTCTAAACTTTATTTTATGGGTAGCCATATTTGAAAACGTGACAGAGACTGTTTGATAGATCATCAATTTTTATGCTATATATATACGTGAGTTTTACGCGCATGATATTTCATAGATTACTATGATAGTAATATAGGAGGATGAATCTTGATACTTTGAACAGTCACACTGTCAAAGTATCACGAGGCTATCTAGATACATCTTCTACTATGTGAAGATGTTTTGTTTGTGCACTATGTGAAAATGGTAATAGGTTGGTGATGACACACTCCTTGGGTTTTGAATTGCTAAACCTAATTAGGGTGTATTTATTTTAGGTTGTGTCATCGCAGACTTGTTTGCTGACAACCCTTGTGAGGTGCCTTGATCTTCATATTGAACTCACAATTCTTTCTCCAAGCTAATGAAGTGTTGCTATCTTTGGACTGCCACCTTTCTCTATGATTGTATCAAAGGGATCCTTGTGTAACACTCGAGAAATTTGCTCATTTAATTTTTTATAATGTGATATTGTAGAATTTACATAGATTAATTATAGTTACAATTGAAGAATTTTAGTGAAAGATTAAAGACATTTGAATTATGAAATAAGTTATAGAACTAGGAAAGTTAGAATAAAGGATTTTATTTTATAAAAATATAGGATATTCTAATGAATTAGGAAAGCTGCCGCAGAAGGATTTTATTTAATGGAAAATATTATACATTAAGCATGGGATAAAGTTGGAAAACGAATGTGTAAAAGATCGGATGAAAGACTGGTTGTCAAATTGGAAACGAGTGGACAGAGATCGGTATCCGTGGAAGAATTGGAATCCACAGAAGTGTTAGGATCCGTGGGACTGTTCATTTCCTTGGAAGGGATTGTTAACTTAGGAATGGTCTACATGAAGGGCAACTATTGGTAGACATTGCGAAAGTGTTAGAATTTGCAGGAGCGTAGGCATCAACAAAAGGATTAGAATCCACACATGTGTGTGCATCCATGAATGGGACGATGTTGTTTTGATGAAGGGATGTTTACTAGAGGAACGGATGAAACAACAATGATAGAATAAGGTCAATGAACGGCTGAGATCAAAGATGGAGATAAATGTGGAAGGAGGAGAATTAATGATGCAAAAACTAAAGACTTAGGATGAAGTTAGAAAAGTCGAGAAATCAATATGAGCAAAAGGCGGTAGAACTCGGCAATGGTGGATGATCTCCAATGGCACAATCAATCACAGTCTTGACAATTCCTTACAGTTGCTAACAAAATTAGTGGCGGTCGATCAAGAAATTGTGAGCCGATCGATCGTCCAAAGAATATTTTGAATTGTTGTTGACCTTGGCTAAATAGCGATCGATCAATGAGGATATGTTAATCGACCAGTTGGCTTGGGGAAATATTACTCCTTTACAATTTTCCTATTTCTCCAAAGAACTTCTCCTTGATGAATCAAGAAGAGAATTCTCACCAACAAAATAGTGAGTTTGATTTCAATCTTCAAACTTGTTCACCAATTGAAATTTGCTAGAAGAATTGTAAGAATCTAAAGATCAAGTAAGTCTCACAACACTTCAAATTTAGTTTTTCAATCACAAGGATTTCAAAATCCAAGAGAAATAGAGGAAATAGCCAAAGCTAAAAGAGTTTTTTATTTATAAATAATTAAAAACTTCTAATGAGTTTCGGTGGGGTATAAATAGCCCACCTTGAAAATAATTCTACTAGGAAAAGGATTGATTTATAGTTATCCCTAACCAACCCTTATGTAATACCTGGAATTAAGCTGAGACTAAGAATATAAATGATTATGAATTATTGGGAATTTTGGAATGATTTGTTATTTAATATTGTAATATCTCAAAATTTTGATATGCTAAGTATACGACTTAAGTGATAATTCTGGGGGTATTAGGAGCTGGAATGGATAATTAAGGTATTGACCAAGAGAAACATAAAATTATGTTCACATTAAGCTTAGGAGTATGATTTAGGATTTATTGGAATTAGCTTGGGTAATTTAAGATAATAGTCAGGTGGAACATATTTGTATAAAGTGAACTATGATACTCGAGTTATGTCCATAGTTAGTTTATGGAAAAGATTAAGGTTATGAGAGAATTGTTTGATGATATTTGGAGTTAGATAGGACGATATGAACTAGATTGATAGTCAATGAAATTAGTAAGAGAAAATGTACTTGGATATAATAAGGTTGAAAGAATAGGATCTATTATATTTTAAAGTATACTGAATTTAGTAAATAATAAGGTGAAAGAATAGTTATGGATTATATCTTGATTATGGGGGGATAAACTGAGGTTTGGATAATTTGGAAATTTAGGTTTGAATAATTTAGAGAAGTGATTTATTAAGGATATATATATATATACATGGAGGAGAAGTTGCATCAGAACGTTATAATATATATGGATTTACAGCATACTAGTTTGGAGAAGATGAAGTTGCGTGGAAAATATTACAATTACCATTAATACCTCACGTTATTCTTACAATGTATATATGTATATATATGTATATATGTATATATATGTATATATGTGTATATATATATATATATATGTATATATATGTATATATGTATATGTATCTATATATATATATGTATATGTATCTATATGTATATGTATATATATGTATATATATGTATATGTATGTATATGTATATATATGTATATGTATGTATATGTATATATGTATATATGTGTATATGTATATGTATATGTATATATGTGTATATGTATATGTATATATGTGTGTGTGTGTATATATATATATATATATATATATATATATATTTATACGTTATGGTACAATGTATATATAGATATTATGAAGAAATATACTGTGGACGTTCATGGTGGTCGATGGTCAGCAGCGTCGATCATCCTCCTTATCGACCGGTGATTTGGAATTCGATTTGGATTGGCGGTCAATCTTCCGAAGGAGAACCGATCGAGTGGTGATATGGAAAGTCGTTGGAAATGGAAATGTCGTCACTTGGAAGCTTCTGAATTAGATGTTGAACGCGTATGGATGGCGAAGGGTATCCCTTGGCTCTTCACCTTTATTGGATGCTGAAGGGTTGTATATCGTGGCCTATAAATAGAGATGAAAGGGAGTGGAGATTTTACAAAAGGGAAAAACCATGGGAAAACTTTGGAGAAATTTTGAGAGAAGTTGTGCTGTTGCGTTCTGTGATTTTGTGTGAGAAGTAGTGAAAGGATTTGGTGAGAGGGTGAACACCATGATGGTTCTTGTGTGAACTTTGTGGGAGACTATGAGAAGTTGAGAGGGAGGGAGTGAGGATATTTTGTGATTTTGAGAAGCAAACTGCGGATGAATTTCTGGAAGGCAAAAGAAGAGTTCTAGCAAAGTGAAAGGAAATTTAGGAACCTCACTTCTTCGGGTGGTAAGCGCTGTTGTGTTATGGATATTTATGCTAGGTTTATGCACTACTTTGATGGATATGTCAAGACTACTATGTGATCAGCATGTTATTGGTTAGATTACTCTCGACAAAAATAATAGGAATTTGACGCATTTCAAAGACCAATCACATGAGCCCGAGCAAAGGAGATCATTAACCTACTAAAGAGCTATTATTTTGCAGGTGATCTTATATTAGAGGAGCCTAGGCTTGAAGACAAAGAAGTATCAATTCATTTACTCACTTGGATTGATGATGAATTCCCTCGGCTTATCCACAACACTCGCGGCCATTTTGAAGATCGAAGCTCCGAAGCTAAGTTGGACCTTTTAGTTTGAAATATGTTCTTTTTATGTTTTCACATGTTCTTTAGATTTATATTTTTTGTTAGAATTACTAGATTTTTGGTTTGTTTGGTTAAAATTAGGGTAAATATTATGGTTGGTTTATTTTGAGATCTCGGCTTGCTTGTGAGCTGATTCCTCATGTCCATTTTATTGCTTTGAGAGGTTTTTATGTAATTTTCCATTAGGGCATCCCTTAACGAGGTATTTAACCTTCCTTAAGGAACCCTAAACTTAGTTTTGAAGACCAAATAGCTGCTGCTAAAAATGTTTTGTGGAGTTCTCTCTCGAAACCCCTCGGAGTTTTTGTCCAAGCTAAACCCGAAGACTCAACTTCAACAATTTTCTTCCTCACATTCTGCCATTCTTGGGAGGAGGAGTCTTATATTGGTGTATTCCAATACTTCCTTAGAAGTATTATTCCAGAGAGGAGACCCAGAAGATTGGTGGAAAATGAGCTGGAGTGGCTTTTACAAAAAGAGTCGATCGAAGTCATTGTTCCGGGTTTAGGGAATTAGCAGACCAACTCGTAAGGTTGTTGCTCTTCAATTTGTTCCACTTGGAATTTGGTTCTGTATTTTTTAGGGAGTGACCTCCTCTATATTGTGGGGAATTGGAAATAATTTTGTTTAATTTTGAAATCGAAGTTTGGATTTTATGCGTTGTTGATTGAGACACGTTGAAACTGTTTTGGTTGGAATCATTCCGAGACATAGAATTATTGCGTGCATATCTTTCATTCCATGACGTTTTTTACTGTGAAATTTGGACTGAATCTATTTCTTTGGTATTCCTTGAACCCCTGTAAATTTGGGATCAATTGGATCTCTGAACTAAAAGATATATTATTTTTAAATTTGGTTTCCTAATCTGTTCTGTTGGGTCTCTTTCCTGATATCTTTTTGCTTAATACATAACACCATCCTCACTGGGATTCTGAGCATGATTTTTGGTGACGTTCCTCTTGGTGATTACTAATTGCCCTCCAAAATTGAAGGGATTTACCTTTATGCACAGTGAGTTATAATCGTTGTAAAATTGAGTGTTTGTATTGTTTGTGGTGAATCTATTTTTGGAAAGTATATTGCCGATTACATAATTTTTGTTCCCTTGTGAATTTGACCTTGAATTTTGAGGTGAAGCTTCTTCCTTGTCATTTCCTTATACCCTGCAAATTTGAGAGTAATTGGCTTAATGCATTGGGAGTTATCATCAATTCAAGTTCAGTGATGTATTTTTGGTATTAGCCGATGAGCACTTTGCCTTGTTGTGAATTCTCGCATCCTGTGGTACATCAAAATTATTGATGATGAAATTCTGATATTTAGATTAATAATCCTGGTTATTATTCTGCTATGATCAAGTTGATTCTGTCTGTTGATCGCTGATGAATTTGGGATACACAGTTCGATTGAAATTATATTTTGTTGGTATGATCATGCATGATAGACTTTGAGGAAAGGAATTTGTATGCTATGGAAACCTATAGGCAGTAGTTAATATTTTGGATAAAGTAGTTAATTAGATTGTTGGAATATGGAGGGAAACTATAGCTTGTTGAGAGTAATGCTACGGTGAGTCCCATGCCCATGATTAAGTAGTAGTTTTGGGAAAAAATTAAGAAATATCAAGTAAAGATTATAACCGTTAAGTTGGTTGTAGGATAAGTCAAGGGTTACTCATTGCTTGTAGTTAGGGTTAATTATTGGAGAATCATTATTGATAATTTCATGTTGTTGATAAATTGGTTTTGAGAAGAAACTTTAAGTGTTAACTCTTTAAAGCTAAGGACTCCAAGTAAGTGGTACTACATGTGTTTTGTCCGAAAGGGCCTACGTCATGGGGATTAGGGTTTGTTTGATGCTTGTGTTTACTTGATGTATTGTTGATTGTTTAGTGTGAATTGTATGTTTATTAGACCTAAGTTCAGTTCCTTAGTTAAGAATAGATCATGATTTATGGATACGATAGATAGACATGTTAGACAGAATTGTATGTTTGCATCAACGTTAAGACTTTGAAATCCTAAAGTATACGGAAATTCAATCAATGTAATTGAACCTAAAGTACATGAAAATAAAGAAACGTAAATGATGTTTAGAGATGTGGGTTATTGAGTTGGTCACTTAGGTGTGTGCCACGGGATGACAGCCTTGTGCATAAACTGCTCTACCTTGTCAAGTTGATATCTTTAACACTTGTATAAGTAACTGAAACTAAATGAAAATAGGACAATAAAAGAATTAAATGGAATAAACATAAATAGTTGTTTTTGTGGTCCGGTTGGTTACGCCCGACACAGAAACCAAAGATAAGTAAATAGTTGTGATGGACTACGGGTCCATTCTATTATGGATCAAGCCTCAAAGAATATCATGGAGTTATTCAAGGTCAAGCATATGCGGAAGTTCAAAAGCAATGAAAGAGAAATGGAAAGACTTTCCAAAAACTGTGTTCCTTTTGACCTCTGACGAGTATTTGACTATTTTGGCATTACAAACAACGTCATTTGACAACAAGTGCTTCATGAAGCTTATAGCTGACTTCCTAATCTTTCTAGATAGAGCTAGATTGCTAAATTGGGACTTCATATGCTATGTCAAAAGCCCACGGAACAGAGAGCAAAAGTTAAGGAAAGTTCAAGTGTCCAAACTTGGAGATTAAGGAAAATCAAGATATGGAAACCATCCAAGTGGACGATTTCAACAAGGAATAGTGCCAAAGACCTCTAGACTTGGAGAAGAAAAAAGGAAGATATTGATTAAATATTTCTTTTATTTAATTAACCTAGTTTCTATTAAGTAAAAAATTGGACAACTTATTCTATAAGCTGATTAGGGTTATTGTTGCCTAATTAGTTTATTATTATTTATAATTTGTAGTTGGCTATTTAAAGTCACCTAATGTATGGTTTTAAGGGAGTTGAATTGAATAGAAAAAGCCTTTGCTTTATTCTCGAAATTATGAGTGATTCCTATTTCAAACCTTTGGTGAGTTATATCAAAAGTTCCTCCCTCGTGTGCGTTATATCACAGGATTAAGGTTACTTGTAAGTTAAGTAGCCTTTCTCATTGGTATCCGCGTTCTTCATCCTTGGAGGAAGAAGGTGTGAAGTGGTGTCCAACTTTCCAAAGGTGTGTCATCGACAAATCATCCATACGGGAACATTCGTCACATTACTTTGTATTTCTGGCGACCTATTTTCTATCACACATATTTTCTAATCCATAGCTGATATTTGCATGATTCTTCATTATTTTTATATTTCATCCAAGTTGACGTGGTCCAAATTTTAGCTCAAAAGGATATAAAACAAAGGAGTTACGTACTTTCAAAGTTCACTTTCCAAAACTGAATTTCTGCCAATTTAAGGAAAGTGGAGATTCAGTCGCATCACTCGACCTATTCTTATGACCGCAGAAAAAGGGACGCCTCTGTACTATTTTTTGGACAAAGAAGTCGATCGTACTCGACCGCCCTGCGATCGCTAGTGCAAAAAGAAGCATCCAAAGGTTGATCCAAAACATACCAAACTTCAACACTTCAACATCATATTTTCATATTATATTCTAATCCCCTTTCGCTGGTGTATCATTTGGTATTAGAGCTAAAACATCCTACTAATTCATGATAATTTTTCTTACACAATGATGGGATCACAAAACTACTCATGGAGTTCTTTCTCGAATGGGGCAAATTCACCACCATCTATTTCCAAGGTATCCCTCCTGCTATTCAACGGCTCAAGCAATGATTATAATGAGTGGGTAGAAAAAGTGGAAAGAATATTTGAGTGTTACGAATTTTTTGAACTAAGGAAGGTGCAACTAATAATACTCGGGTTCAAGGGGTATGCAAGCACATGGTGGAGCAACATTAGTGCAAAGAGGAGACAAGGAGGCGAAGAGATTCAGACTTGGATTCTATTAAAGAGACTCATAGTGAGTAGTTCGTTCTAAGACAAAACGAACAAGAACTCTACTATCAATTGAAACACCTCAAGCAAGGTTCCACCACCATCAAATAATATGTTGCCAAGTTCAAAACCCTAAAGATGTAATTAAGATGATTCTAATAATTGAGAGACAAAAAGAGAAGGAATTTCTTGAGGGGAAAATTTGCACCATTGTCACCACCACTCCCAAGGTATGAATATTCTTTTGAAAGCCAACAACCTCAATTAGATAAAATTATTGCCTTGTTTCACCAACTTGAAGCATACATATCAAGCACTCCGACCTTACAAGCACAAGATTGCAATGAGGTAATAGAAGGTACTCATGAGCAAATTGAAGAAAAAGTTATTTATGCCAAAGAAGGGCCATTACTCTCTTTGGAGCCTCAATTAGAAGAGGAAGATTGTCAAGAAGAGCAAGTAAACGAAACTATAAAGGACAATACGGTAAATACAATTTTGGTTGATTTCTCTTATGGAAGTTTTACTAATATCTTGTTGTGTGATATGATGAATACAAGCCGTCTATTTTGAAAATACCAAGCCTTGATGGCAAGAGGCACACACATGACAAGCATTCAAATTCGTGCTCAATTATGGAATATGGAACATTAAAGAAAAATCAGTTTGAAACTACTACGCTTAAAGCAAAGAGGTATGCTCCATTGAATAAATTGATTATGTGGATTTTTAAAGTTGGATGGATTGAAGATTCTTACATTAGTGACATGATATTTGGTTATGGAAATAAAGATATTCTCGTAAATTTTGGTGGAAATTCATTTATGGTTATGCATAGTGGCATGTTCTTTGCCTTAGTGAATTTTGATGTTGACTTTGATTACTATTTTGGGGCTGGAAGAACATATTACACCAAGAGGAAAATTTTAATGTTTGATGTGACTACTTGGCAAAACTCTTATGGCAATAGGATTAAGGTTAAATCTACTAGTTGTTTATTTGGTGATTTCAAAAACTACTTACCTATTTGTGCATCATTGTCCTAGAATAAGTTGCTAGAATATTTTCCTTATATGATCAATTGCAAAAAGGGAAAGAGGAAGCTAGTGGCCAATGCTTCAATTCAAAGATTGTGTTTCTAAAAATGGCAAGACAACTCATGGATTTTGAAAATCACTAGCAAGGAAAGTGCTTGGTGGAAACCTAGCAAACCATAGTGGAGGAAAGAGAACTTAAGAGGCTACAAGGACATCACAAATAAGGAAAGCTCATGGTTAGAATCTAGCAAGCTATATTTGAAGAAGAACAACTTAAAGAGTTACCAAAAAATTATTCTTTGGTCACACATACTCAAAGGTATTCTCAAAATTATTTTTATGGAAATCATTGAATTACAAGAGGGTATCCATGACATTGTTAAGCAAGTGTTCGATTATGGAAAGGGGTTTGTGAATATCTTACTATTAATGGTCTACAGCATCATGCAAGGATTATTTCTTTATGTCATTCAAGAAAATCTTATAGGCATTACAAATCTTGAAGTCCAAGATACATCCCTTTATCTTGTGGAAGAGGATTATTACGGAATTACTCTATGGCCACATATTGTTAAAGGTGTTGTCAAGATTATGTTTGTGGTAATCATTATTGTGACCTACATTATTTCTAATTCAAAGGCAAAGAATGAGAATCTAGTTTCCGTATTATTGTTCAAGCATGGGAAGAGGTTTATGGAAATGTTTTTAGCCTATTGCAACATTATTTGTTTCTATATTACAACCATGGAAAGATTGAAGATATTGCAAAGATGATAGCCCAAGATGATTCTACTTTTTATGGTAATAAAGAATATGGTAACACAATATATGATTTGAGGTCGAATCCTTTTCAACCCAGAGAGGATGATGGACTATGGGTCCATTATATTATTGATCAAGCCTCAAAGAATATCATGGAGTTATTCAAGGTCAAACATAGGTGGAAGTTAAAGAGCAATGAAAGAGAAATGGAAAGACTTTCCAAAAATTGTCTTCATTTTGACCTTTGATGAGTATTTGACCATTTCGGCATTCCAAACAATGTCATTTCAAAATGAATGCTTCATAACGATTGTAGGTGACATTTTAAGCTTTCTAGAATGAGTTGGATCGCAGAATGAGGACTTCATTTGCTATGTCAAAAGGCCACAGATTAGAGAGAAAAAGTTAAGGAAAGTCCAAGTGTCCAAACTTGGAGAACAAGGAAATCAAGATATGGAAACCATCCAAGTGGACAATTTCAACAAGAAATAGTTGCCAAAGACCTCTAAGACTTGGAGAAGAAGAAAGGAAGATATTAATTAAATATTAATTTAGTTAATTAACCTAGTTTCTATTAAGTATAAAATTAGATAACTTATTCTATAAGCCGATTAGGGTTATTGTTGCTTAATTAATTTATTATTATTTTATAATTCGTAATTGGCTATTTAAAGCCACCTTATGTATGGTTTTAAGAGAGTTGAATTGAATAGAAAAAGTCTTTGCTTTATTCTCAAAATTAGGAGTGATTCTTATTTCAAACCTTTGGTGAGTTATATTCAAAGTTCCTCCCTCGTGTGCGTTATATCACAGGGATTAAGGTTACTTGTAAGTTGGGTAGCATTTCTTATTGGCATCTAGGTTCTTCATCCTTGGAGGAAGAAGGTGTGAAGTGGTGTCAAACTTTCCAAAGGCGTGTCATTGACAAATCATCCATACAGGAACATTCGTCACATTACTTTCTATTTCTGGCGATCTATTTTCTATTATGGATATTTTGTAATCTGTGGCTAATATTTACATGATTGTTGAAGGATTACTCATTTATTTCATCCAAGTTTACGTGGTCCAAATTTCAGCTCAAAATGATCTAAAACAAAGGAGTTACGCACTAAGTTCACTTTCCAAAATTGAATTCTTGCCAATTTAAGGAAAGTGGAGATGTGGTCGCCTCACTCGACCTATTCTTATGACCGTAGAAAAAGGATTGCCTCTATACTAGTTTTTGGATGAAGAATTTGACCGCAACACTCGACCGCCTTGCGACTACTAGTTCAAAAAGAAGCATCCAAAGGTTGATCCAAAACATACAAAACTTCAACACTTTAACATCATATTTTTAGGTTATATCTAATCCCCTTCCGCTGGTGCATCAAGTTGTTTGTGTCGTCCGTTTGGTTATGCCCTACACAGAAACAAAAGAAATCACAGTAAAAGGAAAAAGTAACTAATATGTAAGTGAAAACAAAATGGAAAACAGAAAACTTCGTACAGACTTTATAAGTTGCATTTGTGTTTTACGTTTTATATTTATACTACTTACTAAGCTTTATGCTTATAGTTAGATCCTGTGATGTAGGTAAGGAGTCAATGATTGGATAAAGCTTGTTGAGGACGCAGCTGATGGGGTGTTGCTGGGTTGAGCTGTTTGTGTTGTTGGAGATGTTGACCTTGGGGGTTATGGTTCATGGAAATGGAATAAGTGTAATTAAATGTTTTAAGATCTTTCAAGTGTTTAATGGCTTTAAACTGTTTTAAGTAAATTTTTTAGCGATACTTGTTTCAATAGTTTTTAAACTGTTGGTTTGTAGTATTTAAATGTAATAGACTTCCGCTGTTTGTTACTCTGGTTTTCCCTCACACAAGTGTTTTAAAGGAAAGAAAATTTTTATACGATAAAAGTTACGGGATGTTACAAATATAATACCCAAAAAATATGTTTGGTAAACGTATTAATGATTGGTGCAATTAGTGATGATTATTGGTGATTTATTATATGAGAATTATTGGAATTGATTAAGTGGGGATTGTTGTTTAAGGATTATTGAATTAGTGAAGGGAATAAAGGTGTTAAGTGAAAGGAAATGTCAGTGGCGAAAACAATAGATGGCAGAAGTGAAGAAGTGAGGTCTGAGTGTGGTAGAGGTCGAGCATTTTGGAAGTCGAATTCAATGCCGTGAGGTTGACATGGAATGTCGACTGGGAATTAGAAGTCAACCCACATGATTTCGGCCACCGAGAAGATAAATTGAAAATCCCAAGACAACTTCTCTTCTGTGATTCCTCCACGTCCTCTTCCTTTACAGATGACAATCCTTAAGAGAGGTTAGGTGAGATTGTAGGGATTATATTATGCATGAGTGGGAAGCTTGCTGGAGAATTAGAAAGAGAGAAAGAGATAGAGAGCAGAGAATGCTCTCTAGAAAAGTTGGGTGCTGCGGGAGAAAAGTGACAGAGAGAAATTAAGTGAGAGCTTGAGAGGAAAAGGAAGAAGAAAGAGAAGGAGAAGGAAAGATAGAGGAGAAAGAGAGAAGGACAGAGAGAAGGGAGAACAGAGTATGACGACCCGGTTTTTTTTTCTTACATTTCAAAGCGTGTAAAATTTAAAATTTTTTCTTTTCTTTTGTGAAACAGTGGAAGAATTTTCACTATTAAAAACCTATTTTTTTAACAATACGATAAATAGAAATCTTTTTTGAAAATATTTTATAAAGCACAACAGAAACTAAATTATAAAACAAAGCATTTTAGAATACAATAAATAACTTCTTTCTTTTTCAATTTAAATACATTTACAAAACCTTTACAAACTATTTCTTTTATATTCATTAGCCTAGCAAGCCAAAAGATTTGCCCGTGCAAATCCTTCGTCAACTTTCCTTAACTTGTTCTCTTGTTTCTTGTACATACATACATCACAGGATAAAACAATGAGCCTAATGCTCAACAAGAAATACAATGAAATGCAATGCTCATGCTCATGCTCAATGTGTACTTATGAAATCTGTCTTAGAGAAGAATCTATCTTCTACTTTACATTTCGTTATAGAGAAAGGATACATCTTATGGTCATGTGGCTTAACCGTAACTCTCGAGGAGATACATCCATTACGAGTGTCACCACCATGACCGTCACTAATCTCCTGTGCTGTGCAAGTGTTGGGACTTCTAGTACAGGAGAAATGATACATCCTATGGTCCATGTGGCTTGACCGTCACTCTCGAGGAGATACATCCATTAGGACTGTCACCACCAATGGACCGTCACCTTTTCTCTTGAAGTCCACATGCCTATTTACATTTATTTATTCATCATTTAACATGTCATGCATATGTCAACATTTTTATAATCCTTATTTATGATGCATGTATGTCATGTCATATACGTATGTTGTGTCATATACACTTTAATTAACATCAATTTACTGAATATAAAAGGAAACAAAGCCGTAATATAACAGTGCATACTTAAACTAAACTAAGAGCAACTCATATACTAATTGACAGAGGCAAATTTATATACTAGTCAACAAAGAGAAAACAGCAGAGGGCAAATTCACATGCTAGTCAATAAAGAGATAACGACAGAGGCAAATTCACATGCTAGTCAATAAAGAGATAACAACAGAGGTAAATTCGCATGCTAGTCAATAAAGAGATAACAATTCGTATATTAGTTAACATGGAGTAGTTTATGTGATAATTAACAGCAGTTTATATTTTGATTACAAGAGGACAATTTATGGAACCACAGATCATTTATCATGAATTGAGATGAATCATCCAAGCCTGAAGCACTAATCCACACAGCAGCCTAATAATATTTTTCATTGTAACCATCACAACAAACTAACATTCCCCTTATTGTCTAACCTCGCACGATTAATGTCAATCTCATACATTTTCTAAGCTTTCCTTCAACTATAATTAAACTTTCCATCAACATAACCATTCACAACAAGAGGAATAAATTAATATATGATCCAATATCTCAAATCAACAATGGATGGCAGTAACAAATCATCGAACAAGCAGAACATCCAATTTCTTTCATCCAATTATCATGGCAGTATTTGATTTCTTTGAGTCACAACATACTAACAATTTGCATGGAGTAACCAAAGTAGTAATCAATCATCAAACAAAGTAGTAATCAACAACAAACAAAGTCTCGTGATGTAGGGCTTCCACTGGCCAACTATACCCTATTTCTTACCTCACTTGACGATTTCTTACAATCGTATGCTTCCCTTTATGCCAAAAGCAGCAGCTTTTTTTTCTCTTCTTCACGTTCTTGGTGCCTTTCTCCCTCTCTCCTTCGCTCTTTCTTTTCTCCATAAAGAATTCAAGAATCCCCTCCACTTTTACTTCTATCTTCATTTTAATAAGGAGAGAAATCTCCTTAAGACAACAACTCCTAGGTGGCACCACATCCCAATGCCACATATCCAGCTTATCGTTTAAGGAGGATAATAACACCAATTGAAAGGCAGCAAATTCCTTTTTGAAGGATTGCATAGCCGCCACAATTTTTTGCTCCAAGAAATTAAACGTGCAAACCTTTTATTTTCCATAAGGGACGTCCCTCGTCACGAATCCCACAGTCCTACTTCGTTCTCTCCCTCATCTGACGGTTATAAAACACGTCCATTTTTCTTTTTGATTCCCACGTGCCTTGCACGTGGCCCCATCCTTGATTTAAAAATGGACGTCTCCCTTACTAATCTAACGGTCCACAGTTCATCCGATATATCTCCTACAAGACATCCATTAATGTCCTCACCATGAGGGACATCTGTTCCTCGATAAGGGATGCCTATTCTTCAATAAGTCTTTCCTCCCTTTGTTCCAAACGACACCATCACACTTAAATCTTAATGTAGTTCCCTTTATTTCTATTTTAGACATCCTTTGTTCCTAAGGGACACTCGTTCTTCAATAAGTCTTTCCTTCCTTTGTTCCGTTTACGGGAAATCGGGGTATTACATAGAGTGAGGTAGAGAAAGAAGCGAGAGAGACACGGAGAAGGGAACTCTCATGTGTTCTCCTGGTAAGTGAATCCCTTCACTTCTATTGTAACACCCCATCTTTTGAAGTGGGATAATTATCAGGCTATTACCAAGGACGTGTTTCAAGCGTTAAGTCTAGGGATATTTTCGTTATGTTTTCCCTGTATACACAATGTAACTAAAGGATGGGGTAGTTAGGATATTACATTGAGTATTTATACGTGTCATTTCATGACGTGTGTTATGGGAAAAATATTAGGGGATAAAAGCTAATTGGAAAAAAATGTGAAGAAAGGCTGTCCAAGGCGTTTTTGGACCCCTTTGGACGACATGTGAACAAGTTATATCATCCGCAAGTGCATTACGTGGTGTCCCCAACGTTTGGGAAGCACCAGGATGAGAAATTTAAGTCCTAATGCGTCTGAATGTCGACTTTTGGACGCATGTGGACGACTTGTGGACAAGAGAAGAGAGGAGAGAGAGAGAGATCGAGGGAAGAAAACACGATCAAGGCAACGATGGGTTTGGCGAAGCTCAAGCTCGGGTGGCTCCTTCGCAACGGGTGGCGGAGCGAGCTGTTGCTGCTACGATTGAAGCGTCAGGCTTCGCAGGTTTATGCGGTGGGAAGCTTGCTGGTCGTCGGTCGAGGGTCACTGGTCGCGAGTTGTCTGCAGAAAGTCGACAGAGGAGACATCGTAGACCTCGTAGCAGTGGCTGTGGCAGAGATAGGTTATGGAGTGTCTCTCTATAAGATGTAGTGGGGCAGATGGGTGTGGAGATAAAAAGACAGAATTGATGTGATCTGTCGATTTTCCATCCTGTGAAGCCAAGCACAGAAAGATGAAGTTGGAGACAAAGCTGGGAGCTCTTGGGGGG
>CM039470.1:15468509-15518409 GCA_022433065.1 Begonia loranthoides | reverse complement strand
GATAATTATATTGAAGATGTCATGCTCTGTTGATTATATGTGCGTAATGTTCTGTTCTCTGTTAGAGCTATTGGAACTGTTAAATGGTTGTTAAGTTTTAAACAATAGAAGTGGTTAAGCAATATTGGGAGGACTTAAGATTTGGGTCGTAGAAGTAAGGTTATTAATATGTAATTTTAATGACAGGTTATTCATGAGGGTATTGAAAAAGAGAAGGAGGATGACAATTAAGAGCGAACACGCGATAAAGTTTCAAGGTAAAGAATTAGGGGTGTGTTGGCCATTTGGATGCCCTACACCACAAGTGGGTGTGCGTGAGTTTATGTTTGGCATCTGTTTTGTTTAGTCCTGCGGATTCCTTTACTGGTTGCTAGTTGATAGATTCTGGATCAATGTACTACACTGCTATTATCCCTTGTTCTGTGTTTGACATTCTTGTTAATTTAGTGTGCTTTTCATTCCTACAATATATGCTTTACTTGGATAATTTGGTAGTCCGTGAATTTTCTTGTCATTTCCTTATTATTTTCTCTGTCCTTTGTTGTTAGCTTTGTTATAAATGCTTAGACATAGACAATTAACGAATGAGAAATGCTTAGACAAATGGGTTAAGTCTGAAATGTTAGACCACTGGGTGATGACTTAATTCTTGCAGTTTCACTTTTGTATAGTTATTAATTATAAACTGATATTTCTGTCATTATTGTTCCGTTACCAAATGGTTGTCCTACTTTATATCTAGCATGTTTACTCGTCAACCAACTTAGCTAAATGATAGTTAATTGAGCATGTTAACTAATTTAGTTAATCCAAGCATGTAAACAGTTTGATTAGTCTAAACATGTGAACTAACTAACTTGTCTAATTAAAATATGCTTAGGTAAGTGTTGTTATTTCTTGAGCATGTCAAATACTAATTGTAATTAATCATTGGAGTATGTTTAATAGTATGTTCATTAACTATAGCTAGAATAACATTAGCATGTTAACTAACTAACTCGACTAATTAGACTTGAGCATGTTAATTAGTCTAATTAACCGTTAAATAACTAATTTGAACATGTTAACTAGTTGTTTAATTAGTAACTAATACTCGAGCATGTAAATTGACTAATAAGTACTACTAGCATGTTAGATTAATCAATTAGCATGTTTAAATTTAACTAACTAGCATATCCATAGCATGTGTAAATCAATTAGAATAACCAACTAGAATAACTAGTTTTATGTTGTTAATTAACTAGGATGAATTAATTAGTAATTAACTAGACTTTAATATGATTGGTCAAGCATGTTTAATTTATTTGCGAAGCATGTTTAATTTATTTGTGAAGCATGTTTAATCATCATCCTTTCTTGAGCATGTAATGAATTAGGTTAATATTAATAGGTTATTCTTCCTTGTTAGTATTCTGTATGTCAATACTTTACTATAATTTTCTTTAATGTAATTATATTGTCTTTTGCTACAATTGCTCTTACCATGCTTTACCTTGCTAGAGAGTAAAATAATAAGGAAGATGAAAAAAGAATGAATTAAACGTAAATGAGTTAAGGGTCTCAAGGGTCTCATTTATTATGTGAATGTATGTTTTGCAATTCCTTTGTTATTGTCTTCTTGGCATTGCTTTTGACCTTGTTCACAATTAATTGTCCTTAGCATGTTATTTCTATTAAACCTAAGCATGATTAGTTAACTAGGATAAAAGCATGTAACCAAATTCGTGAGCATGTTAAATTAGGGTAACTAACTAGAATGTTAATCACATCCTCCTTGAGCATGTAAATTACTTAGAATAACTAACCAGCTTAATAGTTGTAATCTATTTGAGCATTTGAATGGATTAGGAAATTAACTAGAAGAATTGGCATATTAATTAATAGTATTGTGTTCTATTAATTCAAGCATACTTTCCTTACTTAAATTCATTGTACATTGTTCTGATTGGGTGTTCAACTGATATTACTTGCCTTGGGTATGCTATTCAATTATGGCTGTTTACTTTTCATATTAAATGCGCTTTAAATTATTGTTATTCATTCTATGTGCATTTCAATTATTATGAATGTTATGTCAAAACGAATCATGTAGGTTGAAAATGTATATTCATGCATCATGCTAATAGAAAGGAATTGAACGCATGCATTGAGTGAGGAAAATGTTAAAAATGAATGATAGAATAATAGGGTGGACGAGCCTAGTTTGGCAGCTAGTATGCACACATGAGGCTAGTTGTAGCCTGACATCTAGTATGCACATAGGAGACTAGTTCCTAGCTTGGCAGCTAGTATGTACATAGGAGACTAGTTGTAGTCTGGCAGCTAGTGCACACAGGAGGCTAGTTGTAATCTGGCATCTAGTATGCACACAGGAGACTAGCTCGACGAATGAGTAATGAATGATAAATGAACGAATGGCTTAATGAAATGATTGGTTTGGGTGACCCCCATTCCAAAATGGACTAAAAAGTGGCATTCATGTTGCATTAACCCTTTTTCCTTACTGAGCCATTAGGCTCACGTATTACTTGTGGTGTAGGTACAAACAATGAACATATAATAACCAGATAATAAATAGATAATGAAGCAGGGATGAAGGATTTGCACGAGCGAGATTGTGGCTGGCTAGGCTAGAGCGAGAAGAGAAAATGGTTGTAATAAATTGTATTTAATTGCTTAGTCCTTTCATTTAAATAATTTACGCTTCCGCAATGTTTTAAATAAACAATTTATTTTATGTTTCCGCATTTTATTAATTGGTTTTCATAATGAGTTTAACGAAAGGTCAATAGCGATCCAGTTTAACGTCACACTCTGATAACTGTTTTAAAAGAGATTTCAAAGGCCTTAGCAAAATTTCAAATTTTTACGCATTTTAAAGGATTTACGAAAATCTGGGTCGTTACACCCCACTAAGGCCAAAGGCTAACCATGACAGTTCACCCTCCCTTGAGGGCCTGACCCGGTCTCCCGGCGTCGGTATTCCACATCGAACATGGGCTAGCTCTTATACCACTGTTACAATTGGAGTGTCACCTCGTCACTAGATATTGTCCGCTTTGGGATTGCGCGAGCTCGCACGGCTTTGTTCTCAAACCAAGGCCCCGTAACCCTAGCCAAAACGCGTCCAACAGGTGAGGATGGATACACACTTATACACTAGCCCCACGACTCTCCTGTTTCTGATGTGGTACTATAGATCCCCTTGCAACCCCCCACTAAGGCAGAGTTCCAATGAAGTGGGGAGACCTCCCCCACTTCATCTGCAACAAGAGGTGTCCTCCCTGTTTCAGAAACAACCCCAAAAATATAGTTGTTTTTACTTTTAATTTATTTATTTTTATTTATCTAAGGGAAAATGACAAATCAACCATCATTCTTTACTATTGGTGACAAACCAACCATTATCATTTTTTTCGTAACAAATTAACCACTGAAGGATGAGAAAATGTCATATCCAACACCGCTATCACGTTTGCTGTTAAACGTGGTGATGTAGCACCGCGGTGGTAATTAACCACTGAAGTATGAAAAAATGTCAAATCCAACATCGCTATCACGTTTGCTGTTAAACATGGTGATGTAGCACTGTGGTGGTTTGTATAAAAACCGCCGCGGCGCCATAGTTTTTAAAAAACTAAGCGAATAATTGTGATGAACCACTGCGGTTCATATAGTAACCACAGTGGTGTGTCAATACACTGCGGCGGTTTCGTTTGAAGCCGCAGCGGTGTATTGACACACCACTCCGCGTATTAAGACACCGCTGCGGCTTGACAACGAACCGCGGCGGTTTCGTCATCAAGCCACAGTGGTGTCTCAATACACGGCGGCGTTTCATCGTCAAGCCGCAACAATGTCTCAATACACCGCGGTGGTTTGGTATGAAACCGCGGCGGTTACTGGTTTATGGAAGTATAACTATAATTTTAACCTCTTCAACTTCAAATGATCATAACTGTGGCTACGAGTGTCAGAATCGGCTCTATAACATATCAAATTAAAGCTCTCTCAGAAATCTATGACTTGTCACAGGATTTACCATGTGAACCACATGTCTCGAAACCAAAATCGTGTGTTTAAGCCCTCAAATTTGGGATCAAAGATTTTAGACGTGACAAACCGCCGCAGTTCATCTTGAAATCGCGGTGGTTTGTTGTGAAACCGCCGCGCTTTCATTCACACCGCGGCGGTTCATCGTCAAAGCGTTAACGGAAAACGTGACAGCGATAGTAGTGGTGTCAATTTTCGATAGTTTAGTGGTTAATTTGTTAAAAAAAAATGATAGTTGGTTTGTCACTAATAATAAAGAAGGATGGTTGATTTGTCATTTTTCTTTTATTTAATTATTTAATTATTGACGGGTAAAAAAGAACCTATCACTTTGGGCTTAACAGAAATTAAAATTAAGAGTGAACTGTGTTAAGGGAATAACTAAATTGAATGGAATCGAATCAAATCGTGAAATTCGAATATTTTTTAAAATATTAATTTTATTAAAGTATAAAAATTTTGGTTAGTCTTGGATTAGTTTGGCCTGGGTATGGGTCCAGATTGGGTCAAACCACATGCTAAATTCGGGCTCGGGCTGAATTTGAAATAAAAAAATTGATGGATCCAATTCGCATTGGTTTCATAGATCTAACTATTCAAAAACTTATGGACATTGATTCTCAACCCAAATTGAAAATCAACCATATATGCATCGAAGCTAAACCCACTGGAACTGAAATCAGCCGTTGGATTCGGTCCCCCTCTTATTATTCGTGCACTTAAATAGGCTAAAAATGATAATGTACTAAAACAATGAAAAGGGATGTGCAAGAAAAGGAGTGAACAGTTGTAGGTTACACATAAAGTCTTGTGTCTACGTGTATGGTTAGTTTACAGTAGAGAAACCCATTTTTTTGAAATACTCTTTCAGAAATTTTATATTATATACTTTTTAAATTGTGGTTTGATAGACTTCTGATGATATATTCTACACGTAAAGAAAGAGTAACCTAGGAGAAATATATTAAATGCATACATGATTTGTGTGAGTCACACCCATATATGGATTATTTGATTGAGCTTGTGTTAGTGTGATGGGACAAGTCATCTCTTTATTCTTTTGTTTCATGCTCCATGTGAGCAGCTATAAAGTATACTACCACCAAAATACAAATAAAATATTTCAAAATACATTATCTATTTAGTATAAAAAAACAAAATTATATTTTAAAGAGTGAATCAACTAGAAAGATATATCGACTCTTGTGATATTTACCTACAACAGGAACAACCTTAATAGAAATTTTCTCTTCTTTATCCCATGCACTTTCTCCCCAATTCATCCCTTCTCTTATACCATTTCTCACATATATCCCTTTCATTTTTCTTTGATTTCTTGTCATCTACACTCTAATTTCTCTCACAAATCTTGATTTTCTCCCATTTTCTGTGTCGAAAATCTCCCAATGCTATTTTATTAGAGCACTGAGAGACTCCAAAAATGATATCAATAGAGGATATTGTGGCAACTCGTCTTATGAAAACAATGACAACTCAAGATGTTATTGATTGTAAAGATTCAGCTTATATCAGTAGAGTGCACAATCTCACATCACTTAGAAAAGTGAAAAATGAATAATTTATAAATAAAATTCTCTACTCTACCTGATACAACATATTTTGTGTTAAGCTTAAGAATAAAACTGTACATATTTTAACCTAAAATAGACAATATTATACTGAAAGTATTGAAGGATGTTACAATCTCACTCTCATAATTCGCTTAATACTCAATCCCCATTTTAATGTCCTGCTTTTGTTTTCATTCTCTCTGCTTGACCCAATCAAGAGCTTTCTCCTCACTACTTGACTCTTTAATCTTTTTTCATTTTTTCTTATACAAAGAAAAAGAGAAGTTACTTGTAGTTATGTAATTGAAATCCTCAAAAATTAACAAATAAATATAATTTTCACATTAACAGGAATTATTATAATATAAAATTAGAGAATAAATATAAATTTATTTAGTTTAAATCTAGTGTCAAAAAATAAAAAATTATTATTTTGATGTACTACATGCTAATTAATATGATTATAATTAAAGTTTTACAAAAAAACAGCATATATCGTTTGGACATAGCCACGTGTCGGAAAGATAGGGATATATGCTAACTTACGCTTATATTACCACCAACGGTCCAACAGTTAAGAATGTTCCACGTGTCGTCAAGTGTATCAGTATTAATGCCCACCTATCAGCCTACCAGACCCAACTCCTAACTCTCCTCCTCATCCTTTCTTACGCCGGCGGTTCGCCGGAGAGACCAAAACATTCAGATGTGTAGGAAACGAATTTATGCGTAACTTTGCTGAATTTCCATCTTTTTCTATTTTACGTGCTTGAATTTCCTCGGGCTAAGACGTATATTTTGTCCGCTAATTTAGTTTTCTGTTTCGTTATATGTTCCGGATATGAAGCAGGGAATGATTGTTCTGGACTAAGCCCGGTTTAATCCATGTACGTGATTGACTTTTGATTTTATGCAGCTGAATTTTACACCCTTTTGACTGCGTTTGGTGTTGGTTCTTTGGAGTAATTGATGTGATCTGAGTTCAAATACCTGGATTGACGAACTAGGACCTCGAGATCGGATTTGCGGCATCTTTCTGATCCTACAGGCAACTTTTGGATCTAGTTTATACAGTGTCACTTCCTTTGAGCAATGGCTGAATCAGAGGACGAGTCTGGAGGCGGACAGGCCACCGGGAGGAGTACGAACAGAGGGCTGTCGTTGCGGGAGCAGGACCGCTTGTTGCCGATAGCGAACGTGGGAAGGATCATGAAGAAGGCGTTACCGGCGAACGGGAAGATCTCGAAGGAGGCGAAGGAGACGGTCCAAGAGTGTGTGTCGGAGTTCATCAGCTTCATCACCGGAGAGGCATCAGAAAAGTGTCAGAGAGAGAAGCGAAAGACGATAAACGGAGACGACCTGCTCTGGGCGATGACGACGTTAGGGTTCGAGGACTACGTCGAACCTCTGAAGATTTACTTGCAGCAGTTTAGAGAGCTGGAAGGTGAAAAGTGCGTGGGGGCGCGTGGAAGAGAAGGCGGTGGGGAGGAAGGGAGTGGGTTCGCGGGTGGAACAGGGACGGGGATGATGATGATGATGATGGGTCAGCACCAGCCGGAGGATCGTCAAGGACACCTGTATGGTTCTTCAGGAGCACGCACTGGCTACTGCGGGCGTGGGCCAGCTTACTCTAGCCGCGTGTCTAACAGTGGAAGGCCATCATAGATGGTCAATGATTATGAAGATTGAAAGCCGTGGACGGTCCTGATCAATCGATGGTGACACACTGACTTTGATTTTACCTAACCAATCGATTGTCGTGGAGAAACACTGTAAGTAGTATGCGTAATAATAGACAGTTTGCAAAAAGAAGAGGTCTTCTTTCTCCATTGTTAGACATGACATAAGGTGAGTCACAATTCTCTCCATCCAATGAGGGTAAGCCAAGTGGCTTTTCCAGGAGTAAAGTAGACAACTCCCGGAAATTAGAGTCTGAAAGAAACAGCGAAAAACAATAATTAATAATAATTCCCAACTATGCTCCCAGTCCCGGGGGAATTTAACAGGTACAACCACTGACATCAATCACTCACGATGAATTCTCAACCATCTTATGGCGTGTGTATGTATGGATTCTAAGAAAAGAATAGGTTCGCATTTGAACCCCATAAATAAATGGAATTGATATTTAAGTCCAATTAAGTTTGATTTCAATTTTTTAAAACCCGATTTTAAAAACTGATACTATAATATTTATTTTTAATTTTGAAAAAAAAATACACAAACAAGCTGATCAGTTTGGTTTCAATTAGTAATGGTACCCGATTCCACCCCAATAATCTACACCATTAAGATAAAACCTGCACAAAGTAGGGCATCAACCATAGAAAAAGCTACTCAACTTTCAGACTTTTCTATATTTCAATCCATACTTGCTACAGATTGGAGGTTGATCCGTACAATTTTTCCACTTCCAGATTAGTCAAAATGAACATGCTAAAATAAACCATGTCAGAAGAATAAGAGAAGATAAACAAGTAAAAATTCAGGTCAAAATTAATACATGTATACACAATATACAAGGGGGTTACAACTTCTCTGGGTATAAATAAACAGCCTCAAAGAATAGTTAATGTTCCTACATCTTCATCAACTAAAAATATGAAGAGGGTGGACAAAACAGACAAATGGGGGGTTAACATTATGATACAACAGCCAGCAGAGGATGGGGGAAAAATGCATCAACAACATCCTCCATGCTAAATCCCATTACATATTCAAAGCGCATTGAGTTCTTAAAATATAATCCCATTACATCATCATCACCAACATCAGTCGATTTTGCAAACTGCCAACTCACAAAAACATAGTTCTAAATGAAAGATAAAATCTTAGAGCGAGTTCCACTAAGAAATCAACGGAGCAAACCCGATTTGCATATCCTTGATTCTCCTGCAATGATGCGTCCTCTCTATCTCCTGTGCCACGCCTGTTTGATTCTACTAAATGCCCCTGTTGTAAGATTTTTCAGATGTCAAAGGTCCTTCAGCCCAGCAAAAAAAGAACAATATTAGTAGTGCTATAAACAAGCTACATATACTATGAAAAAATTTTAGTTTTTTTCTGCATCAACAACACTAATAGATGGGGGTGACAAAGTAAATCATCAACCAAAGATAAGATACTTGTTGAAGGGGCAAAAATGTTGGTTTTGGCTGTAGTTCAGCAAGGAATATGCAAAATCTTATCATGAAATTTAAAAACGAGTTCCTATCTTTGGTTGATGATTTCACACAATAAATGAAAGATAAATGAACTTTCTTCCGCCACAACACTTCTTCGAGCAGTGACTAATAATAATTATCATTCTTTTTTTTATAACTAATAGATTAAACTATCCACAAAACTGAAAGAGAATAAAAATGGGAGTCACAGACATTGTAAATACAAATAAAATTTGATTTATTCCACAAAAAAAAAGGGACTCAGAGACATTATTACGTGCAACAGTGATGAATGCATGATGCAGCAACTTCCCTACAGAAGTCTAACTTGCTACAATTATTTTCTCTTTACTACCAATAACCTACAGATGAAATTGTCTTGATCATACAACTATAACTTAACAGTAGTACAGAGATGCTAGGAGAAACTACAGATTACAGAAGAAAGACAAATCATTTATGAACCATATTTGAATCCACCGCATCAGCTCCAAATATCAGCCATTACAACTATTACTACAACAATACTTATGTCACTAGCTTATGAAATTGCTCCTAATATATTTATACGCAACAACAGCAGAGAGCACATCACAAAAAATACAGTATAATTGAATAACTATCATATAAGGCAAGAAAGACATAATTTTCAGGAGCTTACTCTCTATTTATGCCAGAGTCATCACTTGCTTATCTGAGTAAGCAAGGAAACATTTCATCAAACAACACAGAACTGGAGAATATCAGTCGCTGAACCAAGGACCCAACAACATAACTGAGAGAAGCAAGATGATAATGAAAATCAAACTTTGCTGGATCCATTTTCTTTCCGTATGGAAAATATCTAAATAAGAAGCATTAGATTCGGCTACTCAGAAGTAACCCTTCGCCTCTTCCCATAATCAACATCCCTTGATCTTGATCGATGGTCTTCCTCTTGAGGCAATCGTGACTTGTTATGAGTTCTCGATGATCGTCCTCTTTCCCATTCATCTTCATGATCAGGTTCACGGTCCCTGTGCCTATGATGGTCAGCATATCTATCTCTATCTTCTTTATACCTATCACGATCCCGATCTCGATCTCTCTCACGGTCTCGATCACGGTCACGGTCGCGTTCGCGGTCTTTGTCACGGTCTCTGTCACGGTCTCGGTCTCGAGATCTTTCCCGTTCCCGATCACGCTCTTTGTCCCTATCTCGACCCAAGTCTCTGTCATCACGATGTCGTCTCTCCATCCATTCATGGTCAGGGCCTAAATCTTTTTCCCTAGGCATATCTTTATCAGATCCTGGTTCTCTATCATCACGATACTTTCTGTCAGAAGATGCAGACCAGTCCCTTTCTGAACCTCTATCCTTCTCTTTCATAGTATTTTGCCAACCCCCTCTGTCGTGACTAACTTCGCCATACTGATGCTCAGATGCAGCCTCTTCCCCATAGCTAGACTCTCCAGCTCTTCCACCACCATGCTCCTCACCAACCCAGCCTCCCATACTAGGATCTGACCACATACCCATATTTGGTCCATCAACACCTGCTGTAGGCATCATCCCTAATCCATTCATGGGCATACCTCTTCCAAAAAATGCAGGATTCACGTGTGGAGCTACTCCCGGAAGACCAACACTTCCCACAGGCGGATACGAAGATAATATTCCAGAGAAAGGAGGAGCAGGAGCCCCAGGGAAGCCACCATAAGCACCCATTCTTCCCATTGGTGCACCAAAAGCTGGATCAAAACCTTGAGCCATCATTGGCTGTGGATGCAATAAAGGAGGAGTGGTTCCAATACCTTGACCAAAACCATTTCCACCATTACCCATTATACCTCTTCCACCCATTCCACCACCCCTATTCCTCATTGGACCAACTGGACCTCTATTCCCCATTCCCTGTCCATTACCCCTACCCCAATTACCTCTTCCAAAACCACGGTTATTGTTATTGTTATCACCACCTTGATAATTCCCGCCTGTCGTGATGGTATTGCCACCAGGTTTACCTTGAACATCATTGGGACCTCTCCTCGTTTGAGAAACAGTAGATTGTGCCATCTGTTGACTTCTATTTACTTGAGCCTCTCCCATCCTCTTAACACTGTATGGTGATGCATACGCAACAACGCATGGCCGCCCATTAAAACTATGACCATTCATTCCCTCTTTGCAAGCTGTGGCGGCACCAGAATCATAAAATTCAACTTGGCAGTACCCTTTTGACTTTCCACTGGCTTTCTCATCAAAAAACTTTACCTCCTTCACTGGGCCGTATTTACAAAGCTCTGCCTCCAACTCAGCATCAGTAGTCCACCAATGCAAATCACCTACAAATAAAATAGTCCCCGCACCACCTCCACCACCTGTATTTCCAAGCCCGTTGCCGCCAACTCCATTTACATTTCCTCCACCTTGCCTCACAAGATTCTCATTATCGCCAACATTTCCTGTAACTCCATGTGACAGTGGAGGTGTTTGTTGTTGTTGTTGCTGTTGCTGTTGCTGTTGATGTAGCTGTATTTGCTCAGGCAGCTGTCTTTGCTCGTCTATCTCATTCGTGTTACTTCCTTGCCCTAATGCAATTCTAATCCCACTTCCACTACCAACTAATGGTCCTGATCCGACTCCTCCCATACCCACATCATTCCCTCTAAATCCTTGAATTTGATTGTAGCCCTCCCCTGCAGTTCCAACTGTTGGATCTCCATCCCCAAGAGCACCACCACTACCTTCACCACTACCACCGCCTACACCTGCTATTGAAACACCAGGGTTTTGAGCTACCATAGCACCTTCAATCTTCTTCTCCTCCTCGTTTCTAAACCCAGAATCCTCGTTCTTCCTCATAGACTGAAGAAACCCCTCACCAACATTGACATCGTTGTAAAGGTCTTCGTAGTCATCATCCTCCTCACCCAAGAAACCCTCATCAGCAACAGCCGAGATCGCTTCGTTACGATGAAACTGATCACCCTGATCCCCGCCTTCGTCAAATCCTCTCTCACTCTCATCCATCTCTACTTCTAATTTCCCAAAAAATCCTTCCCCAATTTCCCCCCTTATAAATAAAAATCAGATACCATACAGAACGAACTCCAGAACAAGTACAGAAAAACACTGAAAAAATCGTTACTGGGTTAGAAATCTTACCAACAAGGGAGACAGACACAAGAGAAGGACCGACACACGGGGAGCGAAACAAAACCCTAGTCCGGAAAGTCGCAATTTTTTTATTTTCTATTGTATATACGTGTTCCTAATCCAATTAGTACAGAAATGCTAATTATTTCTTGCCGTGTGTAATAGGTTCACTTCCATCTTTCTACTACTTACCAATGGTCCTCCAGTGCCTGATTGCTGGAAGATAATGTCAACTATGTTGTTTGTTTTTATAGTTTATAGAGCATTTTCAAGCTATTTATTGTTATTTGGGTTATTTTCATCTAATACTTTCAACTTTGGATACCTTTTTATCCAATACCTTAAGGTTTCATTTTTTTCATTTAACACCTTAGACTATCAGCCATTTTCAACCGTCACCTTCCATTTCTCTATTGTTAAGCATATCTCTCGAACTGCAGCAGCTCTTCTTGTTAACCCTTATCTCCCAAACTCCTTTGCAGCAGCTTGAAGGCGAAGGCGAAGCGCGGAGGCGCAGGCAAAGGCAAAGACGACGACTTGACGGTGAAGGTGCTGACGAAGGCAAAGCCCGACTCTGCGAAGGCGACCTCCGGCAGGGCGAAGACAAACCCTACTCTGCGAAGGCGACCCCGAGCTCAGCAAAAGCAACTCTGGCGCTGCAAAGATCGAAGAGACTCGTCTTCGAGCCCCTTGCAGCTCGATTAGGGTACGAGGAGATATTTTAGACTGTTGCAGAAAAATTTCTGTCGGAAAACTTGCTTCTTGTCACGGACGGTAAGTTTTATTTTTCGGTTCTGATTATAAAAAATTCTAGTTGCAAGAATTGGTTCGACAACGTGGGAAATTGCAACAAGTATAATTTGATTTAAGCTATATTTCTAACTTTTTGATTTTGTATTTGAATAAGTTCCAAAAGGTGGCTTATTTGATTTTTCTGACCACTCTAGGTGAAGGGTTGGGAGTTGCTGTTTCTTCATTCATGGAGGACTGTATGGTTTATGGAGTTGATTATTGTGCATATGCAAAGCTGAGAAGATCGATTTTTAAGAGAGGCGAATCATTTGCAGCTGGAAAATTCAAGGTGCTGACTCGTAGTGATTGAACGGGTATAAAATACTCATCATTTACACTGCCTCAAACAAGTGAGAACGAGGCATAAAATTTGTTGTATAAGTCATCATTACACTTTTTTGGTGTGTTTTTCTCATAGAATTTCTCCCACACCATTGGTTAATAATGTTTGAGGAAACTAGACATTCTCCTCCTCGTGCCTTGAAAAATGGGTGTGGTATTTCACTGATAAAATTTGCATAAATGAATTGATCTTGAGATTATATTGTGATTGATCTGTATGGTGAATTTTTATCTTTCAGAAATTAATAATGGCAACATTTATATATAGAGCTTTGAGTTAATATAAAGAATAGAGATAAGAATTTTCATGTTAGAAGAACAACATTTACTTGTCTTTCTACACAAAGTGAGTACAAATTCAAAGTGAGCCCCTTGCAACTTCAAGCCTCGGGGCTGCGAAGATCGAAGGGACTCGTCTTTTGTGATTGTTATTTCAGTAATCTACACCACTAGGGTCTTCAGGATCTGCAACATCAGATCCATTGGAGAGCGTAATCATTCAAATTTGTAGAGCTTGTACCTAATTTTCCTTGTGATTGGCTTCATCATTTTGGGATCCTTTGGAGGTTTTGAGTAATTTATCAACTGCTTTAATAGAAGTTTTTATTGTGAGTTGAATCTTTAATGGTGAGCCAGACGATCACAAAAAGTGCACAATCGACATGTTCTTTGTATGCCTAAACCAGGGCGGTTTTATTTCTAGCACAAACATCATTTTTGGAAAAATTATTTCCCAAGAATACGATTTCATCAAATGAAATGTAGTCCAGGGATTACGAGTGCTTCTCCAAAGTGGCCAACTCATTTATTCAGCTTGCTCCATGAAGATGGATCAACAACAGATTTGAACTTGGAAGAAATTTTAATCAAGGCACCTGACACTCCTCTATCCTCCATATTTCCTTGGCATATTGCACGATTGTCCGGTCACTGCTGAATTTCCCACTCCCAGCAGTGCTTAATATCGACATTTTTAGCCATCTCGTTTTATCCCTGCACACAAAATAAACAATTCACAAGAAGCCAAGACAGATGGAAACAAGTAAATGGATACGTAGTTATAACACAAGTAAATGGATACAAGTAAATTATAATAAGTAAGACAAATGGAAACATACTTGTGTTCCAACATCACTTGCCAAATCAAATCTTTGCCACAAAGAAAATTTAACAAATGAATGAGAAGCAAAATTATTGAAATTAGATTCTACAGAAGAATAGAGTGATTCAACTTTCTATAGCACAAATGGATGGGGTTTCATGGTGCTGAATCCATCCTAATAGAAGTACAGAATTTCGATAATCATCATTGGGGTATCCTGTGGTTAACATTATCGACAGCCATACTAGTAACAAAAAGTAAAATGGTACACTTCTATGCAAAAACACAGATACAAAATAAATGGTGACCTACAAAGCATATGTCCTTCCTTCATTTTTAGTTCTCACAAGTCACAAAATAAAAAAAAAATGAAAAAGGAAATGAGAAATCAAAGCCAGGAGTTACAAATTGATATAGATTGTGACCTATGAGAACTAGATATTGACGAAGCTCCCTAGTCTTTGAACCTAAATATGCTACAAAGATCTTTGAACCTAAATATGCTACAAACATCCAAAACAGAATTGCAACATAGAACAATAACCAATCATAGAGCAATAACTGATTCTATCAACATCAACATCCAAAACAAAATTTCAATAGTTCAATCATATCATAGAGCAACACCTAAACAGTGGTGTTGCTGAAGATCACACAAAACTGACGGCCACTCCAATACCTAAATAGAAACAGCGCAACAATTAAGAAAAAAAAATAGGGCAACAACAGAAGAATCCACAATGGAGGAGTAGTGACAGAGAGGAAGAACCAAATTCATTCTTGAAATCACGCAAGAACAGTGAGCAAAATAGGGACCCAATACCTAATCGAGCTGCAAGGGGCTTTGCTTCGTCTTCGCAGAGATGAGGTCCCTTTTGCCGAGCTCGGGGAACCCTTCGCAGAGCAGGGTTTGTCTTCGTCCAGCTGGAGGTCGCTTCGTAGAGTCGGGCTTTGTTTCAAGCCACCGTCGTCGTCGTCGTCTTCGTCTTCGCCTTCGTGCTTCGGAGAGAAGAGGAGCGAGCGAGCTTTGGAGAGGAGAGGAGAAAAGAGCTGCTGCAAAGATAGGTTTCTGGAGATTATAACAAACGGCATTAAACAAAAGGTGCCAGATGAAAGTGCCAGCTAGTATAAGGTGTTGATTAAAAATTTTAAAACCATAAGGTGATAGATAAAAAGGTACCCATATTGAAAGTGTTAGATAAAAATAACCCTTGTTATTTTATTTTATTTTCATTAAAATCAATAGTAGTTTTATTTTTATTTTTAAATAATTTTATCATTAAATGTTAAAAAGAATTGTCACTCAATACAATAATCTTTCAATCCACATCATTGAACATTTATATCAATCAAAATACTTAGTTGAATTAAAATTAATTAGTTCTTTAAGTTATATTAAAATTATTGATTTACAATAAAAATGACTTTAATCTGCCTAAATATTCTAGTTGAGGTAAATAGAAAAAGTGGATAAAAATATTGTCGGATGATAATTTTTGTTTAATTCAAAGAAAAAAGTAGATTGAAAAACTATCGGAATAAACTGCAACTTCGCTGATTTAGATTAGAAAATTAAAAATATGATTACTAAATTGAAATGATATTTAAACTATAAGCCAAAACATAATTTCATGTGAACATCTCAACATGAGGGGCAATATTTTCAGGGTCAAACTAGAGTTGGTGTACATGAGTGATTGGTATCTACTTATAAGTCTTCTCCTCTATTTTTTTTACCAAGTAACAAATCTACCCCTTGTATGTGGCATTATAGATTAGGACATTTATCTCCATTTGTTTATAAGTATATTATATGGAAATTAACAAAATGATGTGCCTTAAGGAGTTTTTAAGAGATCTCAGGCAAAGAGACTTTCAAATTATTATTTAGTGTGTTATTTTTCAGATTCAAGATGAATTAGAAAACACATCTAATGAAGTAGATCAAGAAATACCCAATCATATGCTTACTTGGCAATTTGAAAAAGATATCACCAATGTAGAAGGATAAGGAAGGCCGCAGATTTTGAACTCTAACAAGATTAGAGTGAAGTTCAAATTTTACTAGATCTTTTAGTTATTTTTAAATTATTTTAAGTTTACCTAGATCTTTTAGTTATTCCATTATTTTTAATTTTTGAATAGATATTTTAGTTTTTAGGGGATTCTGTTAGAGAATTGCAAAATTTGAATTCTATCTCTGGTTTAATTGTTTTTCTTCAATTGTGGGTTATTTATACCCTACTAAGACTTTTATAAAAGTTAGTTTTTGATTAATTAAAAATCCACTTTTTGCTGTGACTATTGGTTGCTTTCTCTTCGATTTACTTTAATTCTTGGATTATGAAAATGAAAGTTTGAGTATTACGAGTATTACTCGAGCTTTGTTCATTGGTACAATTTTCTCACCAATTTACATTGGTGAATTTTTTCCATAAGGTTGTACAAAAACTCTCATTATTTCTTATTGGAGTGAGTTCCTTGTCTTAAAAGGATTTCCATGGTGGAATAAAAAATGTTGTAACTTTCTGCAATCTTTTTCCAACTAACTTGCTATGCACCGAATTCAGTCATATATCATTTGGTATCAAAGCCTAGATTTTGATTTCTTCAATTATGATTGCTAGGAGCACAACAAATTCATTGCAACACCATGAGAGCAACAACCCACAATCAGCACAACCTGTAACACCCCTACTTTTTCAGTTGGACAGTTATCGGAGTATTATCAAGGCCTTGCTAGATAGTTAAGTTTAGGGGTATTTTTGTTAACATTTTCCCCTGTTATACGAGGTAATTGGATGATAGGATAATTAGGGTGTTAAGTTACATAACAATACGTGTCGTTTTATGACGTGTATTTATGGGGAATATGTTATGGGATAGGAATTAAGTGGGAAAAATCTGAGAAAGGCTGTCCTGGGTGTTTTCGGACGCTTGCAGACGACACTTCAGAAACCTTATGTCATTCACAAGTACATTGCATAACGGCCTTGACGTTTGGGACGAGTCTGGGGACGCGATGTATCGTCCTGGCTTCACTGTGCTGTGGAGTTGCGGACGAGGTACCGGACGATGCGGACGAGCCAAGTCGTCCGTAAATGCATTGCAAGTCTCCCTTAGCCTGGGGACGACTCGGGATGAAGTTTCACGTCCTGACTTCACTATACTGTGGAGTCGCGGACGAGGGTCCAGACGATGCGGACGAGAGTAGTAGCGTCCGCATCGAATCTTTTCTAAACCTAGACAGTTTCGGACGAGTTGGGATGGCTGCGGAAGAGTTAAGGTATCGTTCGATTTGCCTCTGTCCAATTTTAGGACACTTTTGGATGATAGTGCGGAAGCGATTTGGCGTCCAAAACTCGTATGAGGACGATACGGACAGGGACGAGGATGCCTTTCCTCGTCCCTAAGCACGAAATAGCCTGTGATAATTTAGCCTTGCGGACGAATGCGAATGAGAACTATGCGTCCACACTCATCCGAATTAGCCCAGACCTACGAATAAAATAGAAAGAAAATGATGAAAATAGAAGAAAATCGTAGGATAGCCGATAGGAAGCGACCTTCCCCCACCCCAAGTGACGAAAGTCGCCCTCTCTACGCCCGTAGTTAGCCTCTCCCCCTGCATGAAGCCATCATGATGTCCCCTCCACCCTAGGTAAAACCTTCCTCCTTTCCTTTAGTCTTCATTTTATGGGTGAGGAATTCTAGAGAGAGTGAGAGAAAGCTGCGAGAGAGAGAGTGTCCAGTGAGGGAGGAGTTGTGTGTTGTGAGTGTTAAGTGTGGTGGGCTAAATTGTTCAGTTGAGAGAAGTGGGTTGTGAGGAGCTGTGAGCTGGAGCTGCTGGAACCATGAGGAGAGCTATCCCTGGTTTAGTTTTTCAAAATAGGTAAGGAACTAGGGGTGTCTTGGCCATGAGGAGGCCTTACACCACAAGGGGACTGTGTGAGTTTAGTGTTAGTGTTCTTAAATGCTTGTTGTATGTTATTTGTCTTAAAATGCTCATTGTTAGTTGTTAAGTATTTATTGATAGATGACATTTTTCCTGAATTGGTTTCTGATTATTGCTGTTGGTTAATTTTAGGTGATAAATTCCTCTGTGTTTATATGTTTTACCTTATTGATTTCTCTGTAAGTACTTCCTTGATTTTAGCTTTGCACTTTGTAAGTATGCCTTAGTTAAGTTTTGTTGTGAAGTATTGAATAGGTTACAGTGAAATATATGTGAAATAGAGAATGTTGAGGAAAAAAGCACGTGAGGATGAGATGAGTAGGAATGAACTATGGTTTTCTTTACTCATGTTAATTTCATTCTTGTTGTTTATTTCATTATTGCTATTAGTTAACCCTTTCTGCTTATGCACATATGCTTAGTTTCCCACTTGTCGTTACTTATTAAGCATGAAATTAATTAGGGTAATTAATTAGCATGTTAATTGACTAATGCATACTACATTAATTAATCTGCATGTTCAATAAATAATTAGCATTTTTACGCAGCTAATTAACATGTTTAGTTAGTTTGTGCAAATCAACTAAATAGCATGTTAGTTACCTAGCGTACCATGTTAATTAACCAACTAGTTGAGCTTGAACATGTAATCAGCTAGGGTATCTTCCTTGAGCAAAAACATGTAATCAACCCTTGAATATGTAATTGACTAGAATAACCTAAGCATGTTAACAATAAATATCCAACTTGACTTAAGTATGTTAATTAATTAGAATAATAAACGTAATTAATCATTGTGCATGTAATTAATTAGAATAATTAACTAGACATTTGACAAATTAAATAACATATTAAATAACTAGAGTAAGTAATTTACAAGAGCATGAACTTGAGCATGTAAATTAACTAGGTTAACTAGGTTAATTAAACGGGATTTCTTATTGAGCATGTTAAGTAATTAGATATGCCATATAATTAGTATATAGTTAGCATGTTTAATTAGCATGCATCAATTAACTAAGCTTGTTTAAATTGCCTAGGATAACTAATCGCCTAGCATAATAAATGTAGGGAGCACGTAAATGAACTAGGAAATTAACTAGGATAATTAGCATATTAATTAATAGAATTGCATTATGTTAATGCGAGCATGCTCCCTTGTTTAAGTTGTTGTACACTGATCGGATTGAGTGCTTAATTGATGCTACTTGCTTTGGGTGTGCTATTCCATTTCAGCTGTTTTACTCTCTATGCAAGTGTTATTTACCTCTCTTCATATGCGCTTTCAATTACAGTCACTTTCCAATTTCTTTAATATGCACTTCTATTATTATGAATGTTATGTTGTGAAGCATCATGCATCATGTTAGGTTGAGAATGTATGTTCATGCATCATGTTAATAGAAAACATAGGAAGTGCCACTTTGGTGGTGGTACGCAAGCATGCATAAGTGAGCTAAAATGTTAAGAAAAAGAAGAAGAAAAGAGAATTGGGAGTGGATGGGTAGTGGATGTAGTCTGCATTCTAGGCAGAGCCCCTCCCTCATAGAGTACGGGAGTTCTAGATTGCAAGTAAAAGGTTAGATCCGAGCACTATGCCATTGCACGAGAAAAACCTCCCAATTCTAGCTCAAGATATGAGTAAGGAATAATGGATCGTAGTAGATCAAGTAAGAGTAAAGTAATTAGTAAACCAACATACTTAATTAAAGGAATGATTTGGGTGGCCCCCATTCCAAAATGGACTAAAGAGTGGCATTCACATTGCATTTACCCTTTTTCCTTACTAAGCCTTCGGGCTTATAGTTGCTTGTGGTGTAGATGTAGGTTTTGTAATACCCCAAAAATATTTTTCCCCATTTTGTTGATGTATTAAATTTGGATAATTAATATATATACGTATCATATCATGTTGCGTGATGATGCACGTTAAATTATGCTTGAAAAATATAGGGTTATTGTTTAAAATTAATCCAAGAATGAAAGTTAAGGAAAAATGTGTACTGGTGAGTTTTCGGACGAGGTCTAGATGGGCGTGGACGAGGAGGAAGCAAATCTGTACAATTTTTGGGACATTTCGGACACGTTTCCTCATCCGAAATCGATTCGTCTGAAAAGTCAAAAAATTTCGGGAAAAACCCATTTAAATTCCCTTCTCTCTCTTCCGATTTCATGTTATCCTCTCCCTCTAGCTTTCCTGCAGGACGTCTCCTCCTTCCCTGCTAACATGGAAGCTTTCCACGTGGTCCTCTCTTAATGGACCACTCTCCATTGATGTGTGTGATTATCTCATCGGTCTAGTGTTGCAGTGTCCAGGTGGGGTTTTCTTCTCTTTCTCTTTGTTTATAAGATGGCAAGTTGGCGTGTCTGGACTCTTACCTTGGGTACTGAGGCAAAAGAGTAAGGTGAGTGCTACGTTCTTCTTATTAGTGAGAGGAGTATTGGATTTCTATTGGTATTCCCCTGTACCTGCTCTGAAATTCTGCAGATTTGGGAAAATAGCTTGGCGGTCTTCAAGAGGTTAGAATTTGTAATTGTTGGCCAAAGGAGGCTTTACATTACGGGTTCAGGTTGTTTTGGATTGTTAAGTCTCTGTTGATGTTGCTGGAATTTGTGAACTGCCACCATATTGAGTGTTGTGTATATTATTGTTGTTTTGTTACTGTCAAACGTGGGTAGTGAGGAACGATAACTGAATATTGTGAAGTATGGATTTTGAGTTGAACTGTCACCATATTGTTTAAGCTAACAACTGCTTTGATCTTATAATCAAGAGAAAAGTTGGACTGTTGAACTAAATATTGGAGAGTGAAGAACTAGAATTATGTGTGCTATGAGTTGATAGTTCTGCTACCATATTCGAGTGCTGTGCATACTATTGTTGTTTTGTTACTGTCAAAAGTGGGTAGTATGGAGTGGTAAACTGAATATTGTGAAGCATGGATTTTGAACTGCCATTCTGCCTATGTTTAACACCATAGATTGGTACGATTAATTTATGCTTAGCAATTTAATTACTTCGATTAAATCTGGAAATTTTGTAACAATTGGGATGGTGTTTATATTATCGTAAAACGAAAGAGATTGGTCAATGAGAAATGGGACTACTATCTAATGTTATTCTCCACTGAAATACGAAGTTAGACCTCTATTAGTAGCCAAAGCCCCTGTCTTGTTATACGCAAAACTATTACTGTCAACTTGAAATGTACATCATTGTTAGTAAGGATTAAATGGATAGCATTTCCTAAATTGAATCTCAACTGTAAATTCATTGATAACTGTTGCGTTTCTTTCATGCTTTTATTATGATAATTGATTTTGGCATACATGCATCACCATAGGATTTATAAAACTGTTACATATTGTATGACATAACTAATATATGTAAATAGGCATGTGGGGGTTCGGGTGATTTGGTGACATCCCATACGATAGGATACTCTCACGTAGGGAGTAGTGAGATAGGAGTTAGCTATGTGGAATCTAGGGTTCACACTTCCCCCATTTTGAAATCCACAACGTCTTTAACAAAAGTGAGAATACCGGCTTGTGGAACACCCCTGATGGATATATCTCCTTGTCGGATTGACTAGTTAGGCCACATGACCCTAGGGAGTATTCCATCTTGACTTCCAGAAGAGATACGGTTCTCTTCTATAACGCATTGTGTGAACATGCATATCATATGCATTGCATTTAAATTCTTATTCTTGTTGGGCTTTAGGCTCATTGTTTTCCCCATAATGTAGGTGATACTTTTGGTGACACTTATAATGACGATATACTAGTTGAGGAGGAGGCGTTCCAAGATGACCCCTCATGTTATCAGCCGATTTGACCTGGTGGGTGTGGCTCACATGGGTTGAGATATATTGGTATTTTGGTAGTATGGACATTTTAGGTATTTTGTTAATTGTACTATTTTGAATGTTACCAGCAGAGACTTTTGTTTTGAAAACATTTGAAAACTATGTTTGAAATCCCATTTCTTATTCCGCATAGTTTACTCTGATGTGTTTTCTTTCAAATGAATTTCAAGGTTGAATAAATGAAACGAAAAATTTTATATGACAGATTTTTTTTAAATAAGGAAAAATAGTTTTAAATAATCGGGGCATTACAGGTATTGTATGTAAAGTCATTGCACAGACTTAGGAGTAGCCAAAAAGAGGAACAAAGAAGCACAATCAACAAATATTGAAGTAGGGATGATGGATTTGCACGTGCGAGGGAGTACGTGGCTGACCAGGCATAAACAAGGTAAAAGAGAAATAGTATAATTAAATTAAGTTTTCCAAATTGTATTTAATTGTTTAAAGTCATTTATTAAACATAGTATTTCAATTGTTTAACATTTCACCCTTAAACGGTTTCATAACGCTTCTGCATAGTTTCATTAATGGGGTTTTTATAATGAGTTTTATGAACGGTTGGTAGCGATTCGGTTTAGGCGCTCTTTGAATTGTTTCAAAAGAGAAAAATTTCAAATTTTCACGCATTTTAAAGGAAAAACGAGAAACCGGGTCGTTACACAACCCATCCAACCACCAATAAAGGAAGTCGACCCATACATTCAAGAGCAATTCGACGAACTGTAGGGGAATATTCTAAATTTTACTTAACAAATGCGAGTTTAGAGTGAAGAAGAATTAATTACACCAGACATGGAGGAAGAAGAGGTAATCTATGCGCAAGAGGAGCCTTTATTGATGGTGATTCGTAGAACCCTCTCTACGCTTCACAATGATGAAGATGCTTGCCAAAGGGAGAATATTTTTCATAGCCAATGTCTAATCAAGAAAAAAGTGTGTTCTTTAATCATTGATAGTGAAAGTTGTACCAATGTATCTTCAATGGATTTTGTGGAAAAATATAAGTTAGAAACTACTGAACATCCTACATGGTACCATCTAAAGTGGCTCAATGACCGTGAAGACATCAAGGTAGAGATTATGTAGACGAAGTGCTTTGTGATGTAGTACCAATTAATGCAAGCCATATATTCATTAGGCGCCCTTGGCAATTCGACCAAAGGGCTATGCACGATGGGTTCACCAATTTCTACTCTTTGTAGCATAAAGAAAAATGGATTAAATTGGCTTCTCTTTGTCTAGATCAGATTGTTTAAGATCTTGAATAGAATAAAGAGCATCAGGGCAATGAAACATCATTATGCATGACATGACTGCATTTCATTCAAGCTATCAATGCTAAACATTCCAACACATTAAACTTAATGAACTTTATCTTAACATTCTACCAATAGAATATGACAAACAAAATCATCAAAGCAATACAAGCCTAATATCCTGTGATATAGGCCAAAATGGTCAAAGACATATATCTTTTACCTTAAATCTATAGTGTGGTTCCAATACTTAGAATACTCTCTTGAATGACAATACCTTCACAACCAATAATATTCTCATCAATGACTATTTAACGTATCAAGCAGAAAGTATGCATAAATACAATCTTCTTCCATAATATGTTCATTGCATAATCACTTGACATTTATCACTTGCATAAGACTAAACTAGAGCATTTTAACATCAATCCATTATGTATACTATCTAGGGTTTCTCTTCCTATTTTCATCAATTTTTAACTACCCATAACTTTCTTTACACTTAACCAAATTCATAAATTTCACAATCTATTTCTTCCTTAGATGTCCTTAACAACATATCCAATTGATTTTACTCAAAAGTTCCAGGAAGATAGGCAACAATTATCAAATGTCCTAACCACCCGATTTTACCATTTTCTTCGTCTTTTACTTCTTTCCTCCATTACAACTCCTATAACTTCACATATTTCATAAAACTTATAAAGAAAATCTTTAATACCTTCAATCTTCTAGAAGAACAGTGGGAGAACTTTGTTGAGAGTCCTTGAGATGCCTTTCCTTGAAGCTTATGAAATCCTTGGCTTCTTTTATCTTATGGAGTACTTAAGCACTCCCTCACTAGCCACAAGCAGGAGGTACACTCTTCCTAGTCATGACCAGGTAAGACACCACTTTCTTGAGCCCATCAAAACTTTGTTTTACTGACCTTTCATTTTACCAATCGACCAAAAATTTACCTGAGGATCAAATATTCCATTTTATCATACTTCTAGTTGACCAAATCCTTATAGTCGATCGATTGTAAAACTACTCAAGAATTGCAGATTTTAATCTACTTTGTTTCCGGTCACCTTCCCACACATTTCTGGTCGACCACAAAATAGCCTAAGAGCACTCTAAATTTTTTTTGCATAATTCCAATCGATCAAGCCAAGAAATTGGTCGACCGCATATAAGCTAGAATACCCTTAACCATGGAAAATTTCACTCCTCCATAAGCCATAACACACCCTTTACAATACCACTTCATTTAACACAATTCAAACGATAATAATCTTAACAATCATTCAAATTTTATCCTTTTCAAACATGTCATCATTATCGAACATATCTCATACATAATTTACATTAAGTAAACTAAGAATTGTTTGATATTACAATTATTGTATAAAAAAAATTAGACTTCACTTCATTGTTTGATTTGGGAATTCAAGAAATGGTTGAGAGGGTTGGATTAGTGGGGTTGTGCAGATTGGGTAGAAGCTACTAGATTGTCAAATTATTTTATGCCAATTTGGAATTGTCCACCAAACCATTAGAGGTCTGGATTTACATGTTTGGATGGAAGTTGAGGCTGACTCCCAACAATATTAACCTATTGCTTGGATGTTTGATGAAGGAACCAAGTGAGGAATATTACCACATATCTCAGGAGCCATATTTCATCAGACGAGAAAAAGGTCTGGCAGTGCTTCGACAGTTGCATCGTGATCTCGAGATTGAAGCATTCAATAAGCCAAAGTCCAATGATTTGAATGCCAAAGCTCGATTGATCTACACAATCATGATGCACACTATTCTACCTTAGGATGGGCATCGAGACCATGTTAGTTGCATGGATCTCTATATCCTGAAGAAGGTGTTCAATCGAAAGAGAGTGAACATTGGGTATGTGATTTTGAGTCACATGTATGACATTTTCAACAACTCGACCAAGAGTTTGCTATTGAATTGACTCATTCAGAGGATTTTTTAGTATAATGGGGTACCAATCTCAGATGAGGAGTTGAGAATTTAAGAAAAGCTCGTTGACGTCTACAATAAATTAAAAGTGGTGTACTTTATGTTTGAACAATTCTTGTTGTACTTTATGTTTGAACAATTCTAACACATAGTTTACTTTTCAGACACACCCATCACAATCTTGTTTTCTGTCATCTGTTGACCTGCACACTCACTACCCATACCTGGCCTAGCTGTCAGAAGTAGTTGCAACTGTCATGGTGCCAATAGATAAAGTGAGGTATATCTTTTCACTTGTGTAGATTCATATTGCTTTACACTTGTGTGCTGATTTTTCCCTTTCCATGTAAGGCCACATGACATATTTTGTTATACCAGTGAGGATTTAGGGCTGCTCCAAAATTATACGGATATCATATTCCACCCTCACCTAGAGCTACTGAATGGATCTTCCCTATATGCCAAAGGTTCCAATGTATACCTTGACTCGAAGTTGTCATTCGCGGTCACCAATTTACGGAGGAGATACAACAAGATGCTGACGTAGGTAGTTGATATGTGGGGATCAATTATAACTGACATAGGTATTCGATTTACCTAGTTAATTGTATACTGATAATTATATTAGTTAATTGTATACTAATATATGATTGGATTATAATTGAAGAAGATATTGATACATTGATTATAACTATACACTGATAATTATACTAGTTGATTGTAAATTGATATGTGATTGAATTATAATTGAGGAAGTTATTGATTAGTAGGGATTAATATTGATTCATAATTGTATATGTAACATCCCGACCTTTTTTTTTTAGTTGGACAATTATCGTACAGAGGACGTGCTTTGAGCGTTAAGTCTAGGGGTATTTCCACCTGTACATGCGATATAATTAAGAGAATAGGATAGCTAAGATATTACACTTCGCATGGTTACGTGTTATTTTATAACATGTAATAGGGGGAGGTATTACGGGATAGAAGTTAGGCGAGAAAAGGTGAGGAAAGTGCTGATCATGCACTTGCGGACCACTGCAGATGACTTCGCAGACATGATTCCTCGTACGCAAATTCATGGAGTGCTGTTCCAGTGCTTTGGGACAACTCTCATGGATGTTGTTTCACATCCCAAAGTCGTCCCTGCCTTTATTGACGTTTCGGACGAGACTTTGGATGCACCCAAGTGCTTGCAGATACCAATGGTCGCGTCTGAATGGAATCTGTCTAGACCTAGACACTTTAGGACATTCGCGGATGAGTGCGGACAAGGTGAGGTCTTATCCACAATGCCTCTGTCCGATTACGGGACACATTCGGATGCAGGAAGATGCCTCATGCAGACGCCAAACCGTGTTCGAAAGTGGTCTGCAGACGGTACAGACTTTAGATGGGGACGCCATCCCTCATCCTAAGTCCCTTTTAGCATGCGAGATTTGGCCTTGCGGACAAGACCAAGTTGTCTGCACTCGTCCGAATCAACCCAAATTATCGACAGAACAGATTTAAAATCAGGATGAAAATGAAAGATGCCCAATAGAGAGACGCGACCCCGACCCTGACACCGACACCGAATCCCTCTCAAACCCCGCTTGGCCGACACCCTGCCTCCCCACATGTGTGGTTTTCTCCTCCTTCAAGTATAAGTCACCGTTCCCTTCTCCTTCTCCCATTCTTCAGCTCTTCTTCTCCATTTCCTGCGAGTGTGACGCGTTCCAAAGGGTGAGAGAGAGAGAGAGAGCTGCGATTTAGTGAGCCTGTGAGAGTGGATGAGAGTAGAGTGAGATGTGAGGTACGCTAATGGGTGAGTTTGTTGCTGTCCTGCTGAACCGTGAGCTGTAGCTGGAACTGTCCAAGAGCTGGAGTTGCTGCCGTGAGCTGAGCTAGACGTGGAGCTGCTATCCCTGCTATGGTGTTCTTCAGTGATGGTAAGAACTTGGGTGTGTTTTGGCCAGGTGGAGGCCCTACACCGCAAGTGTGTGCATGAGTGTGTCTTGGATTGATAGTGTAAAATGCTAGGTTTATATGTTGCTCTGTGATATCTCATCTGTTGATGCCTTGGTTGTCTCTGCATTGTTAATTTACATGTTTTCTCTGCTGGATGGATTGTGTGTTTGTTCTTTAGATTGTTATTCATAGGTGCTCAGTGTATTCTCTATGCTTGAATATTCCTTGTTGTTATGCATATATGTTTCTATGCTTACTGCCATATTTTCTGGATGCTCTTTGTGCTTTAGTTTTCTATGATATTCCTATGTGGAGGTTGTTGTAGTGTGATTCCTTGGCTGTGCCTCATTGTTAGCCTGTACGTTTAGTTGTGCTTTAGTTCATGTGATATTCCTATGCTTTATGTTGCTGTAAATGTAATTGCTTGGCTTGTACCTATTGCTGTAAATGTAATTGCTTGGCTTGTACCTGTTGATGGTTCCATTGTTGAGTTCCCTGCTGTAAATCAAACCCTAGAGCATGATATCTAAAAAGAGTAATTATAACTAGTGTAATTAACTTGCATATTGAGCATGTTAACCTAATTGAAAATTTTTCAAGTATGTTAACCTAATCAATTTAGCTAGTTAATTAATAAGAGCATGTTAATAAACTTAGGATGTAAACTCTTTAAGCATGTTATTGTCCTTGAATATTGTCTTGCATTGCTATGACTGCTATAGTTGATATACGAACTCTTAGTATGTTGTATGTAAGTTTAGGATAGTCTCATGACAATAGAAACAATTAGGAAAACCACCAAGGGGTGGCCACACGCCTTGAGTGAGGAAAAACATTAATCTTTCCCTTGTCGGGATCAAAAGACCAATTAACATAATTAATTAGAAACCATAGGATTCCCAAAACTCTACACTCCATATACGAGCTATCCCTAAAACACGTACTATTCCTAAAATACAAAACTAAAGATTGGTTAGACCCATTCCAAAGAATTAAAGAGCGACAATTCATATGCATAAACTCATTTTCTTACTGGGCCTTTAGACTCACGTCTTACTTGTGGTGTAGGTACACGACGCAACGAATTGGCTAACAATTGAAGAAGCAGTGGATGAGGGATTTGCACGAGCGAGCTTGTGGTTGGCTAGGCTACGAGAAGTTAAAGATATATTGAGTTGTAATTAATTTAAATTAAGTTTCTTTTCTTAATTTGTAATTTAATGTCTAGTTTATTTTCTTTAAAATATTTACGCTTCCGCCATGAATGTTCACTTCCGCAATAAATGTTTGAAGTGTTTCTAACGACCCAGCTTGCACTCTGATATTTCTTTCATAAAAGCTTCAAATTTTAACGCGTTTTTAAAAAGAAATTTACGACGAAGAATCTGAGTCGTTATAGTATACTGATCATTCTATTAGTTAATTGTATACTGATATGTGATTGGATTATAATTGAGGAAGATATTGGTGGTTGATGTGAATTGATGAAAATATAGGTGGAATATTACAATTGTAGTTTGGATAACCAAACACTTTTTTTTATGATTCTTGGCATATCGGAGAAGTATTGCATGAGATTGCCAAACAAGTTAAACTTTTCATCTGATTACTCCTATGCAGAAATCCTTACTCTAGTATTTCTGATAACTCATCCATTTCATTCATCAACAAACAGTTTACTTATATTTACATTCATCCTTGCTCAACATGTTCATTACAACAATCTAATCAACATGTCCATTACAACTATTTAATCTACATGTTAATTACAATGATCTAATCAACATGTCCATTACAACAAGAGTTGTAGCGACCTCTCATATATGTAGACCTTGCATGGCAAACTTCTGCATAACAATTTACACACATTGCAAATAAAATTAGCATAGTTAAAATAACACTTGAAAATGTAAACCCATAAATGTGTCCTGCGAGATTCCTCTCCTATCTCTACCACTTCTACCTCTTGACCTACGGCTATCACTTGCCTCATCAATGTTTGGGCCTCCACCTTGACAAGTGTGAGAATTGTGCCCCACACCCCAACATTGGCTACATGTCATGTTGACATTTCTTTTGGCCAAGGTTGTTTGGCTATGGGGCTCATCAACATCTCTTTCTCTTTGTTTTTTTGGCTTTTATGGATGTTTCTTAAATGGCGGTGACATAATTGGATCAAGGTTTGTAACAAGGCACATGAGTTTTTCACTAACCAGGAGGACAAAGTACGAGTACATCCTCATGTATATTTCCTGGTGGCAGTATTCATACACAAATTCCTCAATTGATCTCCTCATAAAATGTATGCATGGGATTACATCCACACACAAGATTTTAGTCAACTCCCATAGGTAACAATTACAAATATGCATGTCTAAATCAAGTGTGTATTGTTTGTTACCATTGCTCACATTAAATCGGGCAACACCTGTAAAAACATGACTCCAATTTTGAGCAGCAAGTTGTTGTTTGGCAAGTTGCTTCATGATCTGCGAATACAAAAGGTCTATCGACTTAGCCATTTTTCATATTTCTTAACTATCCTCGACATAATGCCCTTTCTTATCATCTCAAACATAGTCATAACCTATTTGGCCTATGTTGGTAGGATGCATGCATTAAAGGACTCGCTCAAGTTGTTGAGGTTTATGTCATACTTTGCGATCAAACTTAAGGTAGATTTCTAACAAAATCTCACATCGATTCCTCATAGATATGTGTGTGCTACCTGGTCAAGCAAAAATAGCTTCTTCATCTCCCTATCAAAGTACGCTGATGTTGTGGCCCTTGAAGCGCTCCACATCGCATCCTTGAACAACTTGCCTTTAAATTATTTTTGGAAGTTGACATACAAGTGTCTGAGGCAAAAATTATGCTCCCTTATCCTACAAACTCTCCAATAGCTAGCACCAATCTTTACAAAAATTAACAAACTGAGTCAAACATTCATATATAATGCATAACATAAACATACATTGCAAAAGCAATGAACCATACCTTTTTTTAGATGAAAATGATTGTTCACCCTTTGTCGGACTGACTGTTTAGATCCATAAGCAACAATTAAAAAAACTAACCCCAATAGTCCCTAAATTCTACTTTAACCACTGCTATAGTAATCAGATAAATTCTATCATTCCCGTCAATGCTGATAGCTATGAGCAGCTAGCCTGGACATGATCCCTTCAAGTGATAAGCATCCAAGTAAATAATAGGTCTACCATAATTCAATAGCCTCATCTTACATGCTGCTAAACACATGTACATCCTCTTAAATGTTGGACTTGTGAAAGATCAATCCTATCTAGCTAAACATGTAGTGAGCTTCCAAGATTAGACCTTCGAATCTCTTCCCCATATGACCATATAAGCTTGTATTGTTCATTGGAATCCATTCATTCAACCTTCGAGCTTTATTTCTTGCACTTCTGGCAAGGTTGAGTGTATTGTTCATATTAAAATCCTTATTGACTGTCTCAATTATGGAATGAACATATCAATCGGCTTGACTTTTAAATCTTTCCAGGTACTGAGTTTCCACCCATTTGGTAGAGGCATGATATCTTTCCATCTTCCTTGAGCAAGTGTAACCGTCGTTATAGCTCTTTATTTGAAATGTAAGTTCACCTTGCATTTTTAGGAGTGCATCCTTCCTGGCATGCGACCCTCAACTGATGAGAGTTACTATTCATGAATTTTATTTCGTACCCATTTTTCAACAAATAATCCATGATTTCTTCTTTAATTTCGTTCAAAGAATTATACTTCTTGCCAAGACACATACTAACAAAAGAACATTCTGGTTGTGGTTGTCATTGAGGCCAACTCTCTCCCATGCCTACATCTTTGGATTCACAATGAACGGAGCTCCTTCTCATCTAGAGTTGTCGAGATAGAATGAACCACTATAGCAGCTTTATCTCTGAATGTACAAATCTCATATGCCAAGACTGTCAACATTGACTCCACTTCTATTCTGTAGCTAATGGATTCTTGATCGCTCCTCGATGCCATTGGTTAGCAACAATTAAAAACACTTCAACTTTGCCTAGATACAGTCAATTTTGGATCTCCAAAAGATTTAAGGTTTGATAAAAGATCAGCTTTAGTAGTGTTGGATCATATACAAGATTATAGAATTTTCTGCAGCAGAAGTATAGTTTCTGTGGGGGAAAGTATACAAGATTATATAATTTTCCACAGCAAAGTATATTTTCTATAGCAGAAAGTCATCATTCCACTGCGGAAAGTACATCATTCCACAATGTCAAGTGAGTCTTTTCATATGATAGCCTATAATTTATCCTCTTCTTTCATCTGATAGGTTATCTTGAAAGTAGTCATTCCACATCAGAAAGTGAGTCCTTCTGTAGCGGAAAGTAAGTCCTTTCATCTAACGGTCTATATTTCATTCGCTTTTTTCATTCAATGGCTAATCTGATCATGAATATGCTTTTGCTATGGAAAGTAAATCTTTCTGCATTGGAATGTATTCATTCTGTAGTGGAAGATCTCACTGTTGCTCCATTTGTTGTTCTTTAGTGTAGCAAACAATGAATATTCCAGCAAGTTTCCTCATATTATTGAACTATTTGAGTTTATAGAGTAACAAATTATCTGGATTTTTTTTCCAACGTCACTGATGAAATGCACAATAATTTTACCAGTTTGATACCAAAAATCAATTTCAAAGTTGAATAAACTGAAATATTGAAATTAAAATTCAACGAATTTGGACAAGAAGAGAACTAGTCCGCTACGGAATGATATTGAAAATTTTAATGAAAAACGTGATAACTATGTTTGCGTCATTCATTTTTCATAGTTCAGTATTTTGTTTGTTAGAAAAAATTATTTAGTTATTGATTTGTCATTGATTCTATAGTTTAATGGTTGTTTTGTTAATTTCCCTATATTATATCTAGTTTTAACTTTGAGTTGCCAGCTCAGTCAAATTTAGATTTTCATTGCAACTCATGTCAATACAATAAGAGTCATAAATTACTTTTTTTCACTTCTTCTATTATATCTAAATCTCCCTTGGAAATGATGTTCTCTGATGTTTGGGTTTCTCCAATTCAATATGTTGATGATTACAAATATTATTTTATCTTTGTAAATCATTTTGTAAAATGTATATCGTTTTATACATCTAAATAGAAATCTCAAGTTTTTGATGTATTTATTTATTTTTTAAATTTCTAGTCAAGAAATTATTCAGAAATAAAATTATTATGTTGTATTCTGATAATGAAGGAGAATACCAAGCTCTTACTTCGTTTCTAAATCTCCTTGTACATGACTACCCATTTTCAAATTTCTTTTTTCTTTTATACATTTAAATTATTGATTAACATATTTTGAAACATTAATTACAAAGTGGAAGACTTTTTAAGTAAAACAATTGTCATTTAGTAAGTGTTTGAAAACTCTTGTATAGCGGAGAACATTAAACAAATATTTCTAAGTATCACATATACTTTTTCTTACCAAAACCTTATATTAGATCACAATAGCTTTCCAAAGCATATATAATCATCAATCCATTTACAAATAACCTTCTACATTTTAGTTTGAACATAAACCATTATTTAACCAACCATATTTCAATTTCACTACCATTACATACTATGCCTTTTGTGACCCACACCTCACCGGTCGTTGTCACCATAATAGCCAAGAGTGCAACCATCGAAATGCATCCTCAACTAGTTCATCAGTTAAATCCATCCCTATGTGTATCCTCATAATAAAATTCACTACATTAGCCAAAAGTTCAACGGTCGAAATGTGTCCTCAACTGGTTCATCAGTTAAATCCATCCATATGTGTATCCTCATCATAAAATTTACATGCATTACAAAGTTCAAACTATGAGCCTAAAACTCAGTAAGTAATTACAATAAACGTAAACATGTCATGTGATACTATTTTGTAAAATCATGCACAATTTTCTTTTTTAATCTTTCTTTTTCTTATCACTTAACAGTTTAATCATTAGAGCAACAGTTGAAGGGAGAATAGACACCATTGGTCCATCTCATGCGGGACAACAAAATTCAAACCCCAAAGAAGAATAATCACCATTTGGTCTGGCTCACGGGACAACTTAACTCAACCTCGCCACACAACAACTCATTATGTGTTTTCTTTTTTTATTTCAGTCTTTCTTACATAAAAACATATGCATGAAAGTCCCTCTAAACATTTGTTTGCAAAACTTGATGCATGAGAATGTCATTCACAATATTAACTATATCATATCATGTTCTAAATTGCAGTAAGTACTAATTCGAATTACATACGCACACATCATTACTATCATAGCAACTATATCACATGGTACTACAACATGAGAATGCTCTATCACATATCGTTAGGAAACACAGTTTATGTTAAAGTCTATACATGGAATTCAACATCTTGCAACAAAACTAGTTTTTACATATGACAATAAAATGCAATATGTTACCATAACAAGTTCTCAATGTGTCACATTCACATCAATTTATAACACGAACAATTTCATTTACACAATAGTGCACACCATGTAGCGCAATTCTCTTTATTTTTGTGTGAATTTTTTTTTTTAAAATACTTGTAATCATACTTTTGAAAATCATTTTACCCAACGGAAGAATTTTTTTTCTTAAAACACTATGTAATTGTAACATTTTCTTCATAAACTCCTTTCATGCACACAAACATTGATCGAGCTATTATACGACAACATTGGCTTACATTAAAACCTAATTATACAAAATCTTTATTAATTAGCAATAACCTGCTTGTCACGACTCAAAGGCGGGCTTGACAGAAACACTGGGTCAGGCGATCCAATCCTCATAGAAGACCAAATTTTCCAGCCAAAGGTTAGGTTTGCAATGGAAGCCTTAATATAAAATTAAGCCCAAAGCCCCAAGAAAATGGTCTGGGATACACAAAGTGATAACAAGAGTTAAAGATAGCATACAAAAAATAATAAAGAGAAAACACTGTGTAGGAAAAGAAACCATTTAACCCCAAGACAATTTAACAAAACAAACGAGAAAGAAAAATCCTCACCGAGGATAATATGGAGACTCTAACCCTCATGATCTAGATCAGAGAGAAAAATATGGTCGAGGGATGAGTGACCAACTCAGTAAGGGACGTCTACACTGAATGCAATGCAGTGAAAAACTGGTTTTACTTTTCTTTTGGAAAATCATTGTTAAATGCATCTTGTTATCGTTATCGTACATAGACTTTTAAAACACATTTAAAAACATTTTTATCATTTTATCCAAAAGTAGGGCCCATGACCCATCAATAAGGCTTTTTGTAAAAAAACATTGTATACATAGACAACTATATCCTAAAAATAGACTTGCATCATTTTTCATAAGCAAATTTTATCAATGAAAAGGGATGGTCACATAGAGACCCATCTAGAACACAACACAGAAAGGCAATCATTCGTCAATAGCAACACCTCATGAGTTCATAGAAAAGGGTGCCCACGATCCAAAGACTAGGCGGCCCCACCAAATGTATAATACAAAAAGGGATAAGATTGTTGGCGATGGATTACTCCGTAACTAGCTACCAATCATGTAAAAGCCATGAAATTTTTAAATAAGAAATTCCAAGTGTAAATTTCTTTTTCATTGAAAATCGGTTATGGCATTGAAGTTGACCGAATTGTCGTGTAGCGGCCACGTAGGCAAATTTGGTCAACTGGTCAAAGTCGGTGAAATTAGAATTTTCCGAACAAAGAATTCAATTAAGAAACAAATTTGGATAGTCAAATTGGGACGATAACATCGCTAGATGATGTTAGGATTAAATTGAGAGTTTGTGTGGGTTAGAAAAAAAGGGTAATGTATATAAATTGTGTATATACATTTATTTATCTTATTGGATAAAAGAAATAGACAAGTTGGAGCAAGTGAAATAGAATGATTAAGAATGAAAAATGGAATAGATTGTATCAAAAACTCAGCTCAAAAAACGTTCTAGAATAGGAGATCTATCAATTTCAATAACCACTTGAAAACTGTTTCCAGCAGAGCAGATTTAACAGTGTAGATCAAAAATGCAATAACTTAAGCTACAAATACCGAACGACGCCCAAATTTGGAGGTTAACTTCCTGACTTAACCTTGAACAAATCACTAGAAGACCTCAAACAGAGACGATCGTCATAAAAGCCCCAAACAGATGCTTCAATCAGCGATAACAACATTCAATAAAAATCACAGATTCAGCAGCTCAATATCAATCCGAAAATATTACCTTTCATTCAATACTTCCCAAAAGAGCTTCTTCAACTATTAACATATATCAAGTCTCCATAACATAAACTAACCAACCAGCAAGAAAAGATCTTAATAGTATCACGAAAACAAGAAGGAAAACAATGGAGTCTACGGACCTCCTAAGTGAGAGGGGCGATTTTAGGGTTGGCCGAAACCAACACTCTCCAAGGTTGGAAAGTTCTCTTGCCTCCACACCACAATCCTACCTTAAAGATGAAGATTGGAAGAGGCAATATCCCAATGATGCAAGGTTGAGAAGCTTCAAGAGGAGCCTTGCTTGGGGGTGGAAGGAATCGACGCAAAGGGAGGGGGGTGGCCGCGGCAAGGGTGTCTTCAAACACAACCAAATTCTTCAATTCAAAATTGGTTTCATTTGCAGCAAAGAGGACTTTTTAAAACCCTAAGAGTTCGTACACTAAAGGAAAAAAAAAGACTAAAATAACCCTAATTAGAAAATGACCTAAACAGCCCTTTAACAATAACAAAACAATAAATCCGATTTTGAAACTCAGTCTCTGAAAAAGGGATATTAGATATAGTAAACCAAAACCAAATAAAACGCCCAATATGTCCTTGGAAAGCTCTGTATGTTGGCTGCATTTGATATGAAGGACTAAAGTTGAAACGACGCCGTCTCGGTTGTCAAAATAGCCATTGATCATCTGCTGCTCAGATTCTAGACGGATTTGGACAGCTCCTAATTTTCTTCTATGATTGCATGGTATCCATTAGTCCAAATACACCAAATCCTCTCTATGACATTGAATAAAGCTTTCCTCCAAATTGGATAGAAAATTAAACACCTACAAAACAAATAAAAAGTTAGAAATAAAGGTACCTCGGGCACGGCTCAGGCGATAGGAACTTGGGGCACATCAGTGGAGAAAAATCCGTCCAAGAAATAGTGGAGCTGGAAAATTCCAGGTTTAAGTTGAAAAAAAAATTAAAAATTGAAGAAATAAGGGAGAAGAGATTAGGGTTTCTCTTCCTCCCCCATTTCTTCTTCTCTGTCAGCCAGCGTCGGCTGAGAGAAATCGAGAGGGAGAAGAGAGACGTCGGCCGACGACCTCTGTGAGAGAGAGGAGCGACGAGCGCGAACCGGCAACTCCCGACGACGAGGACAGCGGCCTGCGAATGGCGAGCAGGCCAGAGCTCCGTGAGCTAACGACGCCAGTCGAGATAGGGAGCTCGGTTTCTGGCGATCCTTCAGGCTGCGAACCACGACGCAAGCGACGTCGGCCATGAACAGATGACACCGATACGATGAGGAACGAGCGCTCCTCATCGGTGGCTGCGAGCTTCCAATCCCGAGCGATGTCGACGACAGCTCCGTGGCCGAGTATTTTTCCTATTCCGATGACAAACAGACTCTGATCTGTTCTGTGGATGAGATTTTTTTCGATCTGAGTTTTACTCTGATGTTAAGTTCATTTTTGAGAGGCTGTTGGTTGATCTATGTTGTGGGTTTACAGTGAATGAATCAAAGGATTCCAGAGAGACAACTCCGGCGATGGCAGCTCTGGATCTGATTCCGGCAAGTAAACAGAACACGATTTTGTTCTGTTCCATTGGGTGAGCGATTTTCATTAAGCCTTTGACTCAATAATGGGTTTTAGAATTTGGTTCTGTTTTGGTTGTTGGAAATTTTGGTGGGGACCGTAGATGTATAGATTGCTACTGTCTGATTTCTATTTTTGGATGAGTAGTGCAGTGTTATTTTGGTCTGTTGAGTGTGGATGTTTAGTTGAATTCTTACTTCGGTAATGGAAATCAATTTGGACCTGTTTCATTGTTGGATTGAGTGATTTCTGCACACTAGTTATTTTGATGAGATGATGTCAAAGAGATATGCCGCTATCTGAATTTAATTGTGCTAAAGTTTCTAGAACTTGGTATTTTGTTGATTAATATCCAACTCAGTTCGTTGCTACTTCTTGAGATTAGAGATTTGTGCTTGGCTTGCTAAAATTAATTTTTATGATCATGGATAAATTCAAAGAACTTGCTCTAAGGGTGCTCTCCGTTTTATTGTTGGATGTGATTATTTAAGCTTAAAGTTTCAATAATGGATTTAAGAGGTGTTGTTTATTAGATTTGTCATTTGTGAACTTGAAGATTCTAGCTTGGTTTGTTTGATATATTGAATAATGGATATCAATTGTAGTTGGAGATAAATATTGAGGATGTTGTTGCTATTGCAACAATGCATTGGGTTGAGTTCTATTATAGTTATTCATGTGATGGAGTTGATCCTATTTAAGTTTGAGAGATATTCTGTAACATTATTAACTATTCAAGTGTTGCACAATATGTTAAGGATTGGGTGTTGTTCGGATGATGACCTGTTAGTTTGTCAAGTGATACGATTTAAGACTTTTGTTGGAATTAGATGAGTTGTTACATGTTGGTTGGGCTCATATTCTTGGTATAGGGCCCTTCGTTTATTTTATTGGAATTAATTTATAAATTCCCACGATTATATATTTGTCAAGGTTGGACTATTTCGGCGAGTGTGCCACAATTTTCGAGGAGGCAGTTGCTCCGCTTAATAGGAAGGAACGCCGAAAAGGTTGGGATTTCTATACCTCTTGCATTATATTGCGTCCAACCCCGTTTTCAAAAAATAAATTATTATTTTGTGGAATACCACACTTGAAAAATGATGGGGACTGTTCGACAGCACGTCAGTTTTTATTAGTAGTATGTTTTCTCACGTTTAATTCCGTACATGGTTTGAAATTTATTGTGCATATGTTGAGGGATGGATCCGCTATCCCCTTTGATACCTTCTGCTGCGTGAAGGTTGATTGTTTGACGTGCGAAAAATATAGGTGGGGCATTGGTGACGTGTCCTCAAGTTGAAACTCTTGAAAGTCGTAAATCTCGTATGGGAGAGTGATGACGTCTCCTTGGGTTGCAAGCCCCTAAACCTGGCCAGAGTTTTTGTCCCACGGATCAGACGGTTGTCAGTCGCTGAGACTTATCTTAACCTAAGTACCAATTCCATTTGACGGGTGGACGACCGAGTTTACTCATCGGCAACCCTCGTTCATTCGGAGCCTCTAGGTATCTTAGCTGTTAAATAAGTCCACATATAGCAAGCAACTGTATCCGTTTTATTTTATTATACGATTATACGAGTTGTGTCATGCAGCCAGGTGCGCCGGCAACTCAGGTGACGTACGGAATCTTCGGATTGTCGTCATTATTCCTGCTTCATAAGGTGTTGTCATCGACGGTTGACCACCTATTCTATGTTGTGTGGCGGGTGAGTCCATGAGTGACCACCCCTTTTCACTGATGACTTTTTCAAAATGGAAAACGATGATGGCTTATTTTGCGAGGTATAGCTGTCTATGTATACAACAGGTTTTGCAATAAAAGCCTCATCGATAGCCCTTGGGCCGAATTGATAAAATGATAAAGGGTTTTGAAGCGATTTAAAAATCCATGTACAGAAACATGAGACATAACTTTGTTTTCAAAAAATATATAAAAAAAAAACTAGTTTTGCATGAGGTGCATCTAGTATAGCCATACCTTACTGAGTTAGTCACTCACCCCAAACAACTCCTCCCCCAAAACTTCAGGTAATGGCAAGAGCAGCTGAGGATTAAGAGCTGAAGTATTCTGTTATTTACATTTGAGCTGTTTATCGTTACTTGGTGAGGATATTTACATTTGGTCTGTTAACCTTAAACACAGTTGGTTTTGGATTTGTTGCACAGTACTTGGATTTCATTTTAATTTATGCACCGTTATTTTCTCGTGATCCCTACTTGGACCTAGGCCCATATCATCTTGGGCCGAAATAAATATTTATAAGTCTTTCGCTAAAACACACGCCTTGGGCTGGGTGATCGGGTTCTCTACAAGGATCGGGTTGCCTGACCGGCGGTTCCGTTAGGCCCATCTCTAGGTTGTGACAAATCACATCCAAATTGACAAGGGTTGCCGGCGAGCATAGCTCTGATCTGTCACGCCACCCATCAAATAGAAAGGTACTAGGCGAGCAAAAAAACTTAGCGACGAACAATCTTCCAATCTGTGTAACTAAAGCAACCTAGCCTGGTTTAGGGATTTCGAAACCAATGAGCATGTCATCACCACCCTACTACTCATTTCAACTTTAAGGGTTCGAAATCCAATGACACGTCACCAATGCCTTATTACCTATTCGCACGTGCACACAAGCAATCTTTACACAACAGAAAATGCACGGGATAGCCTTGTGATGCTTTGATGCTTTGATACTAAGAACATTCAAATCATCAAGAGGATTCATTCTCTCAGATATACAGTTAGCGCAACAAGATTAAAAACCATGTACGATATAATAAACATGTGAAAACATATGTACATATACGTAAAAATAGACATGCTATCGAATAGTCCCCGTTAGATTTTTATCTACAGCAACCCACAAAAATATGGTTTGAATACCATGATAAAATGTAGTGCATAAAGTATAAAAATCCCTACCTCATAGATGATCTGATGTGCTATGAAACCCTATATCTCATAACCAAGTGAGAAGATTTATTAACCATAATTTTAGTGTTTCTTTGTAGGTGTTAAAGGAGGTATGGACATTCATAATGTCATTTCCAGTCATCTAGCATCCAAGTGTGTTATGAAGATGTTTAAGATAAGACATAAGTGGAGATTGAAGCATAAGTTTAGAAGATATGTGAAGCAATCTAAAAAAACTACCTATAATTGACCTCTGTGACATATTTTTTATTTTTAGCAGCATTCATGAGCTCATATTATAATTACCCAAGTTATATTTTCTTTAGAAATATAGTGAAATTTAAAATTTTTCTTTTTATAAAAACATTGGAAGATTTTTCTTTCATAAACCTGATTGTTAAATTATTTACTTAAAACTTTTTTATAAATTGCAGCGGAAATAATAAAATTCTTTTCGTTTATAATTAAATACCTTGCATTATTAAAACGATAATTACCTTTTAGAAAATACAGTGGTAGACTTATTAGTTAAACAAAGCATTTAAATATATAAATTAATTACATTACAAAATCATTTACAATTTGTTTCCATTTAACTTCTCTTAACCCAGCTAGCCACCAGACTCGCGTATGCAAATCTTTCATCAACTACTCCAAATCAGTTCTCTTTCGTATACTTACATCACGGGAAAAATATTGAGCCTGATGCTCAGTAAGAATTAGAATGGAATGCAATGCAGATGTTATGCATGATCATGTGATTCATTACAGAAAAGAACCGTATCTTTTCTAAAAAATTGAAAGTTGGATACGTCCTATGGTCATGTGGCTTAACCGTCACTCCAACGAGGAGATACATCCATTCGGGATGTCACCACACGCCACACTACACTCTTTTGTTGAAGACATTGGGGATTTTTGTACAAGGGAAGAGGATACATCCTATGATCTATGTGGCTAACCGTCACTCCTCTCTCTACGTGGGAAGAGATACATCCATTAGAGGTGTCACCATCGATGGATCGTCACCAATTCTCCTGAACCCCCACATGCCTATTTACATGTATTAGGCATGTCATATAATATACTCACAATTTCATAAGTCCTAAGTATGATGCATGAATGTCACGTAAAATTCACAAAATATATATAAAGGAAACGCAACATTTATCATTAAATCATGGAGAGCAATTTAAAGACAAAGAGAGATCATCAATTATGCTAAACATTTACTAGTAGTGTAATCTACAAGGGGGTAACTCATGTGTATATGGCAGGGGATAGAAACAACTATTACATAAACTTCTGCTATTAATAACAAGGAAAGGATTTGAAATTTCGCAGAGAGATCAAGAACAACAGAGGTTTGTTATACTTTATCTAACCATTCACAGGTGCAGCTCGTAGTTTATCAAATCTTTTATAGAATAGGGAAATAACTATTCTGAGCAAGATTTAATCTTAGCAATTCGTAATACCCAGTCCAAGCAACATTTCAATCTTCAACAGAGACTATATCTCACTATAGCAAACCTACTAGCAAGGATCATCTCTAATTCTCTTTATTAATATGTCACTAAAGTTTTCCATCCGACATCAATAGGATTCACAGATTCAACAACCAAGCAATTCCATATTTTACAATTAACGAACCAAGGAAATACTCAATGTTAAACAGCAAACAACTTGCGATGTAGAACCTCCACTAGCCAACATACATCCCAATTCTTACCTCAAGATTTGCAGCAGCCAAGACTAAAATCCCAACCTATCAATCTCCCAACGTTTCCTAGACAGAGACAGAATCAGTGGGTAAATTAACCCACAAAATTTAATATAAGCTGGAGGTTCATTAACCAGTCGATAAAATCCCAAAACCAAACTCTTGCCTTTAGCAAAATGTCACTCCAACAACACAGAAGAATCTCTAGAAATGAAAGTTCACTTCTATTTCTCCACAGCTCACAAAATAATCCACACACACATAGAACATAATAAAGCACTCACACTTTTCTCTCGAGTTGTAGCTCGCAAGGTAGAAATTTAGAAACGTCACCCATGCCTTCACTTATAGACTAGGGAGAAAGAGAGGGGGGATTGACTCATGTGGGTGAAGGGATAGTAACCCATTTTGAAGGGGAGGTCTAACCAGCCATCGCTGCATGTGAGGCTCGCTGCCTTCTTGGGAGAGGAGCAGATTTGTCAGGAGAAAAATGAAGAAAAGAGAGAGATTGTCTCTGATAGAAGCGAGATTCTTGTCTTAAATTGGTTTTCGATCAAGGAAGGCATCCGAAGCCTCGACCGCATGTCAACCAAAAAGTCAATTAATTCAAGAGATTCAAATCATTCATGTCAACACTCAACTGCTAGTTGACTGCAGAGCGACCGCTAGGCCAATTAGTTTGATAGATTCAAATCCTTCACGTCCGCAACTCAACTGCTAGTTGATCGCAAATCGACCGAAAAGATCATTAATTCTATAGATTCAAATCCTTCTCGTTCATACTTGACCACCCATCGACCGTAGATTGACCGAAAACCCCAAGTGTGATCTGGAACGCATTTAGGTCGAGATACTTGTCTCCACCTCAACCTCGACTTGATAAAAAATGCAGGGAGTAGGCCAAAATGAAATTCGGTTGAGGCACTTGACCCAGCGTTGACCATGGGTCAACTGAAATGCCAGGGAATGTCCTGAAATGCAATTTGGTTGCGATATTCAACCTAAACCGCGACCTCAACTAGACCGAATGTGTAGAATACAAAATCCGTAACCCTCCAATAAATTTTCTTAAAATTATAATCTATCGGTTACGCCCTTGGTAATACCTCGATGAATATCTGACTAATATGAATACCCTCAATTACTTTTCAATTTATCCTTATTAAATTATGATATAAAAAGTCGAGGTATTACACATATCAAAATGTAAGCTTCATAACATTTGTAGTTGACTTGTCAAGATTTCCAGAATTTGGTTTTTCGTTAAATTTGAAGGTCATTTGCTAAGCCAAAAGAGTTCTGAAGAGAGAGCTTAAATTCTGCCAAAGAAGCCAGACCATCCTTAGTTAGAGTTGAAGCCAATCTACTCGAAGAATGGCCTTGAGGATAATCAACTGGATCAACGCTGCATTCAAGACTTAGGAAATTCATTTGACATATTTATTTATCTTATGTTAAGTAAGTACATTATGTTTAAAGGTAAAGAGTTGGTGTTTTCTTGGCTACAGCATGTTCTAGCTGAGAAGGGTATTTTAAGTTGGTTTTTTTTTTTTTGTATTTTTCTCTTTAGGGCACAAGCCCCAATTTTGTGAGTGGAGTTTAAGCTCCTTTAGGGCTGGTTTTTAGATAGTTTTGATCAGCTAAAGAACTTTTTTGAAAAGGTTGGAGTTTCCTCCACAATCAGCCATCTCCCTTGATGTTTTATCCGAGTGGATTTTGTGTCAACAATTGAGTCACCATTGTTTCTTGTCAGCTTTGTGGTGATCTCTCTTAAAGCTATCTCTTCCTCCATCTTCTTCTAGAGGTAGACATCCCTAGTGAAGGAATAGAAAGTTTGCTAGGACCCAAGTTGGAGTGTCTTCCCCGTTAGAAAATTGATGTCAAAAGGTATGATTTTGGTACCTATTCAGACCAGCTTGCACCTTTCCACGTACCCTTTCTTTTCCAGAACATTTCTGCCATTGTGTTTTGGAGGATGTTGTGTTGGCTTACCTAGAAGAGCATGGTCTAAATTTCACACTAATTGGATATGTATTAAGCGAGTTGCACTTCCTACCAGTTTGGGTTGATTCGGCCCTTAGTTTCTCTCCGGACCAGTTTTCCATTCATCACCATTACTTCCTCCTCCGAAATAATCTCCCTTTGATTTTTTGAGTGTATCATACTCCCTCTTTAATTAAGGTCTGGTAAAATTTTCAAGTCAGTTGGACAAATATTGAAAGAGTTACACTTCTACCAATTTCAGAGTAGATTCTTGCCCTAGAAGACCTGGTGTAACGAATTGCTTTAATGTGGTGGTGCAATTTGGCTATTAAATGAAGAAGAGATTGAGAAAAAGTCATCGACACTTAGAGCTTGATGAAAAGGGTTATGAGATGAAGGTATGCTCTGAGGCTTAACAAGTCAGTCCAATCTTTATCGTTATCTACCAAGTTTGAGAAGAGTTTTCCAAAGAGTCAACAAACCCAACTATTTGCTATACAATCCTCTTTGGAGAATACATTTCAACAACTTGATAGTTTATTGGCTAAGTTAGGGTGTACATGTGCTCAATCGTTGCATGCACAAGATTGTTATGAGGTGGTGGAAGAAAATATATGGGCAGAAGAGCCAATTGAAGAGGAGGTTATAGTACCTTAGGAAGGTCCACTATATACAATGGAATTAGTATGTATGGATTAGCAAATGGTTGAAGAAGTTCGTCTGAATAAAGTGATCTCCGGGATGAACATATAGAGAATAAAGATCAATTGTAGGCAGCAACTAATGACTATAAATTGAAGCATGGGGGGATGTTTTATGCTCAAGAGGAACCTAACATCAAGCTGATTCAAAGGCCACTACTTTTCCAAACTCAACAAGAAGGACTTCAAAGAGAGCAAAATTTTCATATTTGAAGCTTCAACAAGGACCAAGTTTGCTCTTTGATCATTCATGGAGAGATTTGTATCAACAAGGGTTTTATGGATATCGTTGTGAAGCTTGGCTTAGAGTCATTGGTGCATCCAAATTCTTACAAAATAGTGCGGCTCATTGATAAGGTGGACATCCAAGTTTCAAAGCCACTCATAAATACGTTTTTGGGCTCCACTTCATGTAGATCGCAATGTGAAGTGCAAACAAGCTTTGAATGTGAAGATAAAAAAAGATTTATTACTGGTTTTGAAGAATGAATTGAAGAAGATTTTGAATTTTGAAGGTCAAGAAAAATTCAAAAGGAATGCAAGGTGGGAGGAGTTTCTTGAAGATTTTCTTTGCATCCTAAATTGTAAGATTGGAGAGGCCAACAAAGTTATCAGTGCTATGCCAAAGAGGTATGTGCCATTAACTAATTTAATTGCTTGGCTTTTTAGAATTGGATGGATTGAAAAACTTAATGTTGTTGGTACTGATTTGACACTTTGGTTTGAGAATTTTGATGTCAAGGCCAAGTATGGATTCTTTAAAAATGGTGGTATTCATTTGTGGTTGTTTTCACATCATTTTATTGGATTAGAGAATTTTATTTCATTAGTTCTGGGTTATCATATTGGTATGACAATTTTGTGGTTAGCAACATTGTCATGCTTTGCGATAGAATTAGAGAAATGTTATTGATCCAAATGGTTCATAGTGTTGAACTTTCTAGCTTTTTGTTGGAAGGAAAAACTTATGATAACATGGAGAAGCCTTTGATTTTCAACATAGGGCTTTTAGATTGGTTGAACTTAGGGAAGAAATGTTACCCCAACCAAAGGAGTTCCTACCTTCTGCGACAAACCGATGGGCATTTAAAGAATTTTGAATGGCTTATTTAAAACACAAACAAGATTAAATATCCAAAAGAATTAGCACTTTTTGCTACTCTATTTATCCAAGACAATTCTGTTTATTCAGGTGAAAAATACTATGGAGGAGAAGTCTTGGATTTGAGGTCAAATCCTCTTCAACCCTAGAAGGATGATGTGCTACGAAAACCTATAACTCACAACCAAGTGAGGAGATTTATTAACCATAATTTTAGTGTTTCTTTTGTAGGTGTTGAAGGAGGTAAGGGCATTCATAATGTCATTTCCAGCCATCTAGCATCCAAGTATGTTACAGAGATGTTTAAGATAAGATAAAAGTGGAGATTCAAGCACAAGTTTTGGAGATATGTGAAACAACCCAAAAAAACTGCCTACAATCTGACTTTCATGGAATATTTGTTATTTTTGGCTACATTCATGAGCTCATATGAAAATGTAAGCTTCATAACATTTGTAGCTGCTTAAAGTATAAAGATCCTTAACTCATAACCAAACAAGGAGATTTATTAACCATAATTTTAGTGTATCTTTTATAGGTGTTGAAGGAGGTAAGGGCATTCATAATTTCATTTCCAACCATATAGCATCCAAGTGTGTTACAAAGATGTTTAAGATAAGACATAAATGGAGACTCTAGGACAAGTTTAGGAGATATGTGAAGCAACCCAAAATAAACTGCCTACAATCTGACCTTCGTGGCATATTTGTTATTTTTGGCAACATTCATGAGCTCATATCAAAATGTAAGTTTCATTAACATTTGTAGTTGACTTGTCAAGGTTTCTATAATTTGATCTTTTGTTAAATTTGAAGGTCATTTGCTATGCCAAAAGAGTTCTGAAGAGAGAGCTTAAATTCTGCCAAAAAAGCCCGACCATCCTTAGTTGGAGTTGAAGCCAATCTACTTGAAGAATGACCTTGCGGGTTATCAATTGGATCAACGCTACATTGAAGACTTAGGAAATTCATTTGAGATATTTATTTATCTTATGTTGAGTTATTACATTATTTTTAAAGGTAACGAGTTGGTGTTTTCTTGGCTAGAGCGTGTTCTAGCCGAGAAGGGTATTTTAAGTTTTTATTTTTGTGATTTTCTCTTTAGGGCACAAGCCCTAATTTCATGAGGGAGTTTTAAGGTCCTTTAGGGATAGTTTTTAGACAGTTTTGATAAGCTAAAGAACCTTTTTGAAAAGGTTGGAGTTTCCTCCACAATCGGTCATCTCCCTTAGTGTTTCATTCGAGTGGATTTTGTATCACAATTGAGTCACCATTGTTTATTGTGAGCTTTGTGGTGTTCTCTATAAAAGCTATCCCTTCCTCCATCTTCTTCTAGAGGTAGACATCCCCAGTGAAGGAATAGAAAGTTTGCTAAGATCCAAGGTGGAGTCTCTTCCCCGTTGGAGACAATTGAAGTTAATGGTATGATTTTGGTACCTATTCGGACCAGCTTGCACCTTTCCGCGCGCCATATCTGTTCCATAATGTTTTTGCCAGTGATTTTTGTAGGGTTTCATGTTGGCTTATAGACAAGCACATGGTCCAAATTTCACACTAATTGGACATATTTTGAGTGAGTTGTGCTTTCTACCATTTTGGGCCTATTCGGCCCTTAGTGTCTCTCTGAACAAGTTTACCATTCATCAGCATAACTTTCACCTCCAAAATAATCTCCCTTTGATTTTTGGAGGGCATCATACTCCTTTCTTGATTAAGTTTTGGTAAAAGTTTCAAGTCATTTAGATAAAAATTGAACAAATTACACTTCTACCAATTTCAGAGTAGATTCTTACCCTAATAACCACCCATCTCAAGGGGTTTCCATAATCCTCTCTTCTATGGTGCAGCCCGACCTTGACAACCATCCCGACTAGCCAGCTCCACACACTATTGGAAGCGAGTGTCAAAACCATCGTCATCACTAGAACCTATAACAAGACCAATGTCAAAACCCCAATAATCACACGAGGGATAAGGAATAGGTCCTAAAATAACACTAGTGAACCCCAAATAGTCACTAGAGACGAACCCAAACCAGAAATTGAAAAATAGACCGGAAGGATTTGCACAAGACTTCTCGCCTTAAGTTAAGGAACAACAAGAACTCACACACTGACCCTAGAAGGCGTACTGACCAAAAACAATATGTGGCTGAAGAAGCGAAATGAAGTTTGCTAACTCAAACTCCATGAAACAAGTAGTGCAGTCGACTAAGACATAACAATTGTCAACTAGAAACATCAAAAAACAACCAAAAGACCCATCAGTTGACAAGACGTGATTACAGTTGATGGAATACAATACACATAACCTAACGAGTCAGCAGTCGAGGATACATAGCTGAAGTCATCTGAAAACAACCCCAATCAATCGGGAACATCCAGTGTTGACAAGACACAACAAGGGTCAAATGGAACCATCCAACCATCAACAAGACCCAAAAATAAAAGACCTCGCAAGACCTAGTGGTCGACGAGTTACAATTGTAGTGATTTTTCACACACTTTAAAACGTGGAGATTGAAAACACATTTCCTTTATAAAAAACATAAAATTTAAAACTTTTCTCTTTGATCAAATCTTTTCACTAAAGTGCGTAGTGGAAGAATTTTCGTACTTAAAACATTGGAAAATAAATGAATAAAATATGATAAATAAAAGTCTTTCTTCAAATTCTTTAATTACACAAAATGTTTCTTATCTTAAAGCAATTTATACTTTTCCTTTTCTCTTGAGCTTGGCCATCACAATATGTCGTCGCGTATATCCTCCACCAACTGCTTCTTTGTTTCTTTACCTTCGTGCTTACCTACATCATAAGGCTTAAACTATGAGTCTAAGGTTCAGTAAGAGATATAAAATGTTATGCTCATGCTGTGCACTTTATAAAACTTATGCAATTTATGTTCCATGTCTTTTCTTTATCTTTACCTTTAACATTAGTTTCATTTATCCACCTAGGCGTTGGGGATATCATCGTATAAGGTAGAGTGACAACTATTGACCAACACGGGCAGCCACCTCAAGAACCCATATCTGAAAATGTCTATTTCCCATATCTGAACACATATGCATATAACATTTATGTACATTTTCATTAAAACCATGATGCATGACTATGAAATGAATGCATACAATTCTATCATCCTATCACATAATAACAATATAATACCTTCCATTTCTTCATTTAATCTTTCTTATCAATCATCAAACAATTAACGTTTTAATCTTTTCAAGGAATCAATACTATCATTGTATAACTCTCAACATATAAATAATCACATGATATTATACAAAAAAAATCAAATCATATTATAATACTAACCTTGTATACACTATATGTCATAAAAATTCTTACTTGTCAAGTAGGCCAAAGGGCAAAAAACACAAAATATCTCTTACCTTGTGGTTTTTAATGTAATTCAACACCTATGCTTATCTTCCTGAGTAATCACACCTTCAAAGTTAACAAAACCCCCATCAATAACTATTTCATGTATATAATACCAAAGTATGCATACATATTAGAGTTTCCTTCCCACTTTTCAACCATCTTTAACTATTCATAACTTTTTCTACACTTAACCAATTCCCTAAATTCCACAACCTATTTCTTCCTTATAATGTCCTTAACAGCATACCAAAATGATTTTATACAAAAGTTATAGGAAGATAGGCAATAAACATCAAACATCAAAACCACCTAATTTTATTATTTTCTTCACTTGATACTTTCTTCTTTCATTTCAGCTACCATAACATCACACAATTCATACAAATAACAAACTACATCTATTGTACCTTCAAATTTCTTAGAGAATGATGGAGAGAATCTTTGTGAGAACTTCTACCTCCTTCCACTTTTTCCTTAAGATTTTGTACACCCTTTTACATTTTTATTATCCCCTTCTCCTGGCTCAAGCTAGAGGTGTCACTTATCCAGGATATATTCAGCATGCCACCACCCTTTTACACTAATTAAAATGTAGCATCACACCTTAATTCAAGTGACTTTTTGTATACCGGCCGACTGCCTTTCTTCAGTTTATCGATTGCAAATCTCAAACTTTGCAATCTATACAGACACCGATCGACCACTACTTTCCAATTTTACAATATGTACTAAAACTGGTCGACCACTAATATTTTGGTGGACCGGTTTCCTACCTGAAAGCTTCTGTAATTTCATTATGTATATGACCAGTTGATCAAGCTCAAATTGATCGACCACTTCTCTACCACTTTGCCTAAAACACCAAGAATTCACATTCCCCTAAAATCATATATCATCATTAACCATACCCACTCTAAAAATCATCCCATATAACTTTCATAATCATTCAAATGAGTACCCCAAATCATCAAATATCATCTTCACTTAATCTTATGTTTAATAGGATGAAAATTTTGTTGATGGTGGTGGTTGGGCCCTCACACAAGCATGAGTTGTACTGCA
>CM039470.1:15360835-15468438 GCA_022433065.1 Begonia loranthoides | reverse complement strand
TGGTGGGGGGGGGTGGGGGGGGGCCACAGATGTGACGGAGGGGGGGGGGGGGTATGGTATTACAACAACACTCCTGACTCGAATGACTCAACAGTCGAGGAGACTTAATTGGAGACAATCGAGTAGGACTTCATCAGGAATTAGCTCAAAATCCACAAATGTGACAGAGCCTAAAACCATGTCAAAGTTCAGGAATCTCCATTAACAATGACAAGGAAATAGTGGAAAGGTCCTACACTAGAGTTAGGTACCTAACCGACACGTAAACAATTCAAAAACATGAAAAATAACACTATGGCATCAACTTAGGACCTCCACAGTTGACCAAGGACCTTTAGTGCCCAATCTATCCATTTCATGATTGACCAGCTCACTATTACGGTCAACCTAAAATGGTTAGTGGCCAAATTCGCAAGGTAGTGGTCAGTCAATCGCTGAGGTCTACCACTTTAGCCACGGAAGACCACTGGGGTCAACCAGTTACCAATTGCAGTTGATTGCAAATCGACCCAAGGAACACCAAAACACACTCCCTTATTTGCGGCCGACTAGAATGACCCTTTAGCTCGGTTTCCACTATAAAAACGCGTCGTTTCCACCAATTTTTGCCTCAAAATAGCCAATACTCCAATATAAACTCAAAATCTACCAACAAAGACTAAAAATTTTCCTCGGATTCGAGTTTCCAAGCTCAAATCCAAAGCCACAAAAAAACTCAAACTTGAAATGACACAACGAGGCTAGAAATGAACTTACCCATGAAACACCTTCACAAAAGATGGAGAACAAGATGCTATGAACATGGATCAGATGAAGAAACAATGACAAATGCTCATTCATTCTGCCCTCTTTTCTCTCCCTTCTCGCGTGCGATGCCCAGTAAAAGGACGACTACTTTCTTTATAAAAATTTGAAAAAATTTATTTATTTAATAAATTTAATATAAATTAATATATTATAAATATTAAATAAAATCCTTATTTTCCAAACCTACGTAACCTGACAAAACTTAACAAAACTCAAATCTCAATATATAGAAATGAAAACTTACCGAATAGAATCATGCAGCTTCGAGCTGAAAGGGGTCACAGAATGTACCGATTGACCATTGACTAGTCCCTATCACACCTGGCTGAAGACCTGCAACACATGGCAAAGACCTTGTTAACACAAGAAAATTTGACTGGTTGAAGTGAAAAATTTACTCAGAAAAATGTAAAACCTAAAAATTTATGGGTTTTACATCTTTCCCCCCTTTAAAAATTATCCCCTAAATTCAACACAAGCCAAGGGGCCATCAAAAGAATGAGAGTAATACAACGTGAACTCCTAGGAAACTTCCTATTCAGTGTGGTATCCACGACACACGAACCAAGAGAATCTCCCAAGTAGGAACTTGATTACCTATACTCTAGGCTTCTAACACACCTAGAATAGGAAGAAGGCCTAAGAACACAATCGAAGCTAACAACGAGAGGAACATTGCAAAGCAACCCAAGTCCATGATGCTAAGACAACTAATAAGGACAAGGAAAAGGTCATCTAAATAGAAATGACATGGATGACCCAAACAATCGGTCCACAGGTGAACTGATTTCAAGGCGCAACTTAAGAAATTTACTTGATCAAAAACATATATGAAACCAAACAAGGAGAGACATTAGTTGGACCTAGGTTTAAAGCGTTACTCAAAAAGCTCTCCACGCCTGAGCAATACTTTAAATTGAGATTGCGACAAACAACACTCTCTGGCTTCATACTACCAAAGCACAAAGCCCAATAAGAGAGGGATCAAGATTTGGAACACGTGGAAAAACTCATAGCGAAGGTACAAAACAAGACTTTGTAGCAAAACCAAGGCAACATTCGGTTACCAAACATCCTACGAAAACCAAATCTCGTGGACTTGTGGGTGACCACCATGCCTGATGTATGCACCAGAATACTTCTAGAAACCAAGTGCCTAATACACTAGTGTAGACTGTCTAATGCTTTCCCAATTAGGAACTATTGGATGTGGTCCACCTAACAACCGACACTTAAACACAAATGTATCTGGATCAAAACATTCAACATGAACCTGACACGCGTCATATCACACATGGACAACAACAAATTTAGGAAGGAAAAGAACCTTAACAAGGACATGACAATTGGCAAGGTTTAGAAATCCAAGAATTCTAGCACAACTTTAAACAACTGCTACTACCTAGCAAGCAACTCTAGAATGTTTGTAATGACCAAAATGCCATTTAGATGAAGTTATAAATATTAAAGTGTCTTATGAGGCAATAATATTCATAAGTCAATTTATGGGTGATGGATGGAATTCATATTGTAATTTATAGTCTTGTAACTTGGAGTGTTAGTTGGAATTATGCTTGGTTACCTCATTGTTGAGAATGAACAGTCGGATAGGAACTTTGTAGGAATAATGTTGGGATTGTTGAGATATTTAGTGAATTTTGAAAGCGGAGATTTTTGTGACAGAATACAAGAATTTTATTAGAGAAGATGTAAATATATATATGAGTATGTGTTGGTCACTAGAACTGTGCAGGATTTTGGTTGGAAAGGAGGAGAAAATGTTATAAGGGACTGTTCGTTGGAAATAAGGGGCACGCAGCAGGGTTAGAAGGAGAAGGAGAATGGGCACCATAGGATAGAAGGGAGGGTGAATTATGAGTCGTTGGATGATGACCACGGAAAGGATAATAGCCTTGAGAACATTGGGTTTGGGTGGAGTAAAACATTAACAGTTGGATGGGGGAGCGAAATTAAGCATGAACCATTGGATGGTAGTAAAGATGATCTTGCGGCACTAACAGATTCCGTAGCGGGAGAAGCCTTGACCGTCAAATGAAGAAGCAAGGTTAGATGCGAATCGATGGACGATGGAGAAGATATTTTCGTTGTGTGGAATTATTCCTCGCGGAAAGAAACTCTGGCTGCACCATAAGCTGAATGTATTTGTTTGACTTGCGAATTCAAAGGAAACAATGTCGTTTTGGTTACGAGTCAATATGGGTATGGGCGACATGAGAGGATGCCTGTCCGCAGAAGCAAACACTACCATGAATAGTGTGAAACGTGATCATTTAGGCAAGAAATTAACGAAGGAAAATTGCTCATCCTAGTAGAGTGAGCTTCCATAGCAAACAATGCATCCTCGAGATTGAGACGATGTTGTAACGACCCGATTTTTCTTACATTTAAAAACGTGTAAAATTTAAAACTTTTCTTTTATAAATACAGCAGAAGACTTTTCATTATTAAAACCCTTTCAAATGATGAATAGAATTCTTTTATAAAAAAACCTTTTATAAAACACAGGGGAAGAGTAAATGAATAAAACAAGCATTTTGGAATACAATAAATAACTTCTGTCCTTTTTCAATTTAAATACATTTACAAAACCTTTACAAACCATTTCTTTTACATCCATTAGCCTAGCCAACCACAAGATCCGTGGATGCAAATTCTTCATCACCTGGACCATAACATGTTCTCTTGTTCTCGTACATATACCTACACCATAAGTAAACTGTGAGCCTAATGCCCAGTAAGAGGTAAGATGCAGTATGATGCATACATATGTCTGATTATGTTAGAAAGGAATCCACCAAATCTATTTTTTACTCACAGTTTCATATCATTAAGTTAGGACATTGGAGATATTTCCCACAGGGAGAATAGATACATCATCGGGATCTAGCCTGGCTACAAAAGGTTACCTAATCCCTACATGGGAAAGGATACATTATCATGGAATTCTCCCAGGCATCACCATCACTAAAATCCTTAACCTCCAATTCCTATTTACATTCATTTAATCTGGTCTCTCTTGTGCAATGTATGTTCCTAATTGTTTCTACTCATGGCGCATGTTAATGCAAGCAATACTTTATTCTTTACAATACATATATCAATGCTATCACAAGCAAGGAATGCATACAATTCAACTAATTCACAATATGATGCATGCACATGTTTGATTATGTTAGAAAGGAATCCACCCAATATGTTCTTTACTTACAGTCTCATACTTAGTCGGGACATTAGAGATGTTTCCAATAGGGAGAATAGATATAGCCTCAGGGTTTATCCTGGGCAGAACAGTTCACCCAATCCCTACATGGGAAGGGATACATCTTCATGTAGTTCTCCCAAGCATCAGCGTCACTAAAATCCCTAACCTCCATTTCCCATTACATCTGTCTCTTCCATGTAATGCATGTGAGTGCCAACCCAGATATGACATTCCTAAGTGTTTTTATCCATGATGCATGTCAATGCAATGCAATATTCACAACAATATGTCAATGTCATATAACAGGTATGAAAACGCATTCAATTAATCTGAACCAGTCCTAAGTGTATTTAACATAGCAAGACTACACAAAGGAATAATATGGAGGAGCATCAGACGTAGCATGAAACAGATAGGGGGAACATGCAAAAGCATCACAATTAATACCATTATTTCTTTTTCAACTTTTGTACCATATCACTTTTAAACCTCTTCCTTCAAACTCTCCTCTATAGAATAGACATATCCATATTAGCAGTAACGAACTAAATGCATAGAGTCTATCAACCAACAACCAAGTAAAGACTAGGATCACAACAACTCATATCATGAAAGCAACATAATAAGAATAAATGGTCAACAGAGTGACAATTTAAATAACATGGAATTAAACTCGGCAGAGGCATTCATCGAAATGTCCAACATACCAAGCAATGAACTAAATCTAGAGCAACAGAGTGACCATTAACAATAAAGAACAAAATAGGCAACTAACAACTTGGAGTTAAAATAACAACTAATAATAGGGAGTTAACTAACTAGAGAACAACATCAATCCAAACTCAAAGGCTATGCATTAAGCAATAAGGAGCTAAACTAGGCAGAGGTAAACATTGAACTATTCACAGAGTAGCATTTTTTGTCAATAAAACAGCTCTACTTGTGGTATAGGCCTCCTCTGGCCACGACACACTCACTTCTTACCTCACGTGAAATGCCTCACAACAGACTTCTCCTCCATGCCATAGTTTCGCATGGTTCACACCAAAAGATCTAAGATAACAACTTCCTCTCTACTCCTCCTTCAATCTCTGTAAAAATATTCGTCTCCTTCCTCTTTCTGCCTCATGCTTTCTCCCTCTTCTCTCGCACTATCTCTTTCTCTCTTCTCTCTCACACTCTCTCTTTCTATTCTCTATAAAATCAATAACCAGAATGCTTTTCCTTTCCCTTCCCCTTCAACCTTCTCTATTTGATAATAGAGGCAAGGCTTCCTTGAGAAGCCTTCTCTGATGGACGCCTCACCAACCACGAAGGAGGTGGCACAATACACAATTGCCACATGGGTATGTTATCGCTTTGGGAAAATTGATGTAAATTGGGTAAACCACAAAACAACCACTGAAGCTTTTTTGAAAAAACTATGGGCTCTACCGCTCAAACATGCTTTTGAGGAATCATAATTTACATGCTCGACCTCTCCCACATGGAAGCTACTTCTTTCATGTATATGCTTGACCTCTCTTATGTGGCCAATTAAAATGTCATTTTTTCATAAATCTGCTCTTCTCTCTCTTCTTCTTTGTATTTTAATTTAATTCAATAATTCCATTTCTCAATTTATACTCAAACTTATTAGGTTTACTAAACTTATTTTTGGGGTATTATATTCCATTATAAAATCACTTATTAATTTCACGATTACTATTATTCTTAGTCCCAGCTTAATTCCGGGTGTTACAGACATCGTCTAAAATTTGAATGACCAGCTCCCTGTCCTAAACCGCGGTATAAAAGGTTGCACTATTGGTTGAGCTGCACAATTTATTTCATGAGTGTCATTGGAGGTCTTGCTGTCCAAAGCTTTAGCATGGAGGCATAACTTGTGATGGAGAGACGAGCTGCGGAAGAAGGTTCTGCAATGGCCGGACTGTTTGCTCCATTTTTATGGAGCTTGAGGTAAGTAATGACATATGTTTTTGGCCTCTCGGCCTACAATGCAAGTTGCTAGGATTTGTACTTTTTTGATTGTGTGTATTTTATGTTCACTGTTTCTTTACTGATGACTCGAGGATACGTTGCTATGTATTTTACTTGCTCGAGCATATTCCACTTGCTCTGTATTTTATGCTTACTGAATCGAGGCTTGTCTTTGTTTTGTTATTGTTTTACGAAACGATGCTAGAGGATATGTAGCTATTGTGTTGTGTTTATTTTTATGCGCTATGGTTTTATTGATGAGACTCGAGGGTTATAGTTTGGTTTATCGTTTGTTGATGGCTCTCAAGGATTTGATGCTCTGTCATGTGTGATAAATAATGTCATTTCTATGTTACAGTTGCTATTTAGAAGTCCCACTATTGATGATAAAGTTCAGTTATATTTTGAGGATATGTTCTGTTGGTTACTTCATCGTGTTTGTTATTTAGATGTTCCATTTAAGAGGAGAGGTATTTATTACTATTTTTTTTATGATGCCTTGTTCTATTCCCTATCGCCTGTGAGGATGAGGATAGATTTTATGGTTCTATCTTATATTGTTATGTTATTGAGAAACTATATTTATATCATGGATGCCTTGTTTATATTACTGAGTGATGAATGTAGAAGGTTTTGTGGTGTTTCTAGATGAATCTGTTTTATGATGACAAGCATGTTAAGGAGTTTTTGTTGGGTTGGCTGATGTTCTATTTTGTTCACTATTATTCTTGATGTTGAGATTTAGTTTATAGCTGGTAGATGTCGTTGAGAACTAGTTATATGTTGTGATAGTGAGTTTTCATGTCGATGAATAGTGGTATGAGGGTCTATTATGCTGTTTCCTTGAATGGTTGCTTCTGTTTACAATTGATTGATGAAGATATATTTATGTTGCATTTTATGACATGTCCATGCATGGGTCAGCATTTAAAAAAGATAAAAATGGTGATAAAATGTGTGTAAATGGGTAAGGAGGCCAGGCTGGCCTAAGGAGGTGGACCCGTGGGGTATTAACCTGTTAGCTTGCTACAATGAGGTTAAAGTTCGCTGGCACAAAGGGTTTCTAGGTCTTCATGTCTTAAATGGTATGACAGCTAATGGAGAACTCTCAAAAGGGTGGAGCCTATCTCCCAAAAGGGTGGAGGAATGTTGAGTGTGTCCCATTGTCAGGCTTACTTATACCTGAAAGATAAATATATGAGGTAAAAGATGACATAATGTATATAAATGGTACGGAAGACAGGCAATAGCAAAAGGGTGGAGCGGTGGGGGCATTAGCCCATTATCTTGCTACGATGAGGTTAAAGTTGGCTGGTACAAAAGGGTGTTTGGTTGTCATGCCTTAAATGACATAGCAACAATAGAGGACTCCCAAAAGGGTGGAGTCTGTCTCCCAAAAGGGTGGAGAAAAGTGATGTGTGCCTCCACTGCTGAGCCTACTCATACCAGAAAGAGATAGAAAAGAAAGAAAAGAGAAAAGAATGAAAAGAAAAGAGAAATAAAAAAAAAGAAAAGAGAAAAGAAAGAAAAGAAAAGAGAAAGAAATGAATAAAAGAAAAGAAAGAAAAACCAATGTCACGACATGTCATGTTCATGGTCACATACATTATTTGCTATGTCTTAAACTTATAGATAAACATTACATTGTAGGTATAGATATTACGAATGAAATGGTAATTGCGAAGTTCAAGTTGAGGAAGTCCACCATGATGAAGACTTGGTTGTTGTTGGGTATGAGGTTCACAGTTTACGGGTTCAGTGTGTCAAACAACTTTTGAAAATAGTTTTAAGTCAATAATATTTGTACTTTGTTTCTTTATGCTAAGTAGAGGTTTATTACTTATTTTGTAAAGGACTTTTAAAACTTTGGTTTTTGGCAAGAATTATGTTTAGTTTGAAGAAAGTTTCTGCTGTAAAGATTTTTGGTAAATACACGATCTAGTGATCTATAAAGTATGGATTTATTTTCAATGGCGTTTAAATGTGAAGTATAATTACGATGGTGCTTTTAGAAAAAGATTAAAAAAATATTACAAGAATGATGTGCCCCAAAGGTGCCAAGAGACAATTTACCAAAGTAGAGCACAATCGGCTAACTTAAAAACAGAGCAATGACTTCAAAAAAATATAACTTCACTTGCATACAGCCAAATGCAACAAAATTTACAGGACCCTAAGAAGTATCAAAGATAGCATTCCAGTTCAAAAATCTTTGTTTAAAAAGGATAAGGAGCGAGAGTTATGTGAGGAAAATAGATTTGCCCTAAAACAGACTCCACCCAAAGACAGATTGGCGACTTCTAAAGAAACGTCCACAAAATTACGAATTCAAATCCAAACATCATCAAAATTATACCAAATTCTTTCTATTCTAGAAGGGATTAATCCATTAGAATTTCAGATTCAAATTTGTAATATCAACAGAGTTATGATTGAAACAAAATGCTACTCGGAATTATCGGACTATAGGAATAGAAGTTGTGGTTTTCAATATTTCAAGCACATTTCAATTTTCGAATCCAAAAACAAACAAATAAAATCCAATACTTCCATACACATTAAAGAACATCCAAATCTAGAGAGTTATTCACCAAATAGCTCAATAAATAGTGAAATAAAAACAACAAACCAACAAGGTTTGCAACACCTCAAACACTTGAGATGTGCGACTAGTTCGGATCTTTCAAAGAAAGGACACTCCTTCTTGGCTTTTTCACCAATCTTTTTGGTCTTCTCCCTGGAATAATACTTCTATGAAAGTATTGGAAGACACCACCATAAGATTCCTCCTCTCAAGAATTGTAAAAACGTGAAGAAGAGAATTTTTGAAGTCGAGTCTTCGGTTTTAGCCTTGATAAGAACTCCGATTGGGGCTTCAGGAGAGAACTCCACAAAACAAGTTTGCAGCTACAAATTAGGCTTCTAAACTGTAAATTTAGGTCACCATTAAGGATATTAAATATCCCCTTAAGGCTACCCTAAAGCAAATTACATATATGCCCTTTTATTTCATGGATTGGAATTACCATCTTTGCCCTTGGGTTGAGAATGTAGCTCTCTGTAAAATGAGCATTTGACATAGCAAACAAACTCCAAATCAAATGTACAACCTATTCTAGAAAGTGTGAAACGTTGGATACAATTTTTATGAAGAGCATATTTTGAGTTAAATATTCCAATATGCTAAAATTTCTAATTTCTTGCCAGAGGTCAGATTGTATACAGATTTGTAAAGTCCACTATGTCTTTTCTTTACTTCCACTTATCCAAATGCATGGACTCCTCTTTGTGTAATTAACTAATATTCTCCTCCAAGCTAGCTAGGAAAGGGACACCTACAAAATAAATAAAGACGTTAAAAATTCCTTTGCTCACGCCCAAGTGATCAGGCTTTGAGATGCATCATTCTCCCGGGGTGATTGAGGATTTGATCTCATATCCAAGGAGTCTTCCACCTCTACCTCTGTTGATATTCATCGTCGTGGATCAAATAGAAAATTTGGTTTTACACCATGCATCAGATTCTCCAAATCAGCGTAATCATAACTTCTTAGTGTAGGATGCATAAGAGAAACAAAATTACTCGATTGTAGCAAATCAAAGTTCCAATAAACCTCAGCTATAACACAAAAATTGACTTTCCATTGTGCCCAATATTTGCTCATTTCAACGTAACTCTAAGATTTACTCCAAACATAAGCATTTCTATTCTCAACAACAATCCTATCAAATTCAGAGTCATGATGTTCTTTGGTCAGCAACATTTCTATAGTTGTACCACTAATCATGCTATGATTATCATCTCTAATTGAAATTCCATAATGTACAGAGTGATCCACATCAACAGTAATAACAAAATTTCCAATCCGCAATGGTATAACAGATTCAATATCATCAATATCTTTGATCCATCCAATTTTAAAAAACCAATCAATTAAGAAAATTGATAGCATGTACCTTCTCTAGCTTATATGTTGGTTAAGAAAAATTTGCTTCCCTGGAAGTTTAATTTGCACTGATTTACTTCTGTATGCATCAATTTCACTTTGAAGCCTCTTCAACACTAAAGGCTCCCTCTTTGATAACCCGAATGTAGCATCACACAACTTAGTTTTTCTTTTTCCCATCTCATAGTCCAATTGCAGAGTCAAACTCTCATGTGGAGAAACAACCTCTTCATCAAGAACTGATGCTCTTAATTCAACATTACCCTCTTTATGACAATCTAAGGATAGCAGTGACCCTTCTTTAGATAATATGACCTCTTCTAGGATATTCTCCACTGTCCTTTTGGAATCTTTTACAACCTCAATATGACTTTCGGTTTGCAAGGTATGAAAATATGTTGGTTCTTGCTTTCTGGCCAAAATATCATTCATGTTGTCAAGTATTTGAATTGCCTTACTCACAAAGCTTTTCATGTGCTCAAAGCATTGGCTATTGGAAAATTTTCCCTCATACCTTGGGATTGGTGATGGTGAGATGGTCTTGATAAATTTTGGAGCATATTTTTTTCTCCGAAGTTTCTTCATCACTATCCACGTTTTGATGTCTTCTTCTCCATCTTCATTTTGGTCGGAAATTAGTTTGTTCCACCATTTCGAAGCTCTTCCTCTAAGCTTTGAAGAAAATTTTTTAACCATTCTTCTTTCTGAAAGATAACAATGTAGAAAAATTTTGTCGACTTCGTTTTCTCATTCTATATAATTTTCAGACAACTCTAACCCATTGAAAGTAGGAATAGATGATTCAAACTCTCCTTCCTCTGGAATGTAATTCCTTAAATAACTTTGGCCTTTGGTAATCTTGAAGAACAATTCACAAAGAACAAATTCAAAGTATAGTAATAGGTGCAAGGCTCTGATACCAAATGATGTTCCCCAAAGGCACCAAGAGACAATTTACTAAAGTAGAGCACAATCGGCTAACTTAAAAACAGAGCAGTGACTTCAAACGAATATAACTTCACTTGCATACAGCCAAATGCAACGAAATTTGTAGGACCCTAAGAAGTATCAAAGATAGCATTCCAATTCAAAAATATCAATTAAAAATGATAAAAAGCGAGAGTTATGTGTGTAAAATGGATCTGCCCTAAAACAGACTCCACCCAAAGATAGACTGGTGACTTCCAAAGAAACGTCCACAAAATTACGAATTCAAATCTAAACGTCATCAAAATTATACCAAATTCTTTGTATTCCAGAAGGGATTAATCCATTAGAATTTCATATTCAAATTCGTAATATCAATAGAGTTATGATTGAAACAAAATGCTGCTTGGAATTATCGGACTAAAGGAACACAAGCTGTGGTTTTCAATATTTCAAGCACATTTCAATTTTTGAATCCAAAAACAAACAAATAACATCCAATACTTCAATACACATTCAAGAACATCCAAATCCAGAGAGTTATTCACCAAATAGCTCAATAAAAAAGGAAAGAAAAACAACAAACCAACAAGGTCAACAACATCTCAACGACCCGAGATGAGTGTGACTTGTTCGGACCTCTCAAAGAAAGGCCACTCCTTCTTGTCTTTTTCACCAATCTTCTGGGTCTTATCCCTAGAATAATACTTCTAAGGAAGTATTGGAAGACACCAGCATAAGATTCCTCCTCCCAAGAATGGCAAAAAAGTGAAATAGAGAATTTTTGAAGTTAAGTCTTCAATTTTAGCCTTGACAAGAACTCCGATAGGGGCTTTAGGAGAAAAATTCAAAAAATGGCTTTGCAGCTGAAAATTAGGGTTCTAAATTGCAATTTTAGGTCACTCTTGAGGAGATTAAATATCTCCTTAAGGTTGTCCTAAAGTAAATTACATATATGACCTTTTATATCACGGATTGGAATTACCATCTTTTCCCTCGGGTTGAGATTGTAGCTCTCTATCAAATGAGCATTTGACATAGCAAACAAACTTCAAATCAAACGTGTAAGCCCATTCTGGAAAGCTTGAAACGTTGGATACAATGTTTATGAAGAGCATATTTTGAGTAAAAAAATTCTAGTATGCTAAAAATTCCAATTTATTGGCAAAGGTCAGATTTTAGGCGGATTTATAAAGTCCACCATTTCTTTGCTTTACTTCCACTTATCAAAATGCATGGACTCCTCTTTGTGTAATTAACTAATATTCTCCTCCAAGCTAGCTAGGAAAGAGACACCTTCAAAATAAAAAAAGACATTAGAAATTCCTTTGCTCAAGCTTGAGTGATCAGGTTTTCAGGTGCATCAAAGAATTTACTATAAAATCAAGGTTTAGAAAAATGGGCGTAAGGTTCAACCAAGATACCAGATGAGATAGTACAAGTCCAAGACCTGACACTAACATTCATGAAAGCAGTCGAGCATTAGTTAAATTAAAGGCCAAGACTAGAAACACAAGATACCTAACTTTAGAGTAGAAAACATAAAACTGCCACCAAGAGATGCTCTAGCGAAACAACGGCCGACAACATCAGAACAATGGTTCAAGAATTAGGAAGACAAGCGACAAGGCTTAACAGACAGTCAGGAATCCACTCCCAAAAACAAGTACACCAGTCCAACACATGGAAGTGACAAGCTCTAACAAGAAACCAATTAGAGCTCGAGGAGACACCTGTCACAACACATAATTGTCAATGGAAACAAATGAAACTAAACAAAAACTATGAGGACGCAATCACAAGAAAAACCCTCATACGAAACAATTCCTACGACTAGGATACTATATTTCCCAAGAATAACATAGACCTCTTGTACAACATGGACAAGGTCAAAGTAGAGATTAGAAGCAAGCTACGACATAACCATACTTCCTAGCCAAGGGGCATGCTAGCTACTCCATTGGGAAGACAACTCATATTCCCAATCATCTATGGACCAGCCCAACAACAACACAACTCAACCAACCAATATAAATCACTACCTAGCTTCAACTCTAATGACCGTCTATATAACAGACAAGAAAAGGTAATTAATTGACAAGATGTGGAACCTCAAAGTAAATGATGATGTTATACTTTTTGACAACAGACGAGACCCTCACCAGAAGAGAACCAACAATGGTTCTCATTTCATAAGAGATCTTAGAAGAATTTGAAACACATCGCCCCAACAAAGGAATGACCCAAAACATGAAAAACTGACATTAACTGAAACAAATCGAGAACCACTGTAATACCCAGACTTTTTATAGTAGAATTTAATAAGGAAAATTGGAAGGTTTAAGGGTATTTGGATTAATTGGATAATTATTGGGGTATTACCAAGGACGCATTCGTTAGATTATAATTTATGGAAATTTATAGGAAGATAATTAAGGTTTTATTTGGAAGAAATAAATTATTGGATAACTACTAGGGTATTACCAAGGATGTAACCGATAGATTATTATTTAGAGAATTCATTAGATGATAATTATAATTAATTTGTAAGAAGAATAAAATGGGATTTATTAGATTAGTTGGGATTAAAATATTAAAAGTCATTAAGTGGAGATTAATTGCATATTAAGTGGAAAATTGGATTAAGGGAAATAAATTGGAGTTGAGAAGGAGAACCGGTTCAGGATGTGGCTTGGTTTGGGTTCACGCGGGTTCATGGCTATTGGTTCTGTTTTATTTTAGAGAACAAATGGAGGAGTTGAGATTTGGGGATTTAGGGTTGCGATTTGAGTTAGAACCTAAAAGAGAGAGAGAGAAGAGAACCAAAAAGAGAGAGTGAGAGAGGGAGATATGGCGAGCAATCAGGAAACCACATGAGGCAAACGGCGAGCACGCGAAGGTCAATTTCTAGCGTACGCCTATTGCGGCGAACGGTCGCGGCATCTAGGGATCGGGTTGTTGCTACTCACGGGATGGATCATTGGGGCTCCAGGTCGAGGTGTGTTGCGACGGTGAGTGTTTCATTTGATTTGTGGTTTGTATGTTTATTTCGGCCACTGGGAATTTGTGTCAATCATCAAGGATGGTTGCTTCGCGATGAATGGCGTTGGTAGGCAGCGATTCCGGCAACAGGTCCAGCTGCGATTTGGTGCTCCGACCCGGATGTGTCTGAAATCTGGTTTGACCTGGTTCGGGTTAAATCGTGCCTGCCGAGATGAATCTTCCATGTAAGTCTCCTTTCCAGCTAGTATTGCACTCGGCTGAAAAGGGAGAAGACAAAAAGACTGTCTTTGGAAAAGGTGAAGAAAATTTCGGAGATGCTGTCGGTGGTTGTTGTCAGTGGCTGGCTGTCGGTGGCTAGAGAATTGAATGCATTTGGTGGAATAAATTGGCAGAGGATGAGTACGAGTGGAAGAGAACTGGAGGCCGAGTGTCCTTTTGAGGAGAAGAATGAGCAGAGTGCTCTCTGGAGCTAATGGCCGAGGGTGTTGGAGCTGAGCTTTGGGTTTGCCCTGTTGGTGAGGTTTCTCCTCTGCTATTTAATTTGTTGGGTTCTATTTTTGAGTGTTGCTGGATATTGATGGCCAATTTCAGTTAAGGTGATTCTGTAATTTGGGATGTTGATGTGTTAGTAATGCTCTCTGTTAGGAGTAAACATGTTGGATTTACTTCCCTGCTAATTCTTATTGTTGTGTGCTCCGTAAAAGAAAATATTTATTCTATGATAATGGTCATTATGGGAAGTAATTAGTGGAATGCTTAGTTGATAATTATATGTTGATGTTGGATGATATGGTAAGGTATGATAAGCTATTGGTTATTGTCTGGATGAAATATAAAGCATGAATATACTATGTACATTTTGATGTACTGCAATAACTAGTTATTACTCCATGGAGGATGTTGGTTTGTTTGTTGTCTACATTTTAGAGTGTTGTTATTGAAGGATAAAGAAATACATATGCTCTTTTGAAATGATTGTTGTTTTGTTAAAGTAAAGATGCTATGTAAGTTGGATAAAATAGTGAGATCAATAATATGTTGAAAGTAATATTGGAAAATTGTGAATGGTTCCTAAAAGATATTGATATGCCTCTATTGGATGAATTATTGAGATAAAAAATCTATTGGTTTGAAAATAATACTGATTGCTTCTTGTAGAGCGCATTAGGCCATTGTTAGTGAATTATGTTGTGGCCATATGTTGAAGATTGATTCTGCCATTTTGGGATTTAGTTTTGGATTTTTAAATCGGTTGGATGATATGTTCTATGGTTTCAGATTCGATTTTATGTCTCATTTCAGATATTATTGTCGAGCGTTGAATTATGGGCTAATAATTCATGGATGAAATTATGATGGTAATTATGGCTCTATAAATTATAGATGGAATCACGTTGGTTTTCGCTATGTTAAGCTTAATTGTTAGACGTTATCAATTGAGATTAAGTAATTAAGTTAAGTTGTAATTAATGAAACGGTTTTGTTTAGGAAACTTGAGTAGATGACGTATAAGAAATAAGAATATAAAAGAAGGTGAGATTAATAAGTTGATTAAAGCGATTAGTTTAATAATTAAGTGTTATTAAATTGTGAAGGTACTAAAGAAGGAAGAAAAATGATAACGAATAAGCGTTGAGCGCTTTAAGCAATCGAAGTAAGTGATATGCATTTGTCTTGGTCTGCGGACCCTAGATCGCAAGAATAAGAGATGCATGTTTCGTTGTTTACCGTTTTAAAGCATGTCTACAGCCTTAAATACACGTTTTGTTGTTTACCGCTTTATTAGTATGTTTCGTTGTTTGCTGTTTTTAAAAGCATTCTTACAGTTATTATTCGCACATTTCATTGTTTACTACTTTTACAACACGTTTTGATGTTTATTTATGCCTTTAGAAGTTTCATGCATTCACGAGCATGAAACGAAACAGATACAAATAATGGACGAATCATAAGCCATAAAAAGTAATAAGTGAACGAAGAAACAAATAGCGAATGCATAAACAAATCACGAAATAAAGAAACCGATAACGAATGAATAAGAAGTCACAATAAAGTAAAGAAAAGAGAAATGACAACGATATGACGTGAGGCCGTTTAAGTCCTTCATGGACACGGCCGCTAGCGAGCTTCAGATTATGCCATTGTCGCTAGCAAGCTTTCGGATTATGCCATTGCTACTCGTATCTAATGCAAGGTCTCTGGATTATGCCAGGACAAACGACCAATGATTAGCAGGCTTTAGGATTATGCCATCGTTGCTATATCGTAGGTCAACGATAAAAAGAATGACCAATGAAATATAACAATTAAAACGCAAAAGACAAAAGATAAGGAGAAAAAGACGAAAATGATGATCTAAAACACAAAGGATAAAAAGATAAGAAGAAAACGACAAAAATGATGATTAAAACGTAAAAGATAAGAAGATAAGAAAAAGATGAAAACTGAAACTGCATGTAGTATTGTGGTAGGTATTATCACTTACTAAGCATTAGCCTCATAGCTTACGTCTTGCAATGTAGGAAAAATGACGAACAGATTTATGAGCAGCTGATTAAGGATTTGCGCTGGCGAGACTTGCGGTTGGTCAGGCTAACTAATGTAAAGAGTAACTGGGAAGAGCAATTGTAAGATATAATGTAACGTTTTCAAATATTTATAAATGAACTAAATACGCTTCCGATACATTTTTAAAGAAAGAGTAATTTATGCTTCCGCTATGCTTTGAGAAAATATTTTTATGACTATAGTTTTCTACCGCACATAACGATTTTCAAACGAGTCTAACAAAAGAGTAGTAACGGTCTGGTTATAAAAAACACACTCTGATTTCTCATTAAAAAGGTTTTAATAACGATTTACAATTGCTTTACAAAAATTTTAAAATTTCACGCTTTTTTAAAAGGAAACGAAAAACCGGGTCGTTACAGTTGGTATCAAAGCAAATGTTTTAAAACTGATCCGTGTACTTACCATAACTGTGTAAAAAAAAAAGAATTTTGTAAACTTCTCTACTATGTTTTTAACTTAACCGTGTTTTAAATTGTTCCGCTACAGTTAATGGTATTTTAAAATATATATATATATAATAATAATAATAATAATAATAATAATAATAATAATAGTGAAAAATAAATTCTATAAATGCCTACCAGCACAAGCTTCGACGTGGAAATACTCCATCAACTGCAAGTAAGTTGCTAAATTTAATTCTCCTAATTTAAAAATTTATTTTTATTCTGCAACGTAAGGTATCATGGCTAAGGGGCTACAAATATAGAAACAGAAACAAAAACGGATATGGAAATGGTACGAGCACAGAAATCGAAACAGAAACAGGAACAGAAACAGAAATAGAAACGAAAATAGAAATGAGTTTCCAGAAATGGAAATGGATACGGATACAGAAACAAACACGAGAACAAATACGAAAATGTGTACGATCACGAATACCGAAACAGATACAGAAACAGGAAAAGAAACGAAACCTGATACAGATAAGAATATGGAGACGGATATAGAAATGGAGACTGATACAGACACAGACACGAAAACGGATACTGAGACAAATACGGACACGGAAATGGATATAGAGACGGATACGGACACAGAAATGAAAACGAAAATGGAGACAGATACAGATATGGATACGGATACGGACATGTATACGGACATGGACATGGGAACGAAAATGGAAACAAATTTCCAGGAACAAATTTCTGGAAATGGATACAGATACGGATACGAAAATGGAAACGTAAACAAAAATGGAATCAGAAATAGACACGAATATAGGAACAGATATGGAAACGAAAACGGATATGGGAATGAATACAGATATGAAAACAGATACAGATACAGATACAGACACAGAAACAGACACAGAAACGAGAATGAGAACAGAAACAGAAATGGATATGGAAACATAAACGGGAACGGTAAAAAAAATGATAAAGGATCACTTCCCCTAAAACTAAGGAGTTGGTCAGCCTAAATATAATTAAGTAAGTAAAGAAACTATACAGGGATATTCGAAAATGAAAAGTAACATCACCAATTAACAAAATATTTAGGATTAATTAAAAGAAGTAAATGTTGGTGCAAATAAGTGATATAAAGAAATAATGAGCAAAATGAGACATGGAACGAAGTTACTTAATTACCTAAATTATAAATGTTCATAGACAAATTCGGATTTTGAGGAAATGAATACAAGTATTACCCACCTTAAGAAAGAAATCGAAAAAGATCAATTTCCTTGTAAAGAAACTAGTAAGTGAAGAAATATTCGAAAGTGATAAGGAACATTATTAAAAGTGTTCTAGATTAAGTATGACATTAGTCAATAAGACAGTGTACAAGAAACCTTGTTTGCATATGTTTACATATGGTAAAATAAAAGAGAAATTTTATTTGGATTTTAATATGGACCCAGACAGTGCTGAGGAATATATATCAGAGTAGCGCAGCGGAGAAGGATAGCATGTGTTGCGTTATGTTGGTTAAGGATGCGAGATTTTAGTAGGACTCAATCAAGGTAATTAAGGATGTGGCTGCAATGATGTGGATAAAGTTCAAGAAGATTTTCTACTATAAGTATTTCAACCACTCATTGAGGATGAAAAAATTTGTGGAGTTCACTCAGTTACGACAAGAAGAATCAGTTTCGGATTATGTGGGCGAATTTGAAGCGTTATCGCGATTTGCTTCACACATGGTGGACAAAAATGAGAGTAAAGTACAACACTTTGTTCAAGGACATAAGACAGAGATTCTCGAAGGTGTTATAATATAAGAAACTCAATGTGTTGATTTCTCAGATGTGGTATTGAAAGCTTTGGACATTGAAGAAATTAATGATCGGATCTTGAAACGGAACTGTTCTGTTAAGAGATTACAGCTACATGAATGGGATGAAGCGGACACATCCGATGACATTTAGAGGACGTTTGACGATAAGGATCAGAATGTGAAGGCAACCAAAAGCAGAATAGTCAAATACTACTTTGGTTAAGGTCCCGCATGTTGGATTATGCGCTAATTATCAGAAAAAGCACTTTGGAAAGTGTCAAGTTTGTACTAGACAATGTTTTAAGTGCAGCGAGATTGGATATTTTGTCAACAATTGTCCAATGTTGGGATGGAAACTAGCAAAAGTTGTGGTAAAGTGACTTTGATCTTTGTGGATGTAAGGGAAAAGTGTGTTTGTGAGATTGTTTGAGTGTACTGTGTGATGAGTAGTGTCTGTAATTTAGGTTATTGTATCAAATTTTGGATCAAGAATTTGTGTTTGGAACCATTAAGGATGTAATGCAAGTGTTATTTATGCAAGTTTCATTTGGACGTGGTTTTATTTTGGTTGTCGAATTTAGACACCGTTTACGTTGAGCAAAATTTTGAGTATGAAATTTATATAAGGAGAGAGGAATGTAATTCCCTGACTTTTTATATCAGAATTTAATAAGGAAAATTGGAAGGTAATTAAGGGTATTTGGGTTAATTGGATAATTATTGAGGTATTACCAAGGATACATTTGTTAGATTATAATTTATGAAAATTTATTGGATGACAATTAAGGATTTATTTGGAATAAATAAATTATTGGATACTTTTCAAGGTATTACCAAGGACGTAACTGATAGATTATTATTTAGAGAATTCATCAGATTATAATTATAATTAATTTGTAAGAAGAATGAAATGAGATTTTTTTGATTAGTTGGGATTAAAATGTTAAAAGTCATTAAGTGGAAATTAATTGGATCTTAAGTAGAAAATTAGATTAAGGGAAATTAATAGGATTTGAGAAGGAGAACCGGTTCAAGATGTGGCTTGGTTCGGGTTCACGCTGGTTCAAGGCTGTTGGTTTGGTTTTATTTTAGAGAACAAATGGAGGAGTTAAGATTTGGGGATTTAGGGTTGCGATTTGAGTGGGAACCGAAAAGAAAGAGGGAGAGAGGGAGATGCGGCGGGCGATCGGGAAACCGCTGGAGGCAAATGGCAAGCGCGCGACGGTCAATTTCTAGTGTACGGCTACTGCGGTGAACAGTCGCTGCATCTAGGGCTCGGGTTGTTACTGCTCGCAGGATGGATCGTCGGGGCTCCAGGTCAAGGTGTGTTGCGACGGTGAGTGTTTTGTTTGATTTGTGGTTTGTATGTTGGTTTCGGCCATTGGGAATTTGCGTGGATCGGTAGGGATGGTTGCTTCGCGATGAATGCCATTGGCAGGCAGCAATTTTGGAGATGGGTCGGCCTGCAATTCGGTGCTCCGACTCGGCTGCGTTTGAAATCCGGTTTAACCCTGTTTGGGTTGAATTGTGCCTGCCGAGACGAATCTTCCATGTTGGTCTCCTTTCCAGCTGGTATCGCACTCGGCTGAAAGGGGTAAAGACAAAATGAAGGTCTATAGAAAAGGTGAAGAACATTTGATAGATGCTGTCGGTGGCTGCTGTTGGTGGGTGGCTGTTAGTGGTTGGAGAATTGAATGCATTTGGAGGAATAAATTGGCATAGGATGAGTGCGGGTGGAAGAGAGCTGGAGGCTGAGTGTCCTTTTGAGGAGAAGAATGAGCAGAGTGCTCTCTGGAGCTAATGGCCGAGAGTGTTGGAGCTGAGCTTCAGATCTTCCCTTTTGGTGAGGTTTCTCCTCTGTTGTTTAATTTATTGGGTTCTATTTTTGAGTGTTGCTAGATGTTGATGGCTGATTTCAGCTACGGTGATTCTGTAATTCGGGATGTTGATGTGTTAGTATTGCTCTCTGTTAGGAGTGAACATGTTGGATTTACTTCTCTGCTAATTCTTATTGTTGTGTGCTCTGTAAATGAAAAGATTTATTCTCTGATAATAGTCATTATGGGGAGTAATTAGTGGAATGCTTAGTTGATAATTATATGTTGATGTTGGATGATCTGGTTCGGTATGATAAGCTATTTGTTGTCTGGATGAAATATAAAGCATGAATATACTATGTACATTTTGATGTACTATAATAACTAGTTATTACTCTGTGAAGCATGTTGGTTTGTTGGTTGTTCTACATTTTAGAGTGTTGTTATTGAAGGATAAAGAAATACATATGCTCTCTAGAAATGATTGTTGTTTTGTTAAAGTAAAGATGCTATGTTAGTTGGATAAAATAGTGGGATCAATAATATGTTGAAGGTAATATTGGAAAATTGTGAATGGTTGCTGAATGATATTGATATGCCTCTACTGGATGAATTATCGAGATCAATAATCTGTTGGTTTGAAAATAATACTGATTGCTTGATGTAGAGCGCATTAGGCCATTGTTAGTGAATTATTGTTGTGACCATATGTTGAAGATTGATTCTACCTTTTTGGGATTTAGTTTTGGATTTTTAAATCGGTTGGATGATATGTTCTATGGTTTCGGATTTGATTTTATGTCTCATTTCAGATATTATTGTCGAGCATTGAATTATGGGACAATAATTCATGGATGAAATTATGATGGTAATTATGGATCTATATATTATAGACGGAATCACGTTGGTTTTTGCTATATGTTAAGCTTAATTGTTAGACGTTATCAAGCGAGATTAAGTTGTAATTAATGAAATGGTTTCATTTAGGAAACTCGAGTAGATGACGTATAAGAAATAAGAATACAAAAGAAGGTGAGATTAATAAGATGATTAAAGCGATTAGTTTAATAATTAAGCGTTATTAAATTGTGAAGGTACTAAAGAAGGAAGAAAAAAGAAAATGAATAAGCGTTGAGCGCTTTAAGCAATCGAGGTAAGTGATATGCATGTGTCTTTGTCTTCGGACACTACATCGCAAGAATAGGAGATGCATGTTTCATTGTTTACAATATTTAACATCATGTTTTGTTGTTTACTGTTTTAAAGCATGTCTAAAGCCTTAAATGCACATTTAATTGTTTACCGCTTTACTAGTTTGTTTTGTTGTTTACTGTTTTTAAAAGCATGCTTATAGTTATTATTCGCACGTTTCATTGTTTACTGCTTTTACAGCATGTTTTGATGTTTATTTATGCCATCATAAGTTGCATGCATTCAGGAGCATCAAACGAAACATATACAAATAACAGACTAATCATAAGCCATAAAAAGTAATAAGCGAATGAAGAAACAAATAGCAAACGTAAGAGAACGGTAACGGTATGACGTGATGCCGTTTAAGTCCTCTGTCATATAGTTTGAAAACCATGATGCACAACAGTGCATAAAGCATAAAGATGCCTACCTCAAAGACAACCTTGACAACCATACCGACTAGCTAGCTCAATGCACTATTGGAAGCAAGAGATGAAACCAGCAACATCTCTGGAACCTATACAAGGCCGATGTCAAAACCCTAATATTCACATGAGGGATATGAAATGAGTCCTGAATCGAGAACAGGAACACCAAACAGTCGCTAGAGATAAATAGTAAACCCAAACTAAAAATAAAAAACAGACCAGAAGGATTTGCACAAGACTTCTGGGATTAAGTCGAAGAATGACAAGAACCAACACAATGAACTTGGAAGGTATACTGACCCAAAAGAATATGTGGCTGATGAAGCTGAATAAAGTTCACTAACCCAAACTCCACAAAACAAACAGTGCGGTGGACTAAGATATAATAGTGGCCAAATAGACACATTGACAAACAACCGAAAGACCTACCAGTTGACAAGACACAGTTACGCTTGATGGAATACAACACACCTAACTTAACGACCCAGCAGTTGAGGAGACATAGTTAAAGTTAATTGAACACAACCACAGTCAACCTAACTGCCCAGTGTAGTCAAGACATGGCAAGGGTCAACCGGGACAATCTGTAATACCCAAATTTAGACTGGGACTAAGGATAATAATAATTGTGAATTATTGAAGATTATTGAATGATTTTGTTATGGAATGTAATACCCCCAATTTTAGGCTATCGTAAGCCTAAGAAGATAATGTTAATATATGGGGATAACTTGAGTAAATAATATGTGGTATATATAGTTGAGTACATGTTGAATGATTAAGTGAAAGTAAATTAAAGTGAATAAGGTATATGTTAAGGGAATTAAGTAAAATAGAAGAAATGAATAGGATGTAAAATAAAAAGAAAGAATTGAAAACAAAAAGAAGGGGAAATTAAGAAAAGGCATACGACCGATTTTAAAGAGAGGGAAGTGCTTGAAGGGTATTTTGGGGTGTTGGATTCCTTTGCTGGAGAAGAAAAGAAAAAGGGGTAAAACGCTTCACACCTTTCCTTCGGCCGAGGCTTCTTCATGAAAAGGATACGCGAGCGAGAAATGAGGATGACTCAATCGAACACGGGGAACGAGAGCGATGAACTGCGGGGTTGGTGACAACATCTAAGCCATGGGGATGAATGAAACCCCCGATGCTACGGTTCTAGTAGCGCCACAAATAGGGGACTGCTTTGGGCGATTGTGTTTTCTTTTGGGTGATAACTTTAGCGAAAGGCATAGCTTCCGGGAGCAGTTTTGACATGGCAGAGCAGTTTTAAACAGGTGGGGCAGCGTCTTTGTCGGCAACAGTGTGAGGTAAGGTTCCCCTACATTTTTGACTTCTCAGTTTCCAATGCCGAGCACCGTGAATTGCTTGGTTTTGATTTGGATTGCTGTATGGTGAATTGTCCCTTTGGATGGACCGATTGTGCGTGGGAGAATATTACAGTGGGCATTTGAGATTGGCACAAATAAGAAGGAATTGGAAGGAAAATGATGGTAAAAATTCTTCTAAAGTGGTCAATGGAGCGGTCGGTGGGGCGGTCGAGTATCATCGACCGATTCCACCAAAATGGATTGGCAGTTTGGGTTTTGACCGGTTTTCCAGTTAAGGCATGAATCTTGTGTGGTTGTATTCTTGTGATTTTTCACTGTGCTTTACTTTACAGATGGCAAAATGGATGGATAGTTAGGTGAGATTTTATGAGGATTATATGAATCGTATTTGAGAAGCTTCATAAGAGAAAAAGAAATGTAGAGGAAGTGAGGTAGAGAGAAAGAAAGCTCTCTTGAGAGCTGTGAGCTGTAGGAGAAAAGGAGAGAAGAGAAAGGGGTCCTCTGGATAAGAAAGAGAAAGACAGGGAGTGAAGTAGAGAAAGAGAGAAAGAGAATAAAGAAAAAAAGAGGATGAAGAGAGAAAGAGCAACAGAGAAAGAAGAAGGAAAAGGAGAGCTCCCTATTTCCTTGCTCTCGGGTCTTCTAGGATGCTCCAGGTGAGATGATTTTCTTCCTAGCTTTTATGGAATTATGAAAAGATATTGTTAAATGTAGAAGATAAAGAATGAAGAATATAGTGTTCTGTTGTTTGAATAATGCTCCTTGTTGTTGGATGTTATGCTTTGTTTGGATGGCCCTTGGTTGTTGGATATTATGCCTTGTTCTGGTTTACTGCTTTTTGGTTTTACACTTGGAGATTGATGGTTCTAGCTTTTATCTGTTCGACATTAAGTTATGGAGATATTGAAATATTGTTGTTGTGTTTGGTTTACCCTTTGATGTTGGTTAAATGCTGGGTATGTTAATGGGGCTGCACTGCCGTGGTGTTGGACAATTATTAGAGAGAGAGTTAATCATGTTGCAGGATTATTTTAAGGATGCTCTTTTATTGGTTATAGTATTGATGAAAATAAGTTGATGGAAACCGTTAAGCGATTAGGTTGTATTTGGATTATGATATTCTGTTACGAAATTAATGGGGATTAATGGTATCAAAGTTATTTCCACTGCAATTTGTAAAAAGGTTTAAAGAAAAAGATTTTAATTATCAGGTTTTAAGAATGCAAAATCTTCTGCTATGCAACTCTTCAAATGGATTTAAAGAAAAAGAAAATTTTTTAATTTATGCATTTTCTAAAAATGCCACGTCTTATGAAAAGAAAAACTGGGTTGTTACATCATCAAACCGTCAACAAGACCAAAAAATAAAAGACCTTGCAAGACCTAGTGGTCGACGAGTGACAACACCTTTGACTTTGTGATGCCTGCATCAATTTATCTTTAACTTTTTCCTTTTTAATTGCCGTGTAAAAATTTTTCTTTTTATTTATTTGAAACAAGCGAGAGTAAATATTTAAGGCGAGTGAGAAAATATGAAATGCATAAACTAAATCAGAGTTAAAGCAGAAATATAATTAAATTCAAAATACGGTTTGAAGTTAAAGTGTGAGTTAATAATTTTACAAAATATTATCCATTTGCAAACCTTTCAAAATAGCATTTTCTTCTTCTTGCGAGCCACAACCCTCTCAGGTCGATTTAGCTGAATAACCCACAGGCTCAACGGGAAACACATCCTCCTCCACTCCTGGAACCAGTACAACCTTACAATTACCTACACCACAAGCAAATTGTGAGCCTAAGGCCCAGCAAGAAATGAGGTACGCAATATGATGTATGCCTCTAACTCAATATATTAGAATGGGACCCACCCAAACTATTCATTTCTTTACGTTACATATATTACTCGTACGTCGCATTGGGATATTGGAGGAATTCGTGGTGGAGAGAGTAGTCACTTGTCGGCTTCTAACCACCTAGGGTAGACAGGCTCTCGCGACCTGACAAGGGAAAGACATAATTCTTTGAGTCTACCTGGTTAGATCCGAACTACCCCTCCATCCTCCAACTCCCTTTTTCTATTCATTTTCTTTATCCATTTTCTTCACAAAAATGCATATGGATACCACCCATACGTGGCATTCCTACCTGTTTCTATTTTCATGATGTATGTTAATGCGAAACAATAACGCATTAATATTACGGAAATGAAACAAATCCAACTAAATTAAATCCAAGCACAATACCAGGAATAATGAGCTAACATGAGGTACTAAAATGTGATAGCAATTAGTATGGAATAAAAGTACAACAATAGAACAGGATATATGATAAAACAACTAAGATATTGTAAAACATGGAGTCATATTTCAGAGCTATCTAATACAACCTAACAATTCATCTTGTTATCAGCCAAGTGTTCAACGTGGTTTGCAATGCATTATTTTAACTACAATAGTTAATTGTAAGTGGAAAACATGCTATTTAGTCAATGTCATAAATTAAGCATAAATGAAACAACCAGAGGCAGTAAGATCTCTAAAAGAGTAAAACATGGTTCGATAACAATATTTCTAACCAAACTTACAACCTATTCATATTTGTAGAATAGCGACAGTTCATAATAGGGTTTACTAAACATAGTCACATCAGGGAAACAACAACATTTAGCAAGCAATAAGGAAATAGTGATAGGTTAAACAGCAATATAGTAGATCAAGTCCATCAAAGCAGTGAGCAGGATAGTATTCAGCGCATTCAAAAGAGAACAGAACCAATAATCAACGAATAACAGAGAGTTAATGTTTACAACTACTAATAGGGAGTTATTTCCATAGAAAGTAACTAAGAGTTTAACTGACAGTTTATTCGTACTTAACATGACATAGAGCATTTCACAATTTGGCAGTTCATATCGTGTAGTTAATCGGCAGAGACTAAAATCTTAACAAGAGACAATATCAATTCCTCTACAAACTAGGCAATGATTTACAGGAAAGAAATCAAAGAACATCAATATTAAAGAAAACAGACACTCCTTATGGGTAGGGCGTCCACTGGCAAATGACTCTACCCATTTCTTACCTCAAATTGTTAATCGTTGAAGAATTTCTATACTGGAAAGAAAATGCAGTAGCTAATAGTCCAACCCAAATTTTGCCCTTCAGTTCACAAACCATTTCTCTAAGCGCATAGCATATCATTTCAATGAACACACACTTCTCATAGCTTAGTTCTCACAAAAAACTCACACACCAGAGACCACACTCACGCACGGAGAAAATTAAAATACAAGGAACGATTCAACTGGACTGCTTATAGCATGGAGACCTTACCTGGAGCCATGAGGAGTGGTGGTCGTCACCTACCAGGAGGGAGGAGGGTGCCCAGGCGTGGAGAGCATCACTGGTCTTTCGAGGGAGTGAGATTTTAATGCGTAAACGACAAAACACTCGTGTATTTAAAATAGATTTTTCGCAAAATTGTGAGATTTCAGTCAAGGGAAGTCGTCCGAGCCTCCATCCTATGACAATTCGTTATTTTCCTTCAGAATTGCATTTTTTTTCGACACTTTAACCAAAACACGCGACCTTACGTCGACCAAAAGGTCATCAAAATTGGACAGATTGAAATCTACATAGATCGTACATCGACCATGGTTGGACTGAAAACTCATATTGTAGATAGAGTGCATTTTTGGATGAGAACAGCCAACCCAGCATCGTCCCAAAATGCAAGGGATGATCCGTAACACTTTTCAGACTCAAGCCACAATCACGCGTTGATCACGGTGCGACTGAAAACTCAAAATACACCTTTTCCATCAAAACTTTGTACTTTAATCACTCCTTAATATTTTTCTCATATTTACATGGTATTAATCAACAATATACCACCCCGCAACATAACATATTAATTATTCCAAAATTCTCTTACATTAATGAAATGAGAAAATATTATTGGGGTATTACATTCTACCCACTTTATAAAAATTTTGTTATCAAAATTTAGCTAACTAAATAGCTCCGGATACTTGGCTCTCATATGGTTCTGCCATAAAACTTTTACTATCGGAATCTACTTATGTCGAAGTGCCTTACTCTGGAGTCTAAAATTTGAATAGGTTCTCAGTAGCTTAAGTTCGTTTGGACATCGATGTTCTTGGGAGGGTTCAATAAAGTTACATTTCCCAGACATTTCTTTAACATTGATACGTGAAATACATTGTGTACACTTCCCATAAAATCTGGTAGTTGCAACTGGTATGCTACAGATCCAATCCTTTTTGTAATTACAAAGGGGCCAACATATCTAGGATTGAGCTTTCCCCTTTTTTCCAAAGTATACAATGCCCTTGAACGGAGATATCTTCAAGAATACATGGTCACCTTTACTGAATTCCAGACTTTGCTGATGATTATCATCGTAACTTTTTTGATGGCTTTGGGCGGCTAGCATCCTTTGCTTGATAATAGCGATGGGCTCGGCAGTTTTCTATACCATTTTAGGGCTGTAGAATGTAGCTTCACCTATCTCACTCTAGTATAAGGGAGATCTGCACTACCTCCCATATAACGCCTCATATGGTGCCATACCAAATGTGGCCTGAAAGCTGTTATTTAGGCGGAATCGATTAATGGTAGGATCTTTCCCCATCCGACTTGAAACTTGAGCACATAAGCACATAGCATATCTATGAGTGTTTGAATCATTCTTTCACTCTAGCCATCTGTTTAAGGGTGAAATGTTGTATGGAATTTCATTTCTGTGCCCATAGCTTTGTTTAAACTTTTCTAGAACGCCGAAGTAAATCGAAGGTCCCGATTAGATTCAATAGAGACTAAAACACCGTGTAATCATACTATCACCTTGACATATAAATCAACAAATTGGTTCATCTTGTACATCATGGCTACTGGCAAGAAGTGCAAAGCCTTTGTTAATCTACCCACAATCACCCAGATCGCATCATGGCCTCTAGCAATCCTAGGTAAACCTATAACGAAGTGCATGGTGATATGCTCCCATTTCCATTCGGGAATTGGCAATGGCTGAAGCATCCCACTTGGTCGTTGATGTACGGCCTTCACCAGCTGACACACTTGACACAACGCTTCATGCTCAGCAATATTGTATTTCATATTTGGCTAGTAGTAATGCATCTTGAGATCTCTATACATCGTATTACATCTAGGGTGAATTGAGAAACAAGAAGAGTGAGCCTCCAGTAAGATCTTCGTTCGTAGTGTTGTATCACTGGGCGCGTACCAACAGTTTTTATACTTTATAATACCATTAGCAGACATAGAGAAATCCCAATAAGTAGGTAGAGTTGGGTTCAACTAGAAATCCCCACAAGCGCCGTGACCTAGTTGGGCTTCCTTAATCTGCTCAAGTATGGAAGGCGTTAAGGTCAATTTTGATAGCACAACTTCCAACTGTGTTAGAACCATTTGTGCGTCAATCTCTTGTATATATTTTTGGAGTCCCACAGGCATCTTCTCACATAATATGCTCATCATGGCAACCTTGCGGCTGAGAGCATCCGCTACAACATTAGCTCTTCCAAGATGGTACTTAATTTCGTAGTCGTAGTCCTTTACAAACTCTAGCCGTCGTCACTATCTCATGTTGAGCTCCTTCTATGTGAAAATGTATTTAAGACTCTTGTGATCCGAATAAATTTTGCAACACTGCCCATACTAGTAGTGCCGCCAAATTTTCAGTGTGAATATCACAGTTGCAAGCTGATGTGCCCCAAATTCTGTCACTTGAGCTCGAGCCAGGGGCTCCTTTATTTCTAACTTTTTTTTATTTGTTTTGTAGGTGTTTCTTTTCTATACAATTTGGAGGAAAGTTTTATTCAATGTCACAAAGGGGATTTGGTGTTTTGGACTAGTGGATATCACGCAATCATAGAAGAAAATTAGGAGCTGTCCAATTCCGCTTAGAATCTGAGCAACAGATGTTAAAGGGCTATTTTGACAATTAGGACGGCGTCGTTTCAACTTTCGTCTTCATACGAATTGTAGCCAACAGACGGAGCTTTCCAACGAGCTCTTGAACGTTATATTCGGCTTTCATTTGGTATGTCAAATGTACATTTTACAGAGTCTAAAAATCTCCCTCGGGATTATTGATTTTGTGTAAGTCATGTCTATTTGTTTAAGTCAGGGACATTTTGGTCTGTTTTCTTTATTATAAAACTCTTAGGGTTTAATAAGCCCTCCTTACTGAATGAAAATGTGATTTGGATTGAATAGAAATTTGGTTCTTTTGAAGAACAAACCCACGACCTTCCTCCCTCCCTAGCGCCAAATCATCCATCTCCCTTGCAAGGTATTCTTGAAGCCTCTTGGCCTTGCAATTTCGGGATATTATCTCTTTCAATACCTCAGCTTAAAGGTGGGGATTGTGGTGTGGAGGTAAAAGTAGGTTTCCACCCTTTGAGAGTGTTTGCTTCCAAGCAAATCACAAGTCGTCCCTCTTATTAGGAGGTCCGCGGACTCCTTGGTTTTCTTCTCGTTTCTTGAAAGCTCTAAATGCTATATTTGGTTGGTTTGATACTCTGAACTCTTTTATTTGGATGCTGGTAGTCTGTTTTGGAAGCTCAATCATGAAGTGCAAGTTGATAAGATTTTTGTTGGAATAATTTTATTTCTTGCCGCTGAATCTGTTTTTATTTGAATTGCTGGAAACACTCTGTTGGGGCTCTGTTTTGAGGTTCGTACGCTATCTTTTTAAAGTTTGTTTCTTCTAGAGATTTATTCTATATTGAGTGAGGATGTGGTCTGCCAAAGTTGGTAATTATTGGATTTATATGGAGTGAGATCTCTTTGTTTTATATCTGGTCGCTTAATCTATCCAAGAGAAGCCCTAGTTTTTTAGTATTGTTGTTTCGACCTTAAGTGGAGATCCAGAGTGGATTTTGTAATGAATTTTTGACACGATGTATTTGATTGTGTTAAGTTTGTACCTTCCAAGTTTCTACCCAAGTTCACATAGGAATTGGGAGTTAATTCTATTTTAGCGTTACTTGTTCGGATTATTACAGTTTTCAGGACAGATTTCTATTTTGTGCTCGTGGTGATTCTTGGATCCTATCATTTGGTATCAGAGCCGTGTTACGCTCTTGCTACTATCATTGTGATTTAAGAGGTTATTATGAGTACTAGAAGTGGGGCTCATTACCACAACCGCAGAGAGATGAAAAATAATTCAGGTGCACCACCACCCGAAGAAAATCATGAGCCAACCGAGCCTTCTATGAAGGAGATGTTTGAAATGATCCTCAAACTACAGCAACAAATCAGAACTTCAGATAATGATCATATATGGGGTCCTAGAACTCCAAGACCTAGAAGAAGGATTAGTACTTCAAATGATTCTAGAGGTCGGAATGCTAGTTTATTTGACAAGAATTGGGAGGAACCCGAGGTGTCGGATTCATCGAGTACTAGAAGGAGATCTAATGACAAGCATGAGATGAGGCATGTTAAGGTCTCTATCCCTAATTTAAAAGGCTCTAGTAATGGGGGAGATTTTCTGGAATGGGTTGAAAAGGTGGACCGGATTTTTGATTGTTATGATTATTCTGAAAAGACGAAGTTACAAATGGTTACATTGGAGTTCTCCAGATATGCTAGTATTTGATAGGAAAACCTTAAATCGCAAAGAAGAAAAACTGGGGAAGTTGAAGTCCGAAGTTGGGAAGCTTTGAAAGAACTCATGAGAAGACGATTTGTCCCTCTGCACTACAAGCAAGAACTATTCCTTCGACTTGAAAAATTGAAACATGGCTCACTAACGGTGGATGAATATTTGACCGAGTTCGAGATACTTAAGATCCGTTATAATGTGGCAGAACCAATTGAGCAAACTGTAGGTCGATTTATTAGAGGGTTACACAAAGAGATCGGTGACATTTTAGAATTGCAATCCTATATGACTCTTGATGATGTTATTCAACTAGCCTTGAGAATTGAACGACAAAGAAAAAGAAAGGTTAAAGAGGGCTTGTCTCAACCTTACTCAAAAGCTATTCATCCTTCAAAACTGATTCTAAAAGGGAACAACAAGCCTAATACCATGAAGTATAGTGATGAAAAGAAGCCATTTAATAACAATAGCAAGCCGAGATCGAGAGATGTGAAATGTCTCAAATGCTTGGGATTTTGCCACATTGCCTCACAATGCCCGAATTCAAAGGTGATTATTCTAAGAGGAGAAACTAATGAAGTGGGTAGCGAAGATGAGGAAGAGGGATCTATTTCACGTAATGAAGAGAATGAAGAAGAGACTATTTATGCTCCTGAAGGATCACTTTTCGTGATGGAGACTCAAGTGGATGAAGAAAATTGTTTCTAGGTAGTTGAGAAAGAGTGTTTACAAGTTGAAATTCTCAAGGATGAACATAGAGAGAATGGAGATGAGTTCGTTGTAGCAACCAATGAAGGAGAAAATGATTTTATGGAGTTAGCTCTTATTCAAGATGAATTTTTTCTCTTGACGGTAGAAAGACCTCTCATTATTGAATATGAAGAAGAGAAAATTCATGGCGAGTTGACTTGTTATGATTTATGTTGCCGCATAGACAAAGTAAAATTCTTATTCACAAATGGAAGGAGATTTGACATCGATGCTTATATGCATATGGATAAAGTTTGGGGCTTTGGTGCATTACCACTTTCGAGTCTTTATTTGCAAGTCTACGATAGTGGAGAATCAAGCATACTAGCCGAAACTAGTTGTTCGAGGTATCTCCCACTAAACACTTTGATTACTTGGCTTTTAAAATAGGTTGGTTAAGAAATATTGTTGTTATTGATTATGATATGCCATTGCTGGATGATAATGTTGTGGCTACCATTATTGGCAACTCTTTGAATTCTGGATTTTTAATAGGAGATGATAACCTCTACATGCCTAGTGGTTTAATAGAAAACGAGTTGATGGGCCATCTAAATATGTGGGATGAGAATTATGTTAACTCTGTTTTACTGTTATCGCATCTTCTTGTTTCTGATTGTGGTGGATCCAATTCCATTGAATATGCACCCCAAGAAAGGAACATGGTGTCAGATTCCTTACTTTCATGGCTCTTTAAAATTGGGTGGATGGGAAATTCCATTGTTGTTGGTGCTGATTTTGAGTTTTCGAAGGAGGGTTTTAATATTGTAGTTGAAGAAAGAAATTCTAAGATTGAAGATTATCTTGATTCAACGTTTCTACCACTACAAGATCCGAATATTGTCTTGTCTGAACTCATCATTCTTCTCCCATCTTTGGCAAGATGGTATGCAAGTTACTATATGAAGGAAGTTCTTCAAGGTGGAAACAAAAAATTTTCCATTTGATCCAGGAGAAAGATTTGTGGAAGACAATCAATTATACTCCCTGGATTTGAGGACGAATCCTTTTCAACCAGGGAGTATGATGTGCCCCAAATTCTGTCACTTGAGCCCGAGCCAGGGGCTCCTTTATTTCTAACTTTTTTTATTTGTTTTGTAGGTGTTTCTTTTCTATCCAATTTGGAGGAAAGTTTTATTCAATGTCACAAAGAGGATTTGGTGTTTTGGACTAGTGGATATCATGCAATCATAGAAGAAAATTAGGAGCTGTCCAATTCCACTTAGAATCTGAGCAATAGACTTTCAAGGGTTATTTCGACAATCAGGACGGCATCGTTTCAACTTTTGTCCTTCATACGAATTGTACCCAACAGATGGAGCTTTCCAATGAGCTCTTGAACGTTATATTCAGCTTTCATTTGGTATGTCAAATGTACGTTTTACAGAGTCTAAAAATCCCACTCGGGATTATTGATTTTGTGTAAGTCATGTCTATTTGTTTAAGTCAGGGACATTTTGGTCTTTTTCCTTTATTGTAAAACTCTTAGGGTTTTATAAGCCCTCCTTGCTGAATGAAAACGTGATTTGGATTGAATAGAAATTTGGTTCTTTTGAAGAACAAACCCACGGCCTTCCTCCCTCCCTGGCGCCGAATCATCCATCTCCCTTGCAAGGTATTCTTGAAGCCTCTTGGCCTTGCAATTTTGGGATATTATCTCTTCTAATACCTCAGCTTAAAGGTGGGGATTGTGGTGTGGAGGTAAAAGTAGGTTTCCACCCTTGGAGAGTGTTTGCTTCCAAGCAAATCACAAGTCGTCCCTCTTATTAGGAGGTCCACGGACTCCTTGGTTTTCTTCTCGTTTCTTGAAGGCTCTACATGCTATATTTGGTTGGTTTGATACTCTGAACTCTTTTATTTGGATGCTAGTAGTCTGTTTTGGAAGCTCGTTCATGAAGTGCAAGTTGATAAGATTTTTGTTGGAATAATTTTATTTCTTGCCGCTGAATCTGTTTTTATTTGAATTGCTGGAAACACTCTATTGGGGCTCTGTTTTGAGGTCCGTACGCTATCCTTTTAAAGTTTGTTTCTTCTAGAGATTTATTCTATATTAAGTGAGGATGCTGCCTGCCAAATTGGGTAATTATTGGATTTATATGAAGTGAGATCTCTCTGTTTTATTTCTGGTCGCGAAATCTGTCCAGGAGAAGCCCTAGTTTTTGAGTTCTGTTGTTTCGGCCTTAAGTGGAGATTCAGAGTGGATTTTGTAATGAATTTTTGACACGATCTATTTGAATATGTTAAGTTTGTGCCTTCCAAGTTTCAGCCCAAGTTCACGTAGGAATTGGGAGTTAATTCTATTTTAGCGTTACTGGTTCGGATTATTACAGTTTTCGAGACAAATTTCTATTTTGTGCTCTTGGTGATTCTTGGAGCCTATCACAAGCTCTAGGTCATGCGTGGGATAATTCACTTCATGAGATTTAAGCTGACGCGAAGCATACACAATAACTTTGCCATGCTGCATAAGTCCCTCCACCAAGTCCGTTCTTGGATGCGTCACAATAGATACAGAAGTCGTCTTCTTCCACAGGCAATGTCAATATAGGGGCAGACGTCAACCAATGTTTCAACTCCTAGAAACTTTTCTTGCAATCACTGGACCACCGAAATCGTGTATTATTCTTCGTCAGACTGGTGAGTGGTAAAGCGATTTTTAAGAATCTGTCGATGAAACGTCTATAATATCCAGCCAATCCAAGGAAGCTTCTCACATCGCCAACATTCTTTGGTTGTACCCAATTCACAACAGCCTGCACGTTTGCAAGATCCACAGAGATACCATCCTTGGAAATCACATGGCCAAGGAAGCTAACTTCACTTAGCTAAAACTCACACTTAAAAAACTTGGCATACAATTGGTGTTGATTAAGAATCGACAGAGCAATCCAAAGGTGTTTGCAGTGTTCTTCCTTCATTTAGGAATAAACCAGAATATTGTCAATGAAGACAATAATAAAATTGTCCATATAATCCCTAAAAATTTGGTTCATCATATCCATGAAAGTCGCAGAGGCATTGGTTAGTCTGAAAGACATCACCAAGAATTCATAATGTCTGTATCTAGTGCGGAAAGTAGTTTTAGGTACAGCATTCGCTTTAACTTTCAATTGATAATAACCCGAGCGGAGGTCAATTTTTGAGAATAATCAGGCACCACATAGCTGTTCAAATAGATCGTCAATCTACGTCAGAAGGTACTTGTTCTTGATCGTTACCTTGTTTAATTCTTGGCAATCAATACACATTCTCAACATTCCGTCTTTCTTCTTGACAAATAATACAGGTGCACCCTAAGGGGAAAAACTCGGACGGATAAACTCTTTGCTGACTAGCTCTTCCAATTGAACCTTTAATTCATGCAGGTTAGCTGGCGCCATACGATATGGGTTTTTAGAAATAGGTTCAGTGCCAGGATGTAAGTCGATCACGAATTCGATTTCACAGTTAGGGGGGTAAACCAGGAAGATCATCGAGAAAGACACCTGGGAAGTCACAGACTACAACAACATCTTCCAATTGGGCACCAAGGCCCACCGTAGTATCAATCAAATTTATTAGCAACCAGTCACATCCATTTTTCAATAATTTATCTACCTTGAGCGCAGAGATGATAACAAGTTTTCCCTTCTCCTTGGTTCCTCGGAAAATATGCAATTCTCCGCTAGGAGGGTAAAACTGGACTTTTCTTTTCTTACAATTGATGACTACTTGATGCAGAGATAACTAGTCCATGCCGATAACAATATCGTACCCCTTCAGGTTCATGACGATCAGATCGGCATGAAATAAACGGCCATTTATCTCCACTGCATAAGCGTTAAGAATTCCATCGGCAATTAAGTGGTCGCTGGAAGGCATCAGTAATCTATGTGTGCACCTCACACAACTAGAGAAGCAATTTGTCCTTCTACAGAACTCCGTTGAAATGAATGAGTGCGTAGCACCTGAATCAAACAAGATGTATTTATTAATATAAACCGTACCTGTTAGGAGTAGGCAACTTACTTATTCTAAGGTAAGATATTCTAATTCAATTAGGGAGCATGTTAATACCATATACATACAACTATTGCATAAAGTTATGCATACCTGCCACACTGCCGATTGTGTAATATCCCAAATTTTCGTTAAGCTGAAGGCATAGGTTAAGTGATAATTTTGGGAATGATAGGAGCTAAGTTGGACAAGTAGGGATATTGCTCAAGGGAAACATATTTGGAATAAGTGAACCTTGATACCCCGAATTATGTGCATATTAAGCTTAGGAGGATGATTTAGAATTTATTGGAATTAACTTGGGTAATTTAAGACATTAGTCAAGTGAAACATATTTGGAAATCTAAGTTTGGAATAGTGATTTATTAAGGATATATATATATATATATATGTTTGGAATATATATATTTGGAGAAGAATATGGCAAATAATTGTTTCAAGAGGTGATTGATCATAGTGGTTGATTGTGATCAACCAATGTGATCAACCTATAAACAAAATATGGGTATTGAATATGGGTATTGAAATAGTGGTTGATCGTAGTGGTTGATTGTGATCAACCAGTGTGATCAACTGGTAAACAAAATATGGGTATTGAAATGTGCGGTTGATTGTGATCAAATCAACTTGTAATTATAAAAGAAGAAATAATATATAAATTCATGCATGTCACATTAAGAAATAACGTGAAACAAACATAATTTTGAAGGTGGTATGATCTACGGTTGATCGCTGTGGTCGAATGGCGTGGACCTAATCGTCCACCGTGATCATTTGCCAATTTCGAAACAATAGATTCTATAGTCGCTTGACTACATGGCGGTCGATTGGCCAACTGAAGAATCAACCTGCCGCCAATTTATGAGGCATAATCTGAAGAGTTTTAGCTGACGCTGAAGACGAAACAAACCGTCCTCCATTGTCTGAACGTCTGGAAATCAAAAGGAACGACATTATACATGTTTTGACAATGAAGAGTTGCTGCTCATTAATGAGTTGTGTCCCATGGCCTTCTATCTTCAGTGAATTAATGATGAAGTTACTGGAAATGTCTATAAATAGAGATAGGAGTGATAGGATCCAAAAATCACCTAGAACACAATATTCAAATCTGTCCAGAAAACTGTGAAACCCGGACAAGTAATACTAAAACAGAAATAATTCAAAATCCAACTGTGAACTTTAGCTGTAATTTGGTGAGCACTACCTCAACATATTCATGAATAATGTGTCAAAATTACAGCTCATTATCCACTCTGAAACGGAAGTTATAGCAGAAACAATATAGTACAGAAATCTGGAATTCTCTTGGACAGATCCGACAACCCAAATTAAAACGAACAGAACTTCTCTTGTAAACGGAATATTAAAGTCACTTTTGGAGGGTAGCTACTTATCACAAAACAGAACAATTCTCCAGAAGGGACCAAATTAAAATAATCAGTGCAAGGGCCTCAAACAGATTCCACAATCGGAGACATTAACAGATCAATAAGAAAAACAGATTCAGCATCAAACAAGTAGTCCAACAATAACTTTCTGCAATCAATAATCCACACAAAATCTCTTCAACAAGGATTAAGTAAACAATCACCAGAACATTAGGGCATCCAAGAACCAAAGAAAGAACCAAGAAATCCTTCAAGGATCAAGAGTAACGTCGAGGAGTCCGTGGACCTCCTAGTGAGAGGGGCGACTTGTGGTTGGCCAATGGGCAACACTCTCCAAGGATGGAAATCTTCTTTTATCTCCACACCACAATCCTTACCACAAAGATAAGGGATTGGAAGAGATAATATCCCAAGAAATGCAAGGTTAAGAAGCTTCAAGAAACCCTTGCTTGGGGATGGAAGAATCGGCGCTAATGGAGGGAGGAGGCAGCGGCTTGTTCTTCAAGAGAGAAGCAAAATTCTATTTAATCAAAACTGAACTTTCATCCAGCCAAAAGGGGTATTAAACCCTAAGGTTTTACAAAAAAAACATAAAATGACAAAAATATCCCTAGGTAGCAAATGACTAAACAAACCCTTAATTAAAACAACAACAAATCTGAGTCTGAGTTTTGCTCTCTAAAACAAAGACATTTGACATACCAAATGGAGCGCAAATACAATGTTCAATAGGTCGTTCAAAACCGCTAGATGTTAGCTACATTTGGTATGAAGGATCAAAGTTGATAAGACGTCATCCCAATTGTAAAAAATCCACTTGAACTGTCGGAGGTCAGAATCTAGGCGGAAAAACAGCTCACAATTATTCCCCAAAGATTGTAAAATCTCCATTAGCCCAAATGCCAACTCCATTGATGTTTATTTGATTCAAAAACTTGCAAAATAAATAAAAAAAGGTTAGAGAATAAAACAGCCCCTGGCTCGGGCTCAAGTTCCGGAACTTGGGGCACATCAAGGAGCGAGGGTGTTCGGAGAGATGAAATGCATGTGGAAACTCTGTTGAGATTTTGTATGAAATGCTGCTGCTGTGTTCATGAGAAAACCGTGAGTGAATTATTTGAGGTGGAAAGTTAGGAACTTTGAGTGATAGTAAACCATGAGGGTCTGGAGGAAGAGGATCAAACTATGAGCTTCTGAAGGATTGATGGTTCTGGGGTTCTGAAAGAGCAGGGAGAGAATATGAAACCATGAGAAATGGAAGTTGTGTGAGTGCATGGTTGTGGAGAAATAGCTGTGATGGAATTTTTTGTGAGGGAAAATAAAGGACAGTGAGGTTCTGTGATTTTTTGAGGAATGAAGAACAGTGAGGAAAGGTTGAGTTAAGCTTTTGGATTGTTCATGTTTCGAGTCTTCCGGTTTCGTGAAGGATAATTCTAATTGTTAACCCATTAAAGCTAAGGACTTTAGGTACATAGTACTGCATGTGTTTTGTCCAAAATGGCATACATCACGGGAAGTAGGGGGTTCTTATTGTTTGTTTAATTGATTGTTATGAATTGTATGTTTATTAGACTTAAGTTCAGTCCCTTAGTTAGGACAGATCATGTTTTAAGGATATGAATGAGGAACACATTAGATAGGATTTTATGTGCACGACAACGTTAAGACTTGATCCTAAAGTACACAAAAATGGAATATACATAAACAGCTGTGGTACGGTTAGTTACGCCGCGCACAGAAATCAAAGTACTCAAAAATGAAATGAACATAAATAGTCATTTTTTAGGACCGGTTAGTTACGCCCAACACAGAAACCAAAGAATAAGTAAACAGTTGTGGACCGGTTTATTACGCCTGGCATAGAAATCAAGATAAGTAAACAGCTGTTGACCGGTTGGATACGCCCAACATAGAAATCAAGATAAATAAACAAATGTTTGTGTTGTCCGGTTGGATACGCCTGACACATAAACAGTAAAAGACATGAATAGTAATAGATGTTTGTGTAGTTCGGTTGGATATGCCCAGCATATAAATGGAATAAATAAAAGTAAAAGACACGAACAGTAATAGATAAGTAAAACATAAAACTATACACGATGTTATAGAAATTGTTTGTGTTTTACGTTTATACCATGTATTGAGTCTTACGCTCATAGTTAGGTCTCATTGATGTAGGTAAGGAGTTGATGAATGGATAAAGCTGTTGATGGACTAGCTGATGGAGTATTGTCGGGTTGGGCGTTTGTGCTATTGGCGACATTGGCCTTGTGGTTATGGCTGAACAAAAATGGCATAAATATGTTTAAATTGTTTTAAGTGCTATTAATTTTAAATGGAATTTAAATAAATGTTTTAACAATACTTGTTGAAATAGTTTTTAAAACAATTGGTTTATGGTATTAGATTGTAAAAGACTTCTGTTATATGTTTACTCTATGTTTTATACAATTAAGACTTCCGCTGTTTATTACTCTGATGTTATATTATGCAATGGTTTAAAAGAAAATAAAATTTTTATACGGAAAAAGTTACGGGATGTGAGAGGTTGCTCCTCTTCTTCTTAGTCCGGTTCGTACATAGAAAAAACCCGAGGAGCCACACCTCCTTGTCCCCCAGATTTGGCTGTGAAATGTCTAGCAATATGACCGGCTCCCACATGTGTAGCATTTCCCGGGGCTCACCAAACATTAACCACGATGAGCTTTCTTACACTTTGGACATTCATTGGGCTGATTTTCTCTTTTTCCTTGAGGGGCATCGTGTGTTTCTGTCATCGGTCGCTTGTCCTGTCTTTGTTGTGCCCCACCTTAGAAGGGTCATTTAAATCCCTAGCTCACTGATGGACCACTACGTGACTGCTAGTTTGAATTATTCTTCAACATCCTTTGGCTGGCCTCCCTTTGCCTTGCCGCCATGGCCTTCACACCTTCCACTACCACAATTTTTGAATAGGGAATACCATCGGTGCCAGACACAATGACTCCCTTCAGAATTTCAAGCTTGTGCCATTGAATGAAATGGTGAACCATATGCTCCTCAGTAGCCACCAAATGAGAGGCAAAACAGGATAACGCCTCAAACTTCTGGGCATATTCCTTTATTGTTCTGTCTGGCGTAGGCATATAAATTCCACTAATTTTGCCTACGGACAGTGTGGTTGAAGTACTTTTCATTTATTAATTCTTTGAAGTTGTTCCATGTGACGGTTCTAACATCTCATAAGGATTTAATCGAATCTCAACAGAAGCATGCATCATGGGTCAGTATGTAGGTAGCACACTTAACCCTTTCGGCGTCATTTATATCTGCATATGCAAACATATCTTCTAGGGAACGTATCTGCTCCTAAGCTCCCGTAATATCAGAGATGTTCCCATTGAAACAAGGGGGCTTCAGCCATTGGAACTTCTCCCATCATGCTTCCCTCGAAATCGGCACTACACTATGATTTCTATTCTCATTCCCATTATCTTGGTCCATGAATCTTTCCATATACCAGAAATACTACTCCATATATTGGGATTTTCGCTCCATACTTTGAAGTTGTTGTTCCACTACAGCAATAATACGTTCGAGGGCTTCATCCTTCCCATTATAATTCCCAGTACCATCACAGTCATTAATATCCTCTCGTTGGCCGGGCGCCTCGCGCCTTTCTTCATTAACTGGATTATTCCCTCTCATTCGCCTAGCCATTTATAATCCTATACTTTTTACATTATAGAGTAATAAGTTAAGGAAAATAGTTCAAGGAACAAAAGTAAAATTACAGTCAGAAGAGTATTACCCGATGATTCTTGGGTTACCAGTAGTCTACAGAATCGTATTTGACCTAGTTAGGCTCTGATACCAACTGTGACGCCCCGCGTCAATTTTTCTTTAACTTTGTCCTTTTTAATTACCGTGTGAAAATGTTTCTTTTTATTTATTTGAAACAAGCGAGAGTAAATACTTAAGGCGAGCGAGAAAATATGAAATACATATATTAAATCAGAGTTAAAGCGAAACCATAATTAAATTCAAAATATGGTTTGAAAGTTAAAGTGTGAGTTAATAGTTTTACAAAATATTATCCATTTCCAAACCCTTTCAAAATAGCGTTTTCTTCTTCTTATGAGCCACAACCCTCTTAGTTCGATTTAACTGGATAACCCACAGGCTCAACAGGAAACGCATCCTCCTCCACTCTTGGAACCAGTACATCCTTACAATTACCTACACCACAAGCAAACTGTGAGCCTAAGGCCCAGCAAGAAATGAGATATGCAATATGATGTATGTCTCTAACTCATTATATCAGAATGGGTCCCACCCAAACTGTTCATTTCTTTACGTTACATACATTACACGTACGTCGAGCTATGATATTGAAGAAATCCATGGTGGGGAGAGTAATCTCTTGTCGGCTTCTAACCACCTAGGGTAGACAGGCTCTCGCGACTCGACAAGGGTAGGGCATAATTCTTCGAGTCTACCTAGCTAGATCCAAACTACCCCTCCATCCTTCAACTCTTTTTTTTTTCATTCATTTTCTTTATCCATTTTCCTCATGTAAATGTATATGGATACGATCCATACGTGGGATTTCTACTTGTTTCTATTATCATTATGCATGTTAATGCGAAACAATAACACATCAATATTACAAAAATGAAACGAATCCAACTAAATTAAATCCAAGCACAATAGTAGGAGTAATGAGCTAACATGAGGTACTAAAATGTGATAGTAATTAATATGGAATAAAAGTACAACAATAGAGCAGGATATATGATAAAACAACTAACATGCTGTAAAACATGGAGTCATATTTCAGAACTATCTAATAAAACATAACAATTCATCTTGTTATCAGCCAAGTGTTCAATGTGGTTTGCAACACATTATTTTAAATACAATAGTTAATTGTAAGTGGAAAACATGATATTTAGTCAATGACATAAATTAAGCATAAATAAAAGGACCAGATCCATTAAGATCTCTAAAAGAGTAAAACATGGTTCGATAACAATATTTTCTAACCAAATTAACAACCTATTCACATTTACAGAAACGAGAGAGTTCATATTATGGTTAACTAGACATGCTCACATTAGGGAAACAACAGCTTTTAGCAAGGAATAAGAAAATAGTGACAGGTTAAACAACAATATAGTAGATCAAGTCTATCAAAGCAGTGAGCAAGACAATATTCAACACATTCTGAGGAGAATAGAACCAATAATCAGCGAATAACAGTGAGTTAATGTTTACAACTACTAATAGGGAATTATTTCCACAGAAAGTAACTAAGAGTTTAGCTGACATTTTATTGGTACTTAACATGACATAGAGCATTTTACAGTTTGCCAGTTCATATCGTGTAGTTAATCAGCAGAGACGAAAATCTTAACAAAAGAAAATATCAATTCTTCTACAAACTAGGCAATGATTTATAAGAAAAAAATCACAAAACATCAATATTAATGAAAACAGACACTGCTTGAGGGTAGAGCCTCCACTGGCCAACGACTCTACCCATTTCTTACCTCAAATCGCTAATCGTTGAAAAGTTTCTGTAATGGAAAGAAAATGCAGCAGCTTGTAGTCCAACCCAAATTTTGCCTTTCAGTTCACAAACCCCTTCTCCAAGTGCACAGCGTATCACTTCAATGAATACACACTTCTCACAGCTTAGTTCTCACAAAACACTCACACACCATAGACCACACTCACGCACAGAGAAAATAAAAATATAGGGAATGACTCAACTGGACTGCTTATAGCATGGAGACCTTACCTGGAGCTAGGAGGAGTGGTGGTTGGTCACCTATCGGGATAAAGGAGGGTGCCCAGGCGTGGACAGCATTGCTGGTTTATCAAGGGAGTGGGATTTTGATGCGTAAAGGGCAAAACACTCGTGTATTTAAAATAGATTTTTTGAAGAATCATGCGATTTTGGTCAAGAGAAGGAGTCTGAGCCTCGACCGCATGTCGATCAAATTCTTCATTTTCCTTCCGAATTGCGTTTTGAGTCAAGACTTTGACCAAAATTCGCGACCGCACATAAATCATACGTCGACCGAAAGGTTGCCAAAATTTGACAGATTCAAAGCTTCCTAGACTGCACGTCGTCCACACTCGACTGTTGTTTGACTGAAAACTCATATTGCAAACAGAGTGCATTTTTTGATGCGAACAGCCGACCCGACCACAACGGTAACACTTTTTGATCGCAAGGGATAATTCGTAACATTTTTTGGATCCAAGGGATGATCCGTAACACTTTTCGGTCGCAAGCCACAACCACGCGTTGACTGCGATGCGACCGAAAACTCAAAATGAATCTTTTGCATCAAAACTTTATACTTAATCACTCCCTAATATTTTTCCCATATTTACACGACATTAATCAACAACATACCTCCCCGCAACATAACGTATTAATTATTCTAAAATTCATTATATTAATTAAATGGGGAAATATTATCAGGTTAATATAGACTCAAATGGCTTAATAGTCGAGGCGACTCAGTTGGAGTAAATCGAGTATGACTTCACTAGGAATAGGTTCAAAATCCACAAATTTGACCGAACCTAAAACCATACCAAAGTTCAGGAATCTCCATCAACAATGACAAAAAAATAGTGGAAATGTCCTACACCAAAGTTTGGGAACCAACCGACACGTGAACGACTCAAAAATATGAAAAAAAACACTGTGGGGCTAACTTGGGATCTCCTGTGGTCAACTAGGGTCCACCAATGGTCAACTTGGGACCTCCATGGTTGACCAAGGACCTTTAGTGCCCAATCTATCCATTTTGCGGTCGATCAACTCATTGTTGTAGTTGACTTGAAACGGTTAGTGGCTAAATTGGCCAGACACCGGTCAACTGGCACACACATGCAATCGACCGCTGAGGTAGACCACTCTAGACGCGGAAGACCACCGTGGTTGATTGGTCACCAGTCACGGTCAACCACAAATCAACCACAGGCACACCAAGACACATTGCCTCAACTGTGATCGATGGGGCACAACCAGAGGTCAACCAGAGTGACCCTCTAGCACAATTTTTGCGATGGAAATGCAATGTTTCCACCAATTTTGGCCTTTAAATGTCCACTACTTCTGCATAAAATCTAATCTACTAACAAAGACAAAAAAATTTCTCCCAAATGCAAGTTTCCAAGCTTGAATCCAAAGCCACAAAAAAATCAAACTTCAAATGACAAAACGAGGCTAGAAACAAAGTTACTCACAAAGGAAATATCACAGGAAATCATCCAAAAGAAAAGAAATAACTGCAGAGTGATAATTGCAACCATAATCTACAGAACACTAAAAATTTCTACATTATCATCAAGGGAAGTAACAGACAGCAAAGAGACAATAACAACAAAGAAATCACAACCAGTCACGCACACATACTCGTGGTGTAAGGACTCCAAATGGCCAAGACACACCCAAATCCTTACCTCGAGGCTTTAATGCGCATTAGCATTTCGTTGTCATTCTTCTTCTCTTCTTTGTACCTTATAATTTAGTAACGTTAATCATTGGTCTAATCGATTAATCAACTTATAAACACAATGTCTCTTTCCTATTCTTAATCCTTAGTAATTCTAGGAACTCGTTTAACATCTACAATGAAACCTTACATATTCTGATAACAAAATCTGAATTGAGTCACAAAACTACATTTACCATCAAGCAAACATTCAATAACTTAATCTAATTTCCAGCATATATTTATCCAATTAGTGAACTGAATCCAAAATTAGCAGTCATCTAAATGTGTAAAGCATGACCCAATGTGTAGAACATTTAACTTCAATCTCACCGTGCTTGAATTAATCCAACATACATGAATAATTTAACAACCAACATGACATATCTATTTACCTTTTTCATCCAATTTGGAATGGCAGCAACAAAAAGAGCATTTATTTATGAATAGAGAACCATAACACCAACAATAGAGAACAACAGTAATCAACAGAGAATCAACTTCCATTGTCCTGACCTATAATGTCTTAATATCCAATAATAATACCCAACTGTAGGATACATTTCTAGAATAGATAACCAAGTAAAAATCGAATTCTCGATAGTTAATCACTCAAACAATTCCAACAGGAGTCATAAATCCGAAAGCAGAGAAACAATAGCCAACAGTGCTTCATGGTTGTCCACAATATCTTTAATCTCCTCAATTTAATCACATCCAACATTTAAAAACATAGTACGGGAGGGGGATTATACCTCACAAATGACCTGAGCTAGAAGTAACTCTATCCCCTCCTCAGAAGGCCACGGTTTTCCTCCTCCATCACCAGCTCACCTGAGAGCAGCTCAGCTCTCAACTACCCTTCATTGCTTCCCATCTCCCTCTGTCTCCTCTCTGTATATCAACACCTGAGAGGGGACACTCTCTACCAATTCCCAAAAGGCAGAGAGCACACCCGACAGCCGCAACCCAAACGTCTCCAACTTGTCCTGCTTTATGGAGTGTCCCCCCAACGCATGACAAGCTGTCGATTTCACCTGGAAAAGGAATAGCAAGGGCCAGTTTAGCCATAGAGAACCAATAGGCTGGACCATGGCCTTCGCGCCGGTCTAGTACGAACCACCATCTAGCCCCAACAACACGAGGCTGGAATCACAGCCTCGCAGACGCCAGTCATCACCGTTGCCATTGCCAATCCACCGTCGTCGCCATTCCATCGCCGAGCATCACTGGGAAATGACATGTCGTCGTCATTCATCACGACCCAAATCCAAATCCAGCGACCCGAGCCTCGCACTGAATTAACCCTTGAAGCCCAAACTTCAAACCCGCAATCGCGATCTGCGACATCGCCACCTGCTCGTTCGTCGGACCTGAGCTCATCGCCAGCCCTTGCTCGCGTCTTCCACCTTTTCCCTCGTTCTCTCCTCTCACTCCATCTCTCGCTCTCTCTCTCTCACAGAATGGCCGAAAGCCATTCTGTTTTCTGGTTCCTCACACCAGAATCGCCCGAGGCCATTCATTTTGCCTCATCAAACCGGTTCACTTAGTGGACCAGTTCACCCACCTCCTCTCTTCTAAATTCCTTCTTTCATATTTTAATTCCCTTATAATTCTAATCCATTTTAATCCCTCCATAATTAAATCTCCCACTTTATTTATGCAATAAATCCTTAATTCAAAACAATTATAATTAATCCCAAATATTATAATTTAGTTCATTAAGTTAATATTTATTTTAATTATATTAATTTCCATTTAATCCTATAAATTCCTTAAATTAAAGTCTTACGATTACGTTCTTGGTAATACCCCGTTAATTATCCAACAAATCCAAATACCCCCCCCCCCCCCACAATTACCTTTCAATTATTCTTATTAAATCCCGATATAAAAAGTTGGGGTATTACATTTCTCCCTCCTTATATAAATTTCATCCTCGAAATTTTCCTAGCGTAGTACTCTCTCAAACGCTCACTACGCATCAATCATTTCTTAGCTACTCTATTTGATGATGCAGTCCCCTCTAGCGGTCCTAATACCTCATTTTATCAAGACTATCTACTCCCTTCTTGACTATAACTATCCGCTTAACTTCTTCCAATCGCGTCTCTTGTACCAAAAGTCAATTAAATCCTTGTACTCACTCACCACACTTTCGTTGTGCAACTCTGATTAACTCGATTCCAAGGAAAGATATGCCTTCATCATAGCCATTTTTCAACATCAAGAGCAAAATGGCAACTCTCTTCTATCCAATTATCGCTTCAACCCACTATATATTTCATAGTTGTCGTTCAACTCCTAAATCTGCAGCATTTTTCTCCTAAATTTGACGTTCTACATCAAAATTTTCCCTTGATTCCTAAGTGATCCAACACCAAGGGGGAGTCTCCCCAATTTTTACACAGCCAAAAGACTCACAACTTGACATCAAACTCACCTTTCCTATATGGTTCTACCCCTTAAACTCATCGCACTTCGCGACTTTGCGACTTAAGACCTAACACTTGTATCTTTCTCTCGCACTCCACGACTTTGGTGTGCTCAAATGTACTATCCACCATCAAATCCATCCATTCAAGCTTTCCCAAGTTATGAACTACACCGCTCTATGGCTGAGTTGGATGCATTTCATCTTGCTTCTCTTTTTGTATATGTACTCATTTCTAATCAGGTTCAGTGTTCGTTCCCGTATCTGTTCCCGTTTCTGTCTTTGTTCTTGTTCCCGTTCCCTTTTTCGTTCTCGTTTCTGTCTCCGTTCCCGTTCCCATTCCCATTTCCGTTCCCATTTCTATTTCTGTTTTCATTCCCGTTTCCGTTCTCGTATCCATCTCCAAAATTTATTTATGGAAACTTAGTTTTCGTTCCTATTTCCATCTCCTTTTCCGTTTCTATTGCTGTTTCCATTTCCATCTCCATTTCCGTTTCTGTTTCTGCTCCCATTGTTGTTCCAGTTTTTACTCCTGTCTTTGTTTCTGTACTCGTTCCCAGAGAAGCTTAACCGATTGAATCCACTCTTGCCATACAATTGCGCAGTCACGTCCTTGGTTACCTTAGTTGAGTTCTAATTTAGATGGAGATCCTAATCCAAGTCCAACATAAGTTTCACCATCTATTGACTTCTCAAATCCAACACTTAACCCATGGAATACCTCACGTCGGAAGCCACGGTCAAATCGAAGTTGGTCAAATAACCAAACTAAACCTCTCGTCCTTATAGGAAATCCAACCTAGCGCTTTCTTAGTCAACTACCCTTCATAACCCTTCTCGTCCTTGTAGGAAAACTAACCTATATAGGGATCAACTTATCCTATCCAATAGGTTTCTCGTCCAACTTTCTTCACTAAAGGTTGACATGCCTCGGGGGCTGAGGCCTATTACTCGATCGCAAACAAGGTCCTTACTTTTACTTAGCCAAATTACTGATGATCTTGTTTCTTTTGTAGGTATTAACTTCGAGGATAGTTCCATTTTGGATGTTGTCCCAACGGATAGGGAGCAGCCCATGCATATATTGACTTGGGACACACGTGAGTGTTGTGAGCTTCATTAGATGGGAATTTGTTGTCCTGGCATCCCAAACGTGTAACCTTTCAATTCTGCTTTTTTTCATTTCTTATTTTATTTTCATGGCAAACATTGAGCCTATTTTGTGAGGGTAAGGCATGGTTATAAGCTTTACTCATTCATGCATTTAGATTGTTGGTTAGGTTAGATGGTGATGATTCAGTTATGGGTTGATGGGCCAAGTCCAAAGAAAACATCAAGGAGCTGCCACGTGTACGCCATGCATGTTATCTCCCACCAGCTTTAATCTCGGCCATTCATTCCACATTCATCCAAGGGCTTGCATGTTGCCACCCAAAGAAAACATCCAGGAGCTGCCACGTGCACGTCATGCATATTGCCACCCACCTGCCTCATCTCGGCCGTCCATCATCCCCTACTCATCATCACCTAGGCTTATAAATATCCATGGATTAGATGCATTGAAAAACTTTTCATCAAATTTATATATTAGTAGCTTCCTCCTCTATGAGAGAAATCCCGACCCTGTCGGAGTCAGCCCCGAATTTTCGAATCCGAGACAAAGTAGAGGACTTCCTTGTTAGCAAGCTCATAGTGCTTGAGCTAACTCATAAATTTTTCCTTTCCAAACTTCCATTGGGAGTTTGAGCGAGGGAAAACCGAACCATTGCTTACGATTGGTAGATTTTCTTCAAAAATCTAGAATCCGTGAACCTCACGTTAGATAGTTCCCGGATCCGATCAAGGGTCTACATCTCTTCCCCTGTCGCTCATCGTGGGTTTCTAACACGTGCTTCCTTTTCTAGGTCGTCTCGTGTCAAAGGTCCAACTCCATTCTCTAAATTCTTCTTTGACAATTGCTTGGGTTGGTGGGATCCTATTCGTTTACTTCGGTTTGGTCCTAAGTGTTCTTTATTTCCTGTAACTAATCTAGACTCTATCTTCGTGGTAACTTAAGCGACCTCGTTTACCTATCTAGTTTGTCTAACCTCATTTGGGATTTTCTTTTCACTTATTTTCCAAAAAATTTGGGCAGAGTCTCCCTTGGTTTTACACTCCCTCGAAGATATACATCCTATATAAAAATCGCAAATAGTTCCAGAAATTTCACTAATCATTCAAAAATCCAAAATATATCTCGAGTTTAGCATTTGCACCAATTACACACTACTAAGTCTACTAATTTACTTCCTAACAAACAATTTATCGAACTAGGATAAGAAATCATATGCTAATTAAAATAACGAGTAGTAAACTTACAGTGATGAAGGATTTTTCACGTCGAGGCTTGTGCAGGCAGACATGCTACGTTACTAGTTTGACATTTACAAAAATCATTTTACTCAACAAAACGAATCAGAGCGAGCTACAGACTTAGTTTTTAAAACGATTATCAGAGTAGTTTACAAAAATCGTTTTTAAAACCTGGCTCTGATACCAACTGTAACGACCCAGTTTTTTATAAATCCTTAAAAATGCGAGAAATTTAAAATTTTCAAAAGACTCCTTTATAAAACAAAATCACAATGCCACGCTAAACCAGATTGCTACTGACCTTTCGTTAAACTCGTTATGAAAACTAATTAATAAAATGTGGAAGCGTAAAATAAATCGTTTATTTAAAACATTGCAGAAGGGTAAATAATTTAATGAAAGAAACTTAATAAAAGGAACTAAACAATTAAAATACTACATTTAATAAATGAAACTGACAATTAAACACCATTTAATTAAAACCGTTTACTCATTTCTCTCTTTGCCTGGCCAGCAACGAGTCTTGTGCGTGCAAATTCTTCATCCCTGCTTTATTATCTGTTCATCATTTTCACAAGTACCTACACCACAAGTATATTGTAAGCCCAAAGGCTTAGTAAGGAAAAGGGTTTAATGCAATCATGCTTATGGCTCTCTTTAGTTCTTTTGGAATGGGGGCCACCCAAACCAATATTTTCATTACGTTCGTTATTTCATTTGTTCTTTAGTCATACTTCGAGCTAGAGATTGGAGGGTTCATAGGGGGTGGAATAGTTGATCAGACCTAAATCTTTACTTGCAACTAGGTCCCCGTTCTTGTCAAGGTTGGGGGCTTCGCCTAGCCGCAGACTAGATCCGCTACCCATCTGCCCCCTGACTCCCATTTTCTTTTCTTTTCTTTTGTTTCTGTGCCGGGCTAAGCTACCGAACCACAAAGATCTTCATCTTTTCCTTACATTTTCCTCACTCAATGCATGTGTGAGTACCACCCCAAGGTGGCACTCCTTATTACTTTCTATTACATGATGCATGATCATACATTCTCAACCTAACATGATGCATGATGCGTTATAATGTACATTAACAATAATTGCAGTGCACATTGAAATGAAAGTAACTGTAATTGAAAACAACTATAATTGAAATGGCAAATATAATAAATAACAGAAATTGAAAGTAAATGAGCAGTAAAGAAGCGGTAAAGAAGCGTGCGATGAATTACGATTAACTAAACGTGCTCGTTGAACTAAGTTAGACTAAATATGAAAACATGCTTTAGGCAACGAATAACGGAAATATATTTGTAAATTAGTAATTCTTATTCTAGTTGATTAATCATGGTTTTATTCTAATTCTTAATTAAGCATACTCAGATAAGTTGGTTACACATACAAAGATTGAACATACGAGTATAATTATAAATCGTTATCTTGGTTAATTACATGCTTGGGTCTAGTTAATTACTCTAACCAACTTACATGCTCAAGGGAGATACGATTAACGTTAAAGTTAGTTATCCTAGTTAATTTACATGCTCGGATTCATTCTAATTAATTGGTAATTTAACATACTCACTAATTAATCCTTGTTAATTAACATGCTCTTACAATATTAATCAACATTTAAAAATGCTAGACCTAGCTGGTTAATTGACATGCTTAGCTAATTGATGTACTTAAGTAATAATTAACATGCTTGGGTTAATTACATACTTAAGTTGATTACTTACTCTAGTTAAGCTAATTAACATGTTTAAGAGGTTATTCATGCTAGTAAATTTAACATGTTAACTAATTAAGCATGCTGATTAGTTAATTATAAACATGCTAATTGAGCATACTAATTAATTATTTCAACATGCTTGAGTCTAGCTAGGTTAATTAACATGCTTTGAGTTAATTAATAGGCATGAGTAATGATTAACATGCTCAAGTTAACTAATCACCCTTAATTGATTAACATGCTGCTAATTGATTTAAACAAAAGAAGAACTGACATACTAATTAAACATGGTATAACTAAGCTAATTAACATGCTGTTCAGATTTCATGCTTTCGTTAATTACATGCTCGAGGATTCGTTATTAATTAAAGAACTAGTTAACATTGTAACGACTCGGTTTTTCTTTTCCTAAAAATGCGTTAAATTTAAAACTTTTATAAAACAACTTAAACTTCGTTAATTCTTTTAAATTGAAATCAAAGTTCTTTTCTAAAAACTGAACCGTTAAAAACTCTTTTCTTGACCTTGTTATTTGAATCTTTATAAACAATGAAAGACTTAATTATAAAATCTCTTTTCTCGATTTACAGCAGAAGACTTTATTTGTAAAATCATTTTTCTGTAAAATCATTTTTCCCTTTGGGGCGTGACAGAAAAAGTGGTATCAGAGCATGGTTGATATCTTGAAGAAGTGACATTAATAAAGGAGATAATGTCATACAAGAAATAGAATTATAGTACTTTAGGACAAAGTACAAAAATCAAATGATGCTAGGAAGACATCTCAAATTTATCCATTAGTGGATGATAATATTTCTCTTATTGGGCACAAGGAATTCGAAGTTAACAAGATTTAGTTAGAAATGTTGAGAAGTAATATTATAAATGATTAGAAGTCACTTTTTGGAACATATGAGTCTGCGAACTCTACTAGGTTATTAGTGTGGGCCTGTGAAGTTGAAATTTAAGAAACTCATTTTAGTGGAAATTCAAAGTGTTAATTTCCTTAAAAAGTTCAATATCTATTCTGTCCCGTTTGAAATCGTTAATCAAGGTTTGGAGCTTTTGAACATTAGTTTCAAAATTCAGCGTAAGTTGTTGGAAATATTTGGTCTGAGATCTGAAATCGTTCAAGTGGGTATTTCTTGAAGAACGGCTGCAGCGAAAATTTATCTGGTCGAAGTTTATATTAGAAGGCTTAATTGATCGTGAAAGATTTTAAAATCATTGTTATGTTCGTGGAACATATGATTTGTTTTGCTAAAATTCATATTGGGTTAATTATGGAAAATTTTAAGGATTAATGTTCGGTTCAAGGTGTAAGGTTAATGAAAATTTAAACAATGTTCATTGTGTGAGGTGATTTGAAAATATATCATAATTTGGAATAAAGGAAACACTCAATTCTTAGAATATAGAGCTTAGTTGTTGAATTGATATATTATAATAGAATTCTAAGGTACGACCAATGAAGTTGTATGATTGAAAAAAAAAACACTTCATAATCAAAAGTACTTTTAGACTTACATGCTTAATTCTATTTTTGTAGGTTTGGGTATTGTTTAAAATGTTGGAGTAGTTTTTGTCTTAGTATTGGGGTGAAAATGATAAATAATTAAAATGAAGTAAAGAAATTATAGGTGGATACAAAGAATGAGTTTAAGTGAAGTCTTTGAGGCATGTTTATGTAGTTGGATAATTTGATATCTGTGAACAGATTGTCAAAGCAATCCTTTTGAAGATTTATGGTAAGGAAATTTAATCTCTACTTTGTTCGATGTGTGTTAAGAGTTGATAATGATGTGTTTTACATCTAGTGCAATATAATGCCATAAGATTTTGAACACAAGAAAACAGTGCACATTTGGGTTTTCTTATAGTTTGACTTGATGTGATCTCGAATGTTGAGTGATTAAGTGAGTTTAATTTCATATTTAATTGTTACGCAGATGGTGCGACTTTTCAATTGTGAGCGAGCAAGTTGTTGCTTCGCGATATATTTCTTTTCACATTTCTCTGTGTGGCAGGGAAGACTAGAGCATGAATGTGATATGCTTCTTGTTATTAGTGACTATGAGTTACTTGACATATTTTAGTTTTTGTCAATTATGACTATGTTATGACATTTTTTTTATGAGGAGTTGAGATTTAAGTTGGTTACTGTAATGTTGTTGGTGGTAACATGTGTATATTCATTATATGTTGACTATATTGATGCATCAAGAGTTGGGTTGAATGCTTAATGATGTAGAAAGATGAAATCTATTCCTGTAATCTCTGTTAGTCAAGTCAGATGAGTCAAACTCATGAGTTAAGTTAGTAAAAATTATTTCTTTTACTTTGGAAGCTTAATACAGTTACTTTATGGCATGAAGATCGATAATATTTTGGATTCTAGAGTTTAATATATTTGAAGTAAATACCTGGATATACTCATAGGTGAGAATGTAAAGAGTTATGAAACTGTTCTAAAGTACAATCACGCAAGGTCACGTTGTGATTGAAAATTTGTGTCGTTAACCTCAAACTTGAAATCCTCAAATTAATGTTAAAGGATTGTAAGAAAAATTTGACTACTCGGATTGATTCCATAATTGAGGTATGTAATTTGGTAACAACTTTCAATTTCTGCAACGTGTTTGAAAATTTTAGAATCTTAATGAAGGGCTTAAGAATAGATTTGACCAGCTGAAGTAAGATAAACAATATAACTATGTGGAAGTTAGTGCTAACAAGTGTATGACTTTCATTGGTTTGTTCATAGAAATTGGAATTTAGATTCAGACAAGAAATTAATATATGCTTTTAAATCAAATTTGGTTAGTCGTACAGAAAATATTCCATGTTTGAAGCATTGAAGTATTAATGTAAGTGGACTACTTTGAAGTTAAGTAAGGATTGAACACATGAAATCTATTGGGTTGTTATTCCTTAAAGTGTGAGAAACAAGGTCTGCTATTGGCTTTACAATCCAACTATTGAGAATATGTCAGATGTACAGTGATGTTGAATTGTCTCAATCAATTGTTCTTTCTGCTCAATTCTTATATTTTCAGTGAAAATGGACCATTATTGGTTTTAGTTGAAATGCATAAATATGGGGGTTATCATTTAATCTTACTATTCTTTCCGTGATGTGCTTCATTAAGATCTAAGTGTTTCGATTAAGATTAATTCTACAGAGATTTGACAACTGAGTTAAACTTGAGTGATATGCAGCTCCCCCTAAAGAGATAGTTTAGTTTCGGATTCATGGGCTGGCATGGTAGTTATTTAGCCTCAAATGTAATAAAGTTCTTCAGTTATTATTGGAATTTAAACCTATGAGATTCTTTATGGGAGACAATGTAAACTACTGCTATGTTGAGCTGAGAGCAAGATGCAGGTAAATCTTGGTTCTGTTTGAGTTAATGTAACAATTGAGAAAGTTCAAGAAATTGCAAAATAACTTTTAAACGGTTTTAAAACATTTGAAGAGTTTCAAGACTATGACTTAGCCATTTGAAAGATTGATCGTGCTGTAGTATTGGTCATTTTCGTTGTGGTGGCTAAGCAAGTTCACAGATGCGTATCGAGTTCTTTGAATTATTAAGAGTGTTGATGCAATGGTTTATTAACAAGACTTATTTCTACACTTAAATCATATTCATAAAATCTTCCATGTTTCTATGCTCAGGAAATATATATTGGACTCATCATATTTGATCTCTTTGACTGAGATGCCTATTGAAGGGGATGCTTCTTGTGAAGGGGAAATTGTTAAAATCATTAGTCATGAGATTCGAGTTCTTCGTCATCGTGAGATACCACTGGTGCGAGTGCAATGGAAGAATCATACTGAAAGAGAAGCAACTTGAGAGATCGAATCAGAAATGATAAAAAAAGTAGCCTCACTTATTCAATGGCATGATTGAGGTTGTCCTTAATTTCGGGGACGAAATTCCTTAAGGTGGGAGGAATGTAACAACTGGGCTTTTCAGCCCAGCCCATATTAAAAAAAAAAAATTTAAATAATAAGCAGTTTTTTTTAAAAACTCCTCTTCCGGAGGAGTATCTCGGCTCTTTCGGCTGGAATTGGGGGAGACTTCCCCTATATACTGCAACTGATGGGGGGGAGATAATCTCCACTTTCAAGAATTCAAATTTCTGATTTCCTCTTCATTTCATTCCGCTCGTCGTCAGATTTCGATTTCTTCTAGGGCTGCATTTGTCTGAACGGAGGTGAGTTTATTTTTTTTCCAAAATGTTTGATTTTGGTTTTACCTGGGTGGTTTGTTGATGGAGAATCTCGTTTTGGCATAGCTAAGAACTTGGAGGGCTCCCTGTGGTGGGTGATTTCGTTCTCTCTATTTTTAGGATTTTTCGTCGGTGAAAGACTCGAATTTGGCGAGTAAGTTGGAATTCTTTTCAAAATTTGGTTCAAGTTCTTTCCAAAACTGATTCTAATTAATGTAATTCCTCTAAAGGTTGAGCTTTTAAGGTTGGATTGAGCGATTCACTCCGGGGGGACACTGGTGGGAAGCGATTTCTCAGGTAAACAAAAATTCAGATTTTATATTTTGGGGGAAAACTGATCTACAATCTGAATCATGTCTTGATTATTGTTTTATTATTGTTGGAATATAAATTAGTGTGTGTTATACTGGATTGTTGGAATCAAATTCTTGGTTGTTGGATTTTTGGGAACAAATTCTCGATTGTGGGATTTATTTGAATTGCTGCAAAGTCCTAGGCTTGGAGGTTTCCTCCAAGTTGATAGACCCAATCTGTGAAACAAGAGATAGGTTACAGTGGGGTTGAAAAAGAAATTTAGGTTCAGTTGGGCCACAAAATATAGATTGGATTTTTGGGCTATATCATTGGGCTGAATAACATTTTATTTTGGGACAATTTAAGTCATATTATCATATTGGATTGTTTATTTTGAGATCGTAAATTATTGGTGGAAAATTTAAGTCTTTATTATAGAGTTCAAAATTCTAAAGTGATAAAATGTTATGGATAGGTTTTGGAACGTAGAAAATTATCAACTTATCTACGGTTGACAACATTGGACTTCTAATTGGGCTTGGTATTGTTAAGCCAAACTTTGAGGTAGGGGTTATTTTATATTTAACGTACTTTAATTCCTAAAATATAAATATTCAATCAAATTCGAGCATGTCACTTTTACTTTTTAGTTCATTTACATTTATTTATTTTTATTGTTAACTAGAGTAATGGGACAGCTGTATGTGCCGTGTCCCTGGGCGCAAAACCCTAAACCTGATCAGGGTCTTTTTGGCTTGCGATCGCCTGAGTATCGCTTTTGTTAATTTTTGTTACTCAATTTATTGCTCATCAGCACCTCTTTATATGTTAATCTGTTAATTTAATTAACTGAAAAGTCTGTTAAATTCATATGACATATAAGTTGAAAATAAAATAATTCTCTACTGAGTTTTGTCGACTCACCTCAAATATGACTACATTTTTCAGGAAATGATCAGAGTAGGTCCCCATTGCCATCTCAAGAGAATATTTGGAGTTTCCCCAAATTTTAAGTATTTTTAGACTAAAGATATTTTAGTGAGGTTTGTAACGTAGTTATTTTTTTATGTTATTTCCACTAAATTTTAGACTTTGTGAAATTGGATTATATTATTGTCACTTTTGGACCTTCATTTTTGGCCCTAATCTGTAACGTGAATATTTAAGTCTTCCGCTGCTATTTATTGGATTTAAGTGAGGGTTGGACGATTTGGTTCCTTTTTGGGCCGGATCGTTTCCCGTTCTGTCTCGGGTTCCCTTTGGGGCGTGACACTTACCATCACGAAAATGCCACAGCCGAACGCGAATCATTTCTGCAATCACTCCTTGTCAACGTCTGATTTACCAAAAGTAAAGGAGGATGAGGAATCGGCCTGACTTACCTCAACCCGACGCCGGAACTCGTCGCCAGAAGAAGCACCAATTGCTCGACGCTAGAGAACAGACGCATCACGGTTGCTCATCATCCGCGCTGCTCAGAATTTCCCGAGCCCTAAATCAGACCCCATGCCGCAACAGCAGCTCGCCGAAGCCGTCCCTTCGTAGCGAAAAAGCTCGCCCTCACCGTTGCGATGCCACCAGCGAGCTCTGTCGCTCTCTCTCGTTCGCTCACTCTCCCCTGTCTCTTTCTCCCTCTCGCTCTCTTCTGTCGCGAAAAAGGCTGAAGGCCACTAAAAAAACAATCTCCCCCTTTTTAATTTTGCACCGAACCGGTTTTTATCTCCATCAAACCTCCATTTTAATTACATTTAATTTATTCATTTAAACCCACTTAATTAATTATCCTTAATTATAATTAATCCCTCTATTACATTTTAATCCCAACTAATACAATAAATCTCTTTTTAATTTAAATCATCTTTTTACCCAATTAAATTCATCTTTAATAATTTAATTAAATCTTTCATTTAATTAAATTATTCTCAACTCAATTTCAATTCCTGATTTATTTCAAATATCGCTCGATGATAATGATTGTCGATTATGTCTTTGGTAATACCCCGATAATTATCCAATTAATTCAAATATTCCAAATTACTTTTCACTTATCCTTATTAAATTTCAATATAAAAATTTGGAGTATTACAAACATGCTCGAATCCAATTGATTAATTTAGCCAAGTTAATAGGTTCTCTAGTGCTTAGTAATTTATCATGCATCAAGCTTAGTTAATTACTAAATTAGCAAACTCAACTTCTAATTTAAAAGTTGTATTAACTAAATGTGCTTTATAAGAGTCATAAGAGTCATTGTTAATCCAAGGGAAAGCAATTCACGCAGGGCAATATATGTATAGCATTAAAGAAGGCAGTTAAGGAAAGTAGTAATGCAGTAAAGAAATGGACAGGGTCTTTATCAATGAACTCTTAGCTCTATTTTATTCTCACACATCCCTCTTTCCAATTCATCATTCTATATTTCTCAACAACCGTTATTAACAAGTAGAAATATCACTTGGCAGTAAAAGAAATCACACAATTAACAACAAGAAAATATCACAGAAAATCATCCAAAGAAAGGAAATAACTACAGCGTGATCATTGCAACCATAATCTACAGAACACTAAAAATTTCTACATTATCATCGAGGTAAGTAACAGATAGCAAAGAGACAATAACAACAAAGAAATCACTACCACTCATGCATACATTGTAACACCCCGACTTTTATCAGAATTTAAGAAATATAATTGGATTGTAATTTGGGGATATTCAAATTTATTGGATAAGTATCGGGGTATTACTAAGGACGTATTCGTAGGACTATAAATTAAGGAATAAATTGGATAAATTAGAATTAATAATGGATGTAATTTAATAAATTAAATTATTGTGTTGGGATAAATAATTTAGAGTAAATAAGGTTTATGGAAGAGTTATGGAATAATATGGATTACCATGTAAGGGGGATTTTATAAAGTTAATTAATTGTGTTAAAGAGGATTAAGGAGGAAATATGGAAGGTACAAACCAGTTCGGTTCGGGTTGGCAACCGGTCCGGTTCAGGTCATTAGTTAAAGGGAAAGGGAATAAAGGCTGTGGTTTTAGGTTTCACCGACATGAAAAATTCGAAAGAGAGAGGGAGGGAGAATCGAGAGGCAAGAGGGAAAGGGGACCCGATGACGATCGAGAAATCGCGAGCGATCGGCATCTGTGACGGCGAGGGCGAGGGCGAGGGCGAGAGCGGCAATATCCGGCTCTGAGGCAAAGCGGGTGAGCCGTTGTCGGTAGCTAGGGATTGGGTGGAACATTTGGGCAGACCGTGCGAGGGTTGGCTGAACGCGAGTTGTGATTTCTCTCTGTGATTGATCGAGGTAAGGATCACGATTATTTGTGTTCTGTAATTTCATTCTTTGATTGGGGGTTCGGTGGATGGATTGCAGAGCTTGTGATGGACATGAGACGACGGTTCTGTTTGTGAAGAATCAGCTGGAGTCGGTGTTCCGGTTCGCGATTCAATTTGAATCGGCTTGTTCTGCTATGAAGAAACCATTTGTATGGACATGCGTGAGACGTGCGAAGGGCACGTCCATGACAGTGGTGGGATAAAAATGCTCTCTGGAAGCTAAAGCTAGAAAATTAAGATTTCGGTTGAGTTTCTGCGCAAGGAAATGTTCTCTGGATGGTTGAGCTGCTGCTTGCTTCGAGTCTTCAGGTGAGAGATTTTACTCTGTTGATTCGTTGTGATCTCTATTTCTTTTTTACCGATTGTCATCGTGAGTGTTCTGTGGTAATGTTATGTGATGAAACAAGAAGGATTAGAGATGGTGGTGAGAAATTGATGGGTAGGCAGAACGTGAAGTTTGAAGCTCCTACAAGCTCTCGGGTCTCCTGGAATCTTCAGGTAAGGAGGTCTCCTCCATTGTTTTTTTTATGGATTAAAAATGAGGATAAAATATTTAGGTTATACTCTGTTGTTGGACGTTGGATTGTATGAAGTGCTCTATTGTTAGATTGTCGGATTCTTGCATTGATGTGTGAAATATGCCCTGTAGTTAGATTCTGGTCTGGTATACTGGAAATGGTTCACTGTTAGGGATAATTGTTGGAGATTCTGCCTTCTGGTTAAGTTATGTTTTGCCCTTTTATTGTTTACTGCATTGTTGGACATCAAGGAAGATTTGTTAATCACTGCTTGGTTTATAGGCTTTTCGAATGGAATATACTATGTAAATGGAAAATTTGATAGATTTACAGTTTATTGATTTTGGTTGGAAGTGGATTGTTCTCTATTTGGACTATTGTGGTGAGAGACTATTTTGTTATTGCTAATTGTTAAGGTTACTAGAAGAATAATTGGTTAGGCTTTGTTGGTTGCTAAGTTGTGTGTATGGGGAATGTTAATAATAGATGTTTTATTTATGAAGGTATTGAAAAGATAAGGAGGACAACAATTAAGTGAGAGGACGCGATAAAGTTTCGAGGTAAGGAATTGGATTGAGTCGTGGCCATGTGGAGGCCCTACACCATAAGTATTGTATGAATTGTATTGTTTTTCCTTGATATGCATTCTTGACTATTTTGTGAAGTGTATCCTCTTGATTGTGATGTTTATTGCTTTCCTTGGTTCTGGTTAGGCAATAGAATTGCTATCTCATATTGCTAATGCTTATAGTAGAGAAATGCGATGAATGATGATGTTAAGTGGTAGGATAGAATGATGAAATGAAAGATGAAATGATATGCACGTATAACTAATTATGAATAGAGACTTTAAATTCTATTTTTGTACAATTAGTTATATTCTCTTGTTGTAGTTTTGGTGCAATTCGTAATATTATTCGTCATAGCTTATTAATTGTTAATACTTATTTAATTTCCGTAAATTTAGCATGTGTGTATAAATTAGGATGATGGTTATAGGAGCATGTTTAGCGTAATTAACTAAACCGAGCATATCTAACTAAATATGACTCTTTGCATGTTTAATTAACTAGATCGTTAATTGTAGTAAGTTTAACTAATTGAATGAAAGCCTGTTAAATCAATTGGAATAAAAGCACGATCTATTAATTAGAAAATGTAATCCGTTATTTGAGTTTCTTGAATATAATCCCAACATGTTTAGTTTGAGTTCCTTAAGTAATTCGAGCATGCTTTTTAGTTTGTGTTTTGTTTTGTTTAGAAGAGCGTGCATAGTTTGTCTTAATCTATTGTTGTGTGGTAATAAATCAAGCATAATTATAATTGTCCTGTTGAACATGTTTTCTTTAAATTGTTTAGTTTCATTTAAGCCTTCGTGACACTGTGAATGTATGTTTAATTTGTTAGATATCTCGCATGTTATTAAAATATTACTCTTGCCATAACTTTATTGTAGATTTTGTAGAATAAAATATGTCAAAGGTCGTTTTTACTTCACTTCTATAATGCTTTTAATTATAATAATCTTGTCTTCGTTGATTCCATCATTAATATTTTTTGCTATTCATTGTTTGTTACTTAAATTATTTATTTCTTTTATGTTATGTTCACATGTATCATGATAACAGAAACAAGTACGGAGTGCCATTTTGGATGGTACTCACACATGCATGAGTGAGGAAAAATGAAATGAACGAATGATGATGATGATGATAATGATGATGATGATGGGAAGTTGAGGGGCGGATGGGTAGTCCGGATGATCAGACTATTCCATTCCACATTTGTTCCTTCAACTTTCAACTTGATGTACGAGTAATGAACGAATGAATGAAACGTGATGAAAGTTTGGTTTGGGGCTGACCCATTCCAAGTAAACTAAAGAGAGGCATGACGTATGCATATTCCATTTCCTTACTAAGTCTTTTAGACTTACAGTTTACTTGTGGTGTAGGTATACGTGAATGACGAGAACGATGAACATAACATAAAGTAGTTGTTGAAGAATTTACACAAGCTGAGCCTGTGGCTGGCTAGGCATAAAGAGGGTAAAAGATTAATAGTTTGTAATGTAAATTAAATTTTCTAGATTATATTTAATTGTCTAGCACTTCAGTTTTATTCAATGGTTTAGCTGTCATTTCTCAAATGCATTATTTACGTTTCCAGAAACGTTTTAAATAAATGTTTTACTTAGCGTGTTTTAATTAAAATGTTTTCGCTTCAGCTAATGTTTTAATAAATGATTTTCATGATGAATGTAATGAAGGGATTTTGAAACATTTTTAATTCTGAAATGCTTTATTTCCAGGATGATTTAAATAAATGATCTTTTTAACGCTTCTGCACTCTATTAAATAAACGATTTTTATAATGAGTTCTTACGAACAGTTGGTAACGGTCCAGATTAGGTGCACTCTGACACATTTTCTCAAAATTTAACGCATTTTTAAATGTACGAAAATTTGGGGCGTTATAGTTGGTATCAGAGCAGTGGTTTTAAAAACGATTTTGTAAGCTGCTCATCGTTTTTAAAACTGAGTCTATAGTTCGCTGAGTAAAATGATTTTTGTAAAAAGTCAAACTAGTAATGTAGCTTGCCAACCATCACAAGCGTCGACGTGGGACTCCTTCATCACTATAAGTAACTTCCTAATACTTTACTAATACACAATTTCTTATTCTATTTTGATAAATGCTTTGTTAAGAAATAATTTATAGGGACCAAGGGACTAAGAAGGCATGACGATAAGTGTTTTGTTTGTACTTTGGGATGATAGATTCGCGGTTGTACCTAATATATTTTGGATGATACATTTGGAGCTAGATTTATGATTTTTGATGAACTATTCTGGAATTGTTGGGATTTTTACGCAAGATTTATAGCTTTGGGGGAGTGTAAAAACAGGGGAGACTCTACCCAAATTTTTGAAAATAAGTGAAAAGAAAATCCCAAGTGAGGTTAGATCAACTAGATAGTTAACTAAAATCGCCTAGGTAACGACGGGATAGACCAACTATATAGATAAATGAAGTCATCTACATTAGTTACGGGAAGAGAAGAACACTTAGGACTAAGCTGAAGTAGGAGGATATAATTCCACTAGCTAAGTTATTGTCCTCTTAGTATTGACCGTGAGGGAGAATTTGGAGGATAAGGTTTGAAACTTATGAAGAGTAGTTGACTAAGAATGCGCTAGGTTAGATTTCCTACGAGGATGATGAGTTCAAGGTCTAGTCTAATGGTATGACCAACTAGGATTAGTGTTGACGGCGGTTTTTGACATAAGTAGATTAATATTGGATTAGTAGTCAAAAGAATAGTAAGACATATGTCGGACTTGGATTATGTTCTCCATCTCGATTTGAACTCACTCAAGGTAACCAAGAACGTGATTACACAACTGCACGACACGATGGAAACAATCGGTCAAACTTCTCCAGGAACGAATAACAGGAACCAAAACAGAAATAGAAATAGAAATGGAAACTTATACGGACACAGGCACAGATACGAAAACAGAAACGGAAACGGAAACGAATTCCTAGAAACAAATTTCTAGAAGTGAAATTCTAGACACAAATTTCTAGAAATGAATTTCTAGGAATAGATATGGATACAGATACAGATACGGATACAGACACGAATACAGATACAGACATAGAAACGAAATAAATACAGATATAGAAACGGGAACGATAGATACAAAAAGAGAAGCAAGACGGAAAGTGTCCAACTTAGCCATGGAACAGTGTAGTTCATAACTCACAAAAGCTTGGGTGGACTGATTTGATGATGGAGAATACGTTTGAGCATGCCAAAGTCGTAGAGAAAAAAAGGAAGGTGTTGTAGATCCAGGAGTTGAGTGGCAACGGTGGAAGTATGTATTGGATTAAAGTGACGTTTGGATATAAGAGGTTGCCATTTGCTCTTGATGTTGAAAAATGGCTAAGATTAAGGCATTTCTTCTCTTGGAGTCGATGTAATTAGAGTGGCATAGCAGATGTATGGTGAGTGAGTACGAGAGTTGATCGACTTTTGGGTACAAGAGGATGCATTTTGGATGAAGTCAAGTTGATCAAGTAGCGGTAGTGGAGCAGTTTAGCGGTGAGAGAAGTAGATAGTCTAAGATACAATGAAATGTTAGGACCACTAAGGGGGGAACTACGTCATCTAATGCGGGTAGCTAAGAAGAGATGCGATGTATAGGTTAACGTTAGTGAGATTATGACGTAAGGAAAATTTTGAGGACGAAATTTATATAAGGAGGGAGGTATGTAACACCCCGACTTTTATCAGAATTTAATACGTATAATTGGAGTGTAATTTGAGGATATTCGAATTTATTGGATAAGTATCGGAGTATTATCAAGGACGTATTCGTAGGACTATAAATTAAGGAATAAATTGGATAAATTAGAATTAATAATAGATGTTAATTTAATAAATTAAATTATTGTGTTGGGATAAATAATTTAGAGTAAATAAGGTTTATGGAAGAGTTATGGAATAAATTGGATTACCATGTAAGAGGGATTTTATAAAGTTAATTAATTGGGTTAAAGAGGATTAAGGAGGAAATGTGGAAGGTACAAACCGGTTCGGTTCGGGCTGGCAACCGGTCTGGTTCAAGTCATTAGTTGAAGGGAAAGGGAATAAAGGCTGTGGTTTTAGGTTTTACCGAGACGAAAAATTCGAAAGAGAGAGAGAGGGAGAATCGAGAGACAAGAGGGAGAGGGGACCCGATGGCGATTGGGAAATCGCGAGCGATAGGCATCTGTGACGGCGAGGGCGAGGGCGGCAATATCCGACGCTGAGGCAAAGCGGGTGAGCCGTCGTTGGGAGCTAGGGCTTCGGTGGAACATTCTGCCAGACCGTGCGAGTGTCGGCTGAACGCGAGTTGTGATTTCTCTCTGCGATTGATCGAGGTAAGGATCTCGATTATTTGTGTTTTGTAATTTCATTCTTTGATTGGGGTTTCAGTGGATGGAGTGCAGAGCTTGTGATGGACAGGGGACGACAGTTCGGCTTGTGAAGAATCAGCTGGAGCCGGCGGTTCAGTTCGCGATTCAATTTGAATTGGCTTGTTCTGCTATGAAGAAACCGATTGTATGGACGTGCGTGAGACGTGCGAAGGCCACGTCCATGACAGTGGTAGGATAAAAATGCTCTCTGGAAGCTAAAGCTGGAGAATGAAGCTTTCTGTTGAGTTTCTGCGTGAGGAAATGTTCTCTAGATCCTGTGTGTTCACGGTTCGATTCGATTCGGTTTTGATGTGAAATCAAACCAAAGTAGTCGGTTTCGGTTTTAAAATTACAAAACCGGAATCGGTTTTAGAAAAATCAGAACCGAGTCGGTTTCGGTTTTAAAATCTTGGTTCCGGTTTCGGTTTTTTCTTTATTAATTTTTTTTCCAAATATTATAATAAAAATTGTATAAAAATTATAAAAACATAATTAATAACAACAAAATTATTCTTCCTCTTCTCTTTTCAAAACAAAATTTTGTCCAAAAAATAGTTATTAGGTCTTTTGGAGCTAAAATCACTTCAGAGGCTGAGGCACGAATGACCGAATATGGAACTTCAAAAACAAAAAAACACTATAAATATATTTATGTGGTTCGGTTTCGATTTTTTGGTTTTGAAAAACTAAAACCGGTAACCGAACCAAAACACTCGGTTCTTACAAAAGAGAATCTTATTCGGTTTTTTTAATAAAAAAAACCTTATGCGGTTTTGATTTTTTTATCGGTTTCGGTTCGGTTTGTCGGTTCGGTTCGGTTTTGAACACCCCTACTCTAGATGGTTGAGCTGCTACTTGCTTCGAGTCTTCAGGTGAGAGATTTTACTATGTTGATTCGTTGTGGTCTCTATTTCTTTTCTTCCGATTGTCATTGTGATTGTTTTGTGGGAATGTTATGTGATGAAACAAGAAGGATTAGAGATGGTAGTGAGAAATTGATGGGGAGGCAGAACGTGAAGGTATGAAGCTCTTGGAAGCTCTCGGGTCTCCTGGAATCTTCAGGTAAGGAGTCTCCTCCATTGTTTTTTTTTATGGATTAAAAATGATGATAAAATATTTAGGTTATACTCTGTTATTGGATCGTTGGATTGTATGAAATGATCTGTTGTTAGATTGTTGGATTCTTGCCTTGATGTGTGAAATATGCCCTGTAGTTGGATTCTGGTGTGGTATGCTAGAAATGGTTCACTGTTAGGGATTATTGTTGGAGATTATGCCTTGTGGTTGAGTTATGTTTTACCCTTTTATTGTTTACTGCATTGTTGGACATCAAGGAAGATTTGTTAATCACTGCTTGGTTTATAGGCGTTTCGAATGGAATATACTATGCAAATGGAAAATTTGATAGATTTACAGTTTATTGATTTTGGTTGGAAGGGAATTGTTCTCTGTTTGGACTATTATGGTGAGAGACTATTTTGTTATTGCTAATTGTTAAGGTTACTAGAAGAATAATTGGTTAGGATTGGTTGCTAAGTTGTGTGTATGGGAATTGTTAATAATAGATGTTTTATTTATAAAGGTATTGAAACGATAAGGAGGACAACAATTAAGCGAGAAGACGCGATAAAGTTTCGAGGTAAGGAATTGGATTGAGTCGTGGCCATGTGGAGGCCCTACATCACAAGTATTGTATGAATTGTATTGTTTTTCCTTGATATGCATTCTTGACTATTTTGTGCAGTGTATCCTCTTGATTGTGATGTTTATTGCTTTCCTTGGTTGTGGTTAGGCAATAGAATTGGTATATCATATTGCTAATGCTTATAGTAGAGAAATTCGATGAATGAATGATGAATGATGATGTTAAGTGGTAGGATAGAATGAAAAAATGAAAGATGAAATGATATGCACGTATGACTAATTCTTTATAGAGACTTTAAATTCTATTTTTGTACAATTAGTTATATTCTCTTGTTGTAGTTTCAGTGCAATTCATAATATTATTCGTCATAGCTTATTAATTGTTAATACTTATTTCATTTCCGTAAATCTAGCATGTGTGAATAAATTAGGATGATGGTTATAAGAGCATGTTTAGCGTAATTAAATAAACCGAGCATATCTAACTAAATGACTCTTTGCATGTTTAATTAACTAGACCGTTAATTGTAGTAAGTTTAACTAATTGAATGAAACCATGTTAAATCAATTGGAATAAAAGCACGATCTATTAATTAGAAAATGTAATCCGTTATTTGAGTTTCTTGAATATAATCCGAACATGTTTAGTTTGAGTTCCTTAAGTAATTCGGGCATGCTTTTTAGTTTTTGTTTTGTTTTGCTTAGAAGAGCATGCAAAGTTAGTCTTAATCTATTGTTGTGTGGTGATAAATCAAGCATGATTATAATTGTCACTTGTTGAACATGTTTTCTTTAAATTGTTGAGTTGCATTTAAGCCTTCGTAACACTGTAAATGCATGTTTAATTTGTTAGATATCTATGTTATTAAATTATTACTCTTGCCATAACTTTATTGTAGATTTTGTAGAATAAAATATGTCATAGGTCATTTTAATTTCACTTCTATGATGCTTTTAATTATAATAATCTTGTCTTCGTTGATTCCATCATTAATATTTTTGCTATTCATTGTTTGTTACTTAAATTATTCATTTTTTTTATGTTATGTCCACATGCATCATGACAATAAAAACAAATACGGAGTGCCATTTTGGATGGTACTCACATATGCATGAGTGTGAAAAAATGAAATGAACGAATGATGATGATGATGATAATGATGATGATGATGATAATGATGATGATGATGGGAAGTTGAGGGGTAGATGGGTAGTTCGGATCTAGCCCACATAGGGTTAGAAGCCGATCAAACTATTCCATTCCACATGTGTTCCTTCAACTTCCAACTCGATGTACGAGTAATGAACGAATGAATGAAACATAATGAAAGTTTGGTTTGGGGCAGACCCATTCCAAGTAAACTAAAGAGAGGCATGACATATGCATATTCTCTTTCCTTACTAAGAATTTACACGGGCTGAGCTTGTGGCTGGCCAGACATAAAAAGGGTAAAAGAGGAATAGTTTGTAATTTAAATTAAGTTTTCTAGATTGTATTTAATTGTCTAGCACTTCAGTTTTATTCAATGGTTTAGCTGTCATTTCTCAAACGCATTATTTACGTTTCCGCAAATGTTTTAAATAAATGTTTTACTTAGCGTGTTTTAATTAAAATGTTTTTGCTTCTGCTAATGTTTTAATAAATGATTTTCATAACGAATGTAATGAAGGAATTTTGAAATGTTTTTAATTCTGAAATGCTTTATTTCCAAGATGATTTAAATAAATGATTTTTTAACGCTTCCGCACTCTATTAAATAAACTATTTTTATAATGAGTTTTTACGAAAAGTTGGTAACGGTCCGGATTAGGCACACTCTGACATGTTTTCTCAAAATTTAATGCATTTTTAAATGTACCAAAATCCGGGCCGTTGAACACATACTCGTGGTGTAGGGCCTCCAAATGCCCAAGACACACTCAAATCCTTAACTCGATGCTTTAATGCGCATTAACATTTCATCATTATTCTTCTTCTATTCTTTGCACCTTGATAATTTAGTAACATTTATCATTGGTCTTATCGATTAATCAATTTATAAACACGTCTTTTTCCTATTCTTAATCCCTAGTAATTCTAGGAAACTCGTTTAACATCTACAAAGAAACCTAACATATTTCGATAACAAAATCTGAATCGTGTCACAAAACTACATTTATCATCAAGCAAACGTTCAATAACTTAATCTAATTTCTAGCATACATTTATCTGATTAGTGAACTGAATTCAAAACCAGGCGTTATCTAAATGTGTAGAGCATGATCCAATGTGTAGAACATTTAACTTCAATCTCACCGTGCATCAATTAATCCAACATACATGCACAATTTAACAACCAACATGACATATCTTTTTATCTTTTCATCCAATTTAGAATGGCAGCAACAAAAAGAGCATTTATCCATCAACAGAGAACCACAACGCCAACAAAAGCCAACAATAGTAAATAACAGAGAATCAACTTCCATTATCCTAACCTATAATTTCTCAATATCCAATAATAATACCCAATTGCAGGATACATTTCCAGATCAGATAACCATTTAAAAATCAAATTCTCGATAGTTAATCACTCAAACAATTCCAACAGGAGGCATAAATCCGAAAGCAGAAAAACAATAACCAATAGTGCTTCCTGGTTGTCCACAATATCTTTTATCTCCTCAATTTAATCATAGCCAACATTTAAGTACATATTACAGGAGGGGGATTATACCTCACAGAAGACTTGAGCCAGAAGTAGCTCATCCCCTCCTCAAAAGGCCACAGTTTTCCTCCTCCATCACTAGCTTACCCGAAAGCAGCTCAGCTCTCGACTCCCCTTCAATGCCTTTCATCTCCCTCTGTCTCTTCTCTATATATGAACACCAGAGAGGGGACACTCTCTGTCAATTACCAGAAGGCAGAGAGCACGCTTGACAACCGCTACCCAAACGTCTCTATCCTGTCTAGCTTTTTGGAGTGTCCCCCCAACGCACGACACGCTGTCGATTTCACCTGGAGAAGGAACAACAAGGACTGGTTCAGCCTTGGAGAACCAACAGGCTGGACCTTGGCCTTCGGCCGGTCCAGCACGAACCACCATCCAACTCCAACGACACAATGCCAAAATGGCAGCCTCGCAGACACCAGTCATCACCGTCGCCATCGCCAATCCACCACCGTCACCATTCCATTGCTGAGCATCAATGGAAAACGATAGGGCATCGCCATTCATCACGATCAACGCCAAATCTAGCGACCCGAGCCTCGCACCGAATCTACCCACGAAGCTCGAACTTCAAACCCACAATCGCGACCATGACGTTGCCACCTGCTCACTCATCGGACACGAGCTCATTGCCGCCCCTCGTTCGCGTCTTCCACCTTCTCTCTCGTTCTCTCCTCTCACTCCATCTCCCGATCTCTCTCTCTCGCAGAATGGCTGAAGGCCATTCTATTTTCTGGTTCCTCATGCCAGAATGCCCCGAGGCCATTCATTTGACCTCATCAAACCGGTTCACTTAGTGGACCGGTTCACCCACCTCCTCTCTTCTAAATTCCTTCTTTCATATTTTAATTCCCTTATAAATTCTAATCTATTTTAAACCCTCCATAATCAAATCTCCCACTTTATTTATCCAATAAATCCTTAATTCAAAACAATTATAATTAATCCCAAACATTATAATTTAGTTCATTAAGTTAATATTTATTTTAATTATATTAATTTCCATTTAATCCTATAAATTCCTTAAATTAAAGTCTTACAATTACGTTCTTGGTAATACTCCGATAATTATTCAACAAATCTAAATACCCCCCAATTACCTTTCAATTATTCTTATTGTTTTGAGGATTAAATTCAATACATTTAATGTTGATTATGGAGAGACACACCAATAGATTTTTACACTTCAACATGGCTGATGACTCATGGTGTCCAATAAATGACACCTCATGAGTTTCTCCCACCTAACACTTTATAATAACAAGTCCTAACTTATTCATTTTCATTAGACTGTTAAGGAAATCCATGAAATTGCAGCTTTCTAAAGGTATGCTTGACTTTTCTTTTAGATTTAACTAAATCTTGAAGTTCGGTTGGAATGAAATGGTGATTTGGAGCATGTTTCTACAGTGTTATAAATGGTCAGGTGAGGTCCATAAAATTTGGGTTTCATGTTGAGTTTTTTGTTTAAAAAGTATAGGAGGATGTTCTAAGAGCATGCTTGTGGTTACGAAGAGAAAGATTTGTCAATTTACTCATGTTTGAGCACATATACTGGGAATTTCTTGACAGTTTCAGTTGTGAGGTTATTAACCTATTTTAATGGTGTTTAATTGTTAAACTATTTTTGTATTTTTCAGTTGACATATTAAGGGAATTATAGACTTTAGAATTAGAGCATTTGGTTATATATATAGTTATTTATTTATAGAGTACGAGTTATGATGTATCACCCAGAAATTTTACATGTATGAGTTCATGTGTAATTTGAGATTTCAAAACCGCAAAGGATAAGTGTCTAGAGATATTTGATTTCGGTTGTAGGATGAAGTATCTATGGAAGTATTGGTATCTGCAGAAGGGTGTGTGTCTGTAGAAGTATTGGAGTCTGTAGAAGAATAAGTGTTTGTGTAAAATTCAAATTTTTTTTTTAAATTTATATTTTTATGAGTAAATTTTTTGGTTTAATCGAAGTCCAATTGTTTTGCATAAACCAGGTCCTTGTTGCATATCGTGGGTCTTTAGCAACGTGTGATGGGTTGAGTCAAATGGTCAATTGGTAAATTTTTGGTTTCTCTACATACTAAAGATGTGGGATTATGCTTGGTAAGTTTGTGTTATCATAGTTTGAGTTCTAAGTTTTGTTGGGATTTGTCAGGTTCGGATTTAAGGATTTTATTTAATATTTATAATATAATAATTTATAATATTTATAAATATTAAATAAAATAATGAATTTAAAAATTTTATTTTATTTTATGTCTTCCTTTCGTTAAGATGAAGAATTTCATCTTCTTCAGCAGAGGAAGGAGGCAAAGGAGAGAGGGGGAGAAAACCGACTAGGAAATCTTATTATTTTTTCACCCAATTTACATTCATGGCGTCCCGATCATCGACTCTTCTGAACGAACTTCTCGGGTACACCATTTTCTAACCATGTTTTTTAATTTAAAGTTTTAGTTTCATGTTGATCTTAGATTTGAGCTTGGTAAATTAAATCCTTTTGTTGTTTTTGTGTTGTTTTCATGGATTTAGAGTTTAGCAAGAAGTTTCAACTGATTCCATGTGAGAATCAGTGAATGGTGGGTGCATTTTCCTCATGATATTGCACTGAAAATATCATTACTGATTGATCAGTATTGTGGGTCTGGTCGACCACTACTGTGGGTCCAGTCAACCGCTACTATGTTTTAGAACACTTTGGGGGATGTCGAACGTCCCCAACATCTGAAGTATGATTTGGGGTCAAACGTTTGTGGATGAAAAGACATTTGTGTCGGATGTCTATAGAGTACGGATGTCTGCGAAAGCGCTAGTCGTATGCAATTGGGCTATTCATATCTTGTATGGTCCGAATGACCGTAATTGTTCTTTTTGGGTTAAATTTCATCACATGGAGCTACATGTCACAACAAACTTTGTGACCATGGTTTCTTCTCTTCCAGTTTAGGTTCAGGTTCCTAGGTGGTCTCGGTTAACCACAGGGTGAGTTGTCGACTGATACTTGGTTTTGATTGATCACAATTGTGTCCCGTCAATCATTGTTGAGTCTTGGATGGCCGCTAGCATGTCTTTTCAACCTTTGTGAGGTCTCGGTTGATTGTTGCCTTGTTTTATGGACACTGGGTTGTTTTTGTTGATCCTATTCATGATTTGTCGACCGCAGCTATGTTTTTTAACTATTGTTTGTTTACTGTTTGGCCACAATTGAGTTTTTTCAACTGCTACTTTGTCCTAGGTGATCACAGCCATTCCCTGCCGACACCATGTGGTCCTAATTGATTGTCTTTGAGTCTTGCCGACGGTGGGTGGTCCTTAATGACCATAGTTGTGTTTGATTCACTCTAGCTATGTCTCCTCGATTGTCGAGTTGTTTGGGTCAAACATAGTTGTATCTCATCGGCAGCAGCTATGTCTTGTGAATCAGTGGGTCTTTTAGGCTGACTGTTTATGTGCCTGGTTAACAGCTGTTATATCTCTGTCGACTGCAAAATGTGATTTCGTGGGGTTTGTTTAGTGAACTTCACACAACTTCCACAACCATATCCTGTTTTCGGTATGTGTGGATTCTCGGTTAATGAGAATTTTCCTATTGATCCTTGTGTTGAGCCAAGAAGTCTTGTGTTAATCATTTTGATATGAAATCGACTACTGATTTGGGACTCGTGTTTTTTCCTTAGTGTTGATTTGTGGCTTTGATGTTAGTTTTGTTTTAGGATTTAACAGTGTCCTCGATTTTGGTGCTAATTTTTGATGGTGAGTGTGGCTAGTCAGTTAGTCTTCTGTCATTATCGAGGTAGGAATTTTATATTTTATCGCATTGCATTGCATCATGGTTTTCAAATTTTATTTTGTGGGTTGCCACATGTGAAAACCCGACGAGGACTGTTCGACAACACGTCTATTTTTATATTACATATGTATATGTGAGTTTTACATAGTTTCTTTATGTGCATGGTACATAGTTTGCTCTGTTACTGATACTGGAGGATGAATCCTTTTGATATTTTGGATGGTCACAGTGTCAAAGTATCACAAGGCTACCCTAGCACATCTTCTACTGCATGAAGAGGTATTGTTTGTGAGATGTGAAAAATGGGTAATAGGGCAATGATGACGCAGTTCTTGAGTTTTGAATCCATATACCTGATCAGGGTATATTTGGTATGGATTATGTCATTGCTGACTGGTTTACCGACAATCCCCGTGAGGTGGCTTGATCTTTGGATCACTCTCACAATTCTTTCTCTAGGCTTATGAGGTGTTGTCATCTTTAGATTATCGTCTTTCTATGCGTTTGTATTGGAGGGCTCCTTGAGTGACCCTCTTTTTTCACTGATCATTATTTATAACTTGTGAAAAATGATGTAGGCTCATTTTACTATAGCTGGCCAAGTATCCAATGATGTCTTGATGATTGCCTCATCGATGGCTTGTGGAGCCTAGTTTAACAGTAAAGAATGTTTTCAAAATGATTTTAAATCCATACACGACATTTTAATTAGGGTTTTGATGAGATAGAAAAAAAAAACTAATTTTACATGTGCATTGCATTTAATATAACTTTCCTACTCAGTCAGTCATTCATAACAATGACCCCTCAATCCCAAGTTCAGATTGTGGTGGTCTGGTGTGGTTACTTTGAATTCGGTTTTATTTCTTGCACAATATTTTCTCTCTCTTTAGTATGAAGCTATATTTAATCTTGTTGATCATTTTTTATGTTCCAATGGACAGATAAAGGAAGGAGTTCACTTGAATGGTCAATCAGTTGAGAGATGAACAACCGATGGCTTCTCTATTATTGCTGGGTGGTCGATCGTCTTCTAGATTGAACGACCATAATCTATATAGATTGATCGACCACAACTTTCTAATTGAATAGCGGTCAAATGGTTGAAGGAGTGGATTGAGCAGTTGAAAACTTTCAATAATTTTTACCGCAAAACACTTTAAGGAAACTCCAACTTTGGAATTCAATATCTTAATGAATATAAAAGGTTTCTTTATGAAATTTGGACAACAACTACTTTGATGATTGATGAATAACTCATGCAAAAATAATATTGAAACTCACCACGGATTTGGAAATATGCACGGACGAATTAGATTGACCAAAAATACAAGAAATCACAACTTGCACCTTTTTATGGATGACTTTACCCATATAATTCTTCTTGAAATTTGAACACCACTTCACATGCTCTTCGTCTAAGGAACAAGAACACAGATGCCAATAAGAAAGGTTACTCAACTTACAAAATAATCTCAATTTGTGATATCACACAATAAGAACTTTGGATAGAACACACCAAAGGGGAATAAGGAATCACTCCAAATTTAGGAACAAAGCAAAGACTTTTGTATTCAAATTCAACTCAATTGCATAAGCACTCACACTAGGTGGCTTTATATTGCCAATTAAAAACTATAGAATAGGAAATAACTAAATAGGAAACAAGATAATACTCAACCATACACTTTCTGATTACTAAACTAGGTTTTAGGCAACTTACTAAAGTAGATTATTTAAATTATCTTTTGTTTCTTTTCCTTCAAGTTTTGTTGGCTTTTGGTAGCTACTTTCTCATCAAGTTTTGGCCACTTGGATAGTTTTCATATCCATGTAATCTTCGGCTTTTCTTTTGTCTTCTAGCTTGGCCACTTGTGATGGTTTCCATATTTCTCCTTACCTTGATCTTTCTTGATTTTCAAGCTTGGCTTCTTGGGGTTCTTTCCATAGTAGAACATGTGTGGCTTCCATTGATCTTCACTAGTTGGTGGCTCCTCCACTTGGTCCATTATTGTTACCTTCCAAATAATTAGAAAAGTAAGTGTTGATGAATCTTTACGCCCTAGTCCTAGTGATTTGATGGACAACAAGGTCCATTCACAAAGGCAAGGGCCCAAGGTCTGATCAACACATTGCTTTCCAATCATTTGGTAGAAATCTCAATTATGACTCAAATGGAAGAGCTACCAACCCAAGAAGACCAAGGGAGGTCCACACATTTGCTACTATGGAAAGAAGCCCAAAAAGGCAAGCTTGAGGGGCAAGAAACATTGAAGGAAGTAGAGAATGGGAAAGCTTTCCAAATCAGCCAAGCAAGTGGACAAAAGGAAGGCTGATTGATGCATGGATATGGCAACAATCCAAGTTGATGAGAAAGTAATTGCCAAAAGTCACGAAAAGTTGAAGGAAAAGCAAGCAAATAATAGTTAATTAATTACTTTAGAAAGATACTTAAACCTAGTATAGTAATAAGCCAAGTATGACAGAATATTAGCTTGTTTTCCTTTATTGTTATTTCCTATTCTATGGTTTGTAATAGGGTATATATAGCCACCTATTGTAAGTGTTTAAATCATTGGAGTTTGATTATTAAAAGCTTTTTCTTATTTCAAAAATAGGAGTGATTAATTTTTTTCAATTTTTGGTGAGTTACATCCAAAGTTCTTTGTATATGTTGAATCACAAATTAACGTTACTTGTAAGTTGATCGCTATTATTGGCATCCATACTCTTACTTCTTAAAGGAAGAGTCTGTGAAGAGGTGTCCAACTTTCAAAGGGAGTTTCATTGGCGAAGTCCTCCATACGGGAGTGCAAGTTGTGACTTCTTGCTTTTTTTAGACAATTCACTTCTCTCGTGCATATTTCCAAATCAATGGCATTTCTTACAATTATTTTTGGAAGAGTTCTTCTTCACTCAACAACGTGGCTGCTGTCAAAATTTCAGAGTGAAACTTCTAAAACGAGGGAGATATTAGTTTCCAAAGTCGAACTTTCCATAACTTGTTTTGCGTCAAAGTATGGAAAGATTCTGTTGTCCAATCAATTGCCCCTCCTTTAGCTGTTCAACTGATCAATCAACCGGCCAGTTGCGGACGTTTGAATATGTAATATTTGTTCTGTTGGTAACCGACCACTCCTCCACTTGCGAATTTTTGGGCGATCATTTGCAGTCATTCTCCTTCATCAAGTGATCAACCGCTCCTACACATATTTAAGCCTTAGTTGTTCACTCTCCGTCAATCAATCGACTCACAGGTTATTTTCTTTACCCCTTTCCATTGGCACATCATGATTGGACCTTGTAGTCCATCCACATTGTTTACCTAAGCCCATTTATTTGGGTTTTCGTCTTAATTTTTTATAAGTCTTCTACTGACATCCTAGCTTTTGCCAGAGTAATTGGGTCCTCTTTGAGGATCGGGTCATTCGACCCAACATTTCTATTAGACCTTTGATAGAGTCCAAGACTCTTTGGAATTTCAACAAGTGTAATCGGCTAAGCTTGTATAACAATTATGTCATCCAATTTTCAAACTAGTATAACTTCAGAAGCATATGGAATCAAGGACTGAAATTTCCAGGAGCTTCTACTGACATTTAAAAGATAATCATATCCAAAAATAAAGTTTAAATTCGATCAGATCACAGAGATACGATTAAACAAATGTGACCCTCAGATTAGGGTTCTGGGGACAGAATCTGGCGACCTGGAAATAACCAGCGAATTCTCAACGAGCATACATCCATTTAATACCAAATTTGGAGGAGAAGCACTCAACAACGTCAAATATAACTCTACCAAATTTGGGCGTTATACAACGAATAGAAACAGATCAAATCAAAGTCACAAAAACAGAATCAGATCTTCAACGCAACCAAACAGATTCTTGGCCAATAGTAGTTCCTTTCCAAAACACTCTTTAGCACTTTCAATTCACAATCAAAACGCACCAAATCTAGAATAACACAAGTAAATATCAATATCCTCAAGAATGTTGATTCCTTTTCAAAAGTTGATACAAGAAAAGAAATAAAAATCCAAGGAGTCCGCACACCTCCAACACTAGAGGGGGCGACTTGTTCGGCCAACCAAAAAGGAAGACACTCTCCAATGGGGATACTGGTTCTTCTACCTCCACACCCCAATGGACAACCACAAGAAGAGGAGAGATTCGAAGAGATAGCACGAATCAACTCACTCAAGAATCAGCAAGAAAAGGTGAGTTGATTTAAAGGAGGAAGTCGGCCGAGTGGAGGGAGCTCTCCACGGGTTCTTCACACCAATTCTACAGAGCTAGGGTTTTGTTTTCTTCAAAAGTGCTTCCATCTTGAATTAGGAGGTACTAAGTACACCTAATGGCCTTGCAAAAGAAAAGTACAAAATTGCCCTAAAAGAAAATTACAAAAGAAACCCACAAAATATAAAACACACAAAAATAAAAACAGTTTCTTTGCGTGTTTTTTTATCCTTTTGTTAAAGCTCCTTTTGGCATAGCAAACGAGCTCCAAAATTAACGCCCAAACACTTTATAAAAGGCTTTATGAATCAGCTACAATTGGTATGAAGAGCACTTTCCAATATGAAATTTGATAAATCAACAAAAATGCCATGTACACCTCAAGGGTCAGTTTACGAGCAGATTTTTGGAATGTGTCATCTATCTCCAAAACTTGTATTATGCCTTCCATCAATGCTCAACTTAAATAACTCCATTATAGACCTACAAAATAAATAAAATGGTTAGAAAATAAAGGAGCCCTAGGCTCGGGCTCAGGTGATGGGACCTTGGGGCACATCATACTCCCGGGGTTGAAAAGGATTTGTCCTCAAATCCAGGGAGTATACTTGATTATCTTCCTCAAATCTTCCTCCTGGATCAAATGGAAAAAGTTGCTTGATGTCCAATGTCAGCTCCATCATATCATGTTGTGCATATCTGTTTTCATTCATGATCTCGGAACTCATGATCTTGCAACTCTCATGTCTGAGAGACATATTAGTATCAATAATAATAAAACTCAGAGGTACCCTCAAACTAAAATTTGTTCTTCTATCAAAAGAATAGCTCGCAACGTCATCACTAAGAATCTTCCAAGTTAAAAATTTTCTATCTCCAGAACTAGGTATCTCCAAGTTGTTAACCACAAATGAACTACCATCATAATTATAGGGAAGTTCCACACCCACAATATCGAAACTTTCCTTCCAATATTCAAAAACAGCACCAACAACAAAGGAATCTCTCGTCCAACCAATTATAAAGAACCTTGTAATTAAGGAATTTAACATCATGTGCCTTTCTTAGGGTGCATGCTCCATAGGATTGGATCCACAACAATCAGAAACAAGACGATGCAATAATAGTAAAATAGAGTCAACATAATTCTCATCCCAGATATTCAGATGACCCATCAACTCGTTTTCTATTACACCACTAGGCATGCTGAGGTTATCATCTCCAATTGAGATTCTAGTATTAAAAGAGTGATCAATTACAGTTGCCACAACATTAACATCCAGCATTGGCATAACATATTCAATAACAACAATATTTCTTAACCATCCAATTTTAAAGAACCAATCAATTAAGGAAATTGATGGAGTGTACCTTACTTGGCTTATACTTTGATGAAGAAAAATTTGCTTCCCTGGAAATTTATTTTCCACCGATTTACTTCTATACGCATCAATCTCACGTTGAACCCTATTCAACACTAATGGTTCTCTTTTTACCATCATTGGCGGAGTGTCACATGTTGTATACCCTAATTCTGGAATAATGAATGAAGATGAGTGGATGAAGTCTAAGTCTACTCTCGGATTGGGCAAAACAATCTTCTCTCTATGTTCTTCTTCTTTTTCTGTCGTCGTCTGAAACTCTGAACTTACCTCGAATAGTTGATCAGCATGATGGAACTCAATCTCAGTGTCCAATACTTCTTCCTTCTCAATGGTGGTTGCCAAAGAGATGTCTTTACAATCCATCTCATGAAGTGGTTCTTCGATTGTTCTTAAAATAGGAAGAATTTGGTTGGAGCAATTCGGGCTAATCAACTCTTCAAAACTGACTTTCTTTTCCATACGAGATTCAATTTCAAGAAGTGGACCTTCAAGTGGAAATACAACTTCTTCAAAGTCTTCTTTTACATTAGCCATTTCAAAAAAATCATCATCCTTTCTTTCTTCAACCCTCACATGTTATTCAACTTGTTCACCAAGATCAATTGGTTGTATGGGTTGAGAATTTGCAGATCTTATTGAGGCTGAGAGTTTGTCCAATTGTTGAGCTATATGTTGGAATGAGTCACGAAGTTCAACTCTTGGGTTTGCTGCCTTTTTTAAATACTCTTCTTGTGTCGAATTGGTTGTGGAGAAGACGAGACTACCTTCGTATGGTTTATAGCATATTTGCGTCTCCAAGATCTCTTCATCCATTTCCATGAACTTATAACTTCTTTGCCCTCTTCTCTTCTCTCAGAATTTATTCTTCTCCACCAAAGGCTAGCTTTTCCTTTAATTTTCAAAGAAGCAATTCTAACTTTTTTATGATCTGAAAATTCATGAGATAAAAAAAATTCTTCCAGCTCCTCTTCCCAATCTAAATAGTCTTCGATCCATTCTGAACCACTTAAGGAAGGAATAGAAGCTAGAAACTCTTCTTCAGCTGTAAGGTAACTTCTTGACAAAGTTTGGCCTCTGGTCATTTTTAAGAATGGTAAATTTCCTTAAATAATCAGTGTATAAAAATAGGAGCAAGGCTCTAATACCAAATGATAGAGTCCAAGACTCTAGGGAATTTCAACAAATGTAATAAGCTAAGCTTGTATAACAATTCTGTCCTCCAATTTTCAAACTAGTATAACTTCAGAAGCATATGGAATCAAGGGCTGAAATTTGCAGAAGCTTTAACCGACATTTTAAAGATAATCATATCCAAAAATAAAGTTTAAATTCGATCAGATCACGGAGATACAATTAAACAAATTTGACCCTCGGATTAGGGTTTTGGGGACAAAATCTGGCGACCTGGAAATAAGCAGCGAATTATCAACGAGCATACATCCATTTAATACCAAATTTGGAGGAGAAGCACTCAACAATGTCAAATATAACTCTACCTAATTTGGGCATTATCCAATGAATAGAAAGAGATCAAATCAAAGTCACAAAAACAGAATCAGATCTTCAACGCAACCAAACAGATTCTTGGCCAACAATAGTTCCTTTCCAAAACACTCTTTAGCACTTTCAATTCACAATCAAAATGCACCAAAACCAGAATCACACAAGTAAATATCAATATCCTCAAGAATGTTGATTCCGTTTCAAAAATTGATACAAGAAAAGAAATAAAAATCCAAGGAGTCCACACACCTCCAACACTAGAGGGGGCAACTTGTTCGGCCAACCAAAAATGAAGACACTCTTCAATGGGGATGCTGGTTCTTCTACCTCCACACCCCAATGGACCACCACAAGAAGAGGATAGATTGGAAGAGATAGCACGAATCAACTCACTCAAGAATCAGCAAGAAAAGGTGAGTTGATTTAAAGGAGGAAGTCGGCAGAGTGGAGGGAGCTCTCCATGGGTTCTTCACACCAATTCTACAGAGCTAGGGTTTTGTTTTCTTCAAAAGTGCTTCCATCTTGCATTAGGAGGTACTAAGTACCCTTAATGGCCTTGCAAAAGAAAAGTACAAAATTGCCCTAAAAGAAAATTACAAAAGAAACCCCCAAAATATAAAACACACACAAAAATAAAAACAGTTTCTTTGCGTGTTTTTTTATCCTTTTGTTAAAGCTCTGTTTGACATAGCAAACGAGCTCCAAAATTAACGTCCAAGTACTTTCTGGAAAGCTTTATGAATAAGATACAATTAGTATGAAGAGCACTTTCCAATATGAAGTTTGATAGATTGACAAAATGCCATGTACACCTCAGGGGTCAGTTTACGAGCAGATTTTTGGAATGTGTCATCTATCGCCAAAACTTGTTTTATGCCTTCCATCAATGCTCAACTTAAATAACTCCATGATAGAGCTACAAAATAAATAAAATGGTTAGAAAATAAAGGAGCCCTAGGCTGGGGCTTAGGTGATGGGACCTTGGGGCAAATCAACCTTCCTTCGAGTCATGATAGTCTATGGGTATTTGATTTTAGTCTAGTGATGACGCTCTATGAAAGTATTGGTATCCGTAAAAAGGATATGGATACTTGGTTTTAGATGGACATGTGGTCGTGCATGTGATAGGTTCACATATAGTTTGTTTCAGAAGGATGGTTGACCAAGGAAGTGTATGTGTCTACAAAAGTGTGGGTGTCCATAGATTTTTGGTTTTGGAAGAACACATGGTTGTGGAAGTATGGGTGGCTACAGAAGTGTTGGTATCCACAGAAGTGTGATTGTCCACAGAAGTGTTGTGTTTACTGATAATTGGTTTTAGAAGAACACATGTCTTTGCATGAGTTGTGTCCGCAAAATTTTAAGTGTGGGGCGGATATCTGCATCAAATATCCACAGTGGAAGAGTAGCTTTTTGAAGTGGACACGTAGGTTTCCACTAGTGTTCGGACGTCTAAGGTTTAAGTCATTCTCAGAAGCGGACATGAAGACTTTTATTTTGTCACGTGGGACCCTCATGCAGACAATTGGAAATGAGTGTGAGGCGGATATCACCAGCGGATATGTAAGTTTCTACTACAGACATTCTAGCTACCAACAAATTCAAAGATTGTCAACTTTTAATTGTTAGATGACATAATTTTATGCAATGACTAAGTATTTTCTTTACGTATTTGGTTGAGATACTCAGTTGGAAGTTTGGCACTTCAGCTTAATAGATAATTCATGATATTTCCACCTCATACTTAATATAATTATATTTAATTGATATGAGGACTAAAGGAAAAATAGGATAGAAACAATCATCTTCCCTTTACTCTTAAAAAGGTTTGAAGAAAGAAAGTTCAGTAAACTGTGACACTTGAGCTAAGGTTTCCAGGTAAGTGATATTGTATGTGTCTGGCCTTTTGGTCAACATCACAGGATGGTAGGGTGATTAAGTGATGCTATTAGTTGTTAAGATATTATGTTATTGATTGATAATATGTTGCTCGAGGATATGTTGCATTCTTTTGATGAAGTTATCTAATAATATGTTGCTCAATGATATGTTGCATTCTTTGATGAAATTGACTCATAGTATTTATGATGAAATTGATGGAGCTTGACTGAGGATGTGCTATGTTGTTTGAAACAATGTTTAGCTAATAGCATGTTGTTAGACATGGTAAAATATGTGAAATGTTGTATATATTCTCATGCATCATGCTTACAAGAAATGAATGAAAATGGTTTTCATGCATATATTTTTATACAAGAAAGATTGAAACATAAATTAATGATGTAAAGAAGATATGAGGGGTTAAAGACTGTCACAAAGGTTGGACCTATGAGGGATAAACCCACTAGTCTGGTAATGCAGTGGCCTAACTGAAGTTTACCAGGTCATCACATGCTAGGATCTCGACAAAAGTTGCAAGGTCATCTTCCACAAGGACTTTGACAAAGTTTATGAGGTCGTTGTGCATGATGAACGTGACAACTAATAGAGGTCTCATGGAATTGAGACTATTTTACCAAAGTTCACTATTTGTAAGTGGTGTGTCTTCCTTAGCTATGCCTACTTTTCCCTAAACAATAAAATGAAAGAAAAGAAAAGAATGAAAAAGAAAAAAGAAAGAAAAGAACTACAAACATTTTTACGGAAAAATATAGATCATGTTCATATTGCTTATGCATTAGTTACTAAGCACTAGACATATAGATGAATGTTGTGATGTAGGTAAGAAACTAGAAGATTAGACTCATTATGGATGACAGTTCATTTGGTGGTGCATACTCGTGGGAAGCAGTTGAGGTTGTTATTGCGATTTTGACTGGTGAGTTATTGCAATTTTAACCAGTGGGTTATTGCTTATGATAGAGGATTTTGTATAAAAGATTTTAAAGTAAGCATGTGTTATTTGTATAACATTTTGTTATAAAACTTAATGATGAATACTTCATACACATTAAAAGATTTTATGAACCAATGTTTTAAAGTGTTTGAATTGTAATTATAACATGTTTACAAAAAAAAAGACTTTTGCTGTGTAAAAGGTTTTCAAAAGCAAGATATAAAGTATTTAAAAATGCTTGATTATTTTGTACAAAAATATAGATGAGAAATTTTGGGGCATGACATATGAATTTTTGAAGTTGAGGATAAACAGTGAAGTATAACCGAGAATTCGATTCTAAAATTGTTTGGTTTAGTGTATTATATCAAAAGTATATGGGGTTATATATCCAAACTGATTTTATATGTTAACATACACTCTCTTATAGAACTATAGGTTGCAGAATCATTGGATTTGAATGTGTGCATTAGGAGTTATATACATTTTAAAATAAGTGCATATGATTTAATGCTAATGATAGAATTTGATGTGTTTTAGGTTAATCAAATCACAAAGACAATTGAATAGTTTGCTGTCAATTGTACTAAGACTTTGAGTTGTGTAATGTGTGCATATGTTTTGCCTGTTGGCCTATATCACAAGATATTGATGGTGAACATTGTGATGATATATGTGATATTGTTTGATGACATGCTATGATACATGTGAAACGGATATGTTGTGATTATATGTGATATTGTTTGATGACATGCTGTAATATACGTGATATTGTTTGATGACATGATTGAATTACCATTACAAGTATGAACATGAGCATTTCACATACATCATGCAAAATTTTTGTAAGAAAGGACTAAAACGAGTTTTATGCATATGATTTCATGTCGAATGATTGAAGATGAAATGAAAATACATAAGATAAGTTTTGTGGGTAGGGTTTGAGTTCAAGTTGTCTCGTATGAGGTGGATCAAATGGTACATACTCTCCCCTAGATAGATTGTTACCCCAAAATGACATACTGTAATGTAAAAGAAAAGAAAAAAAGAAAGACCAAAATTGTACTTTTTTATGAAAATGAATATCATGCTTATATGATTTAAGTATTACTTACTGAGCATTAGCCTCATAGTTGATCTTATGATCTAAGTAAGGAAATACTGACGATACACTTGTTGATAGATTTGAATGAAAGGCGTAGTTGACGAAGTATTTTAATGGGTGAGCTCTTGACATTGTTATGGCGATTTTTATTTCTCTCCTAATTTTGATGTGGAACATCAAATTTAGGAGAGAAATGTTGTTGATTCAAGAGTTGGGTGGCAACTATGACATAATTATCGGACTAAAGTGACGTTTGGACATAAGAGAGTTGCCATTTAGCTCTTGATGTTGAAGAATGGCTATGATTAAGGCATTTCTTTCCTCAGAATCAAGGTAATCAGAGTGCACAACGAAAGTGCGGTGAGTGAATATGAGGGTTTGAGCGACTTTTAGATACAAGTGACACGATTAGACGAAGTCAAGCAGGTAATTATAGGTAAGAAGGGAGTACATAGATGAAGTATTAGGCCCGTTAGAGGGAACTAGGTCATCAGATGGGATAGCAAATAAGAGATTTGATGCGTAGGATAGTGTTAGTGAGAGTACTAGGTAGGGCAAATTTCGAGAACGAAATTTATTTTAAAGGGGGGAGTATGTAACACCCCAATTTTTTAAGATGGAAAATTGTCAGGTATTACCAATGACGTATTCGTAGATTATAACTTAAGAAATTATTGGAAAATAATGGATCAGATTGGTTTGGTTGGTTCTAATTGGTTCGAAAGATTATGTGACATGGCTCGACTTTGTTAAAAATTAGAGTAAATGAAATAATTGAAATTTTTGGGATTAAAATATGAGAAAATTATTAGGGATGGATTAAATAATTTTATTTATTGAATTAATTAAAGGATTGAAATAATTAGGGATTTATTATATTAATTGAAGAAATTAATCAAAATGTAGGATCCTAATTATATTAAGACTTAAACATAGACAATTAATAAGAATGGGATTAAAATGCATAAGTGGGGAATTATTGTTAAATAAATGAACCAATTCAGTTGGAGAACCGGTTCAGCTTTTCCTCATTCCGTCAAATGGCCTTCGGCCGGACGAAATGAGACGGTGGGAAAAGAGAGACGAAATGAGGGAGGGAGAGAAGAGAGTGAGAGATTGAGGGAGAGTATAGAGACGATGAGAGAGCGAAGACGAGGGAGAAGGAGGAAGACATGAGCGTGGCGACGACGGGTCTAGCGAAGCTCGAGCTTGGTGATGTGCTCCAAGTCGCTTGAAGAGCATTTGATTGAAATCTGCCAAATAATCTGTAATATTCCGTCCACAAAACTTCAAACAAAAATAACTCCCAATCCAGACGTGAGAATTAGCTGTAATTTGGAAGTCAACAAACCAACTTGTTCATAAACGACATATCAAAAATTCAGGACAAAAACCACTCGGAAACTCCAGATATGGCAAAAATAATACAATCCCAAAATTAGGGTTTCCACATATCAGATCTGGCCTCTGAAATTGAAACGAGTAGAACTCCACTTGCATACAAGCTATGAATGCCAAAATTGGTTGTGACTCAACAATACAAATATTATATCAGCCAAAAATTAGGTCAATAGAATAGTAGCAAGTTGATCGAATCAAGTAACCAATCCGTTGATTAAAGCAGAAAAATTCCCAGATAGATTATCGGCCAACAAATAAACTTCAATGAAACGACAATAATCACTTAATACTCAATAAAAGATACCATTGTAGGGCAGGGGATTCAATATGATTGATCAACAAGCAGCTAGAACAATGATTCCCTTTAAGAGTAGCACGAATTAACAAGAGTAACCAAAGAGTCCGTTTATCCTCCTACCGTGAGAGGGACGGGATGGTTCGGCTTGATCGAAGATCAAACACTCTCCAAGGGTTCCGATGCTTCTCCTATTTCCACACCATAAAGTCTTCATCAAGATGAAGAGTTGGAAGAAATAGCAACCTTTCCAACTTGCTCAAGAAGCGATCAAAGAGCAGCAAGTTAAGGCAACAATGGAGTTCGACCGAAGGGGGGGTTCCGCGCAGTCACTCTCACTCAACAAAGGGCTTTTGATTTTTCTTCCAAAAGTGAGTCTTTCATTCCAGAAAGAGGGCTTTAAACCCTACAAGTTTTACAATAAAGAACAAAGACCAAAATGCCCTTAACATGCAAAAAATCGGGCATGAGGGTATGGTTTACATGCAAATCGCGCACCTCTCAAAAATAGCTCACTAAACACAAAAATCCAACCAAATAAAATCAACACATCAAGACTCGGCCAGATAATTTTTAAAAATCAAGGAAATTGCAAGTAAACAAAGAAATAAACTGTAGAAATATCGCAACCTCAAGGCAACTCAAAGTCGGAAAGAAATCAACGAATTCGTTGGTGGTGAGTTGATCCAAGCAACAACATGAAATGGCCTTCCCTTGTCCTCATGAGTTGTCTCTTCTGTAAAACCCCATAATTTAGACGTAACTGCAAAATAAGAATGTGTTAAGGAAGAAATAAGTTTCTTGGCTCGGGCACGAGTCATTGGACCCTGGATCACATCACTTGGGCGGCTCCTTTGCGACGGGTGGCGGATAGAGCTGTTGCGGCGATGATTTGGCATCGGGTAGGGGCGCGATTTCAGGTGGCCGACATTGTTCGAATGGAAATGGGCATTGCTTTGCGACCATGAATAAGCAGCGACGACGAGGGATAGGTGACGGCGACGAGCTGAACGGTATCAGGATGGCAGGGGAAATGGCGGTTCAAGCTGGATCGACCAAAGGCCTTGGTTCAGCTTGTGGTTTGGTTTTCTTCCTTGTCCTTGCTTTGCAGAAACTGACAGCTTAGAAATAGTAGACCTCATAACGGTGACAGTGATAGGTTATGGAGTGCCTCTCTAGAAGACGTAGAGAGGTAGAGGCATGTGGAGATAAAATGACAGAACTGATGTGTTTTGTCAATTTTCACCCTGTGAAGCCAAGTGCAAAAAGATGAAGTTGGAGTTCTCTGGAAGATAGAGCTTGACCGTGGCACTCTGATGGTGATGAAGGCCGAGGAGGAAAGAAGAGGAAGGAGAGAAACGAAGGGGTAGCCGTTGGAGGACAGAGCTCGGGTGTCTTCTGATAAGGGAGTTCCTCCTTTGTCTCTATGGATTTTTAATATTGATGTTATGCACTGCTAGATGTGTTGGGTTCTACATCTTGGGTTTTATTTGGACAAAAACTAGATATTGCACTGTTGTCTATTGATTGTGGGAGATATAATAATGAAGAGTGGATGGTACTGTTTTTGGATAAATTATTGACTGTAGGCAATGTTAAATGTTGATGTTAGCATGAAAGGAATTAACCTTGCTATATGATTAATGAATGATGCCTCTGTTTAATGGTTCATGATTGCCTCTGTTGAAGCATAATGTTCTCCGTTGTAGTGTTAGAAACTGTTATATGGCTGAGGAAAAAATTGGACGTATATTTCCTTGAAATGTGTAAGCTACTGATAGCTAAGTTGAGAAATGTTATGTTCCGTTTAGGCGTCAAAGAAGTTCCTAGAATTTATGATACGAGTTAGAATATGAAAAGAAAATGAAAGTTATAAGTCGTAATTATTAATGGTGGATGTTTTAATTGTGAAGCTATCGGAAAGAGAAAAAGGGACAGCAATTAAATATGAGCACGCAACAAAGAATTGAGGTAAGGAAAATGGGTGAGTCTTTGCCATTTGGAGGCCCTACCCACAAGTAGAGTGCGTGAGTTTTATGAATTGCTTGCTACTAGTTTCTTAGATGATTACCTACTATGTTTTCCTTGTTGGTAGTGCATAGATATTTTGAAGGTACTTCCCCTATTTTTAGTGCTCAATGACATTTCCTTCATTGAATTGCTTGGTTTGATTGCCTGTTCTATGATTCAATGTCGTGTTTGATAAAGAGGTGATGAATGCAAAAATGTGATGAATAGTTAATGCATGAACTGAGGAATGCTTACTGTCTCTTTACTTGTTGTTTGGTTAAATACCTCTGTCTTATTTCCTTAAGCATATATTTCTCTGCTGCCCTTATTCGGCAGGTTAATACTTTTGTGTAAAAACTTGTATTGATAAACTAAGATGTTAAAAATAACTATGCGTGTTTGATTGAGCATGTAAGTAACTAGAGTAATTAACTACTAGACTTGAACATGTTAAATAACTTAGAAATTAATTAAGGTAATTAACTGAAATTGAACAGGTTAATTCATCTAGATAACTAACTAGAATTGTAATGGAAATCTTAAGTTTAGCATGTGTAATTAACTAATTTGAGCACCTTTAATTAGTATGCAACTAACTAGAATAATATGAACATGTTAATTAGAGTATCGTAAACTTGCTCTGAGCATGTTAATTAACTAGCGTAATTAACTAAAGTAATTAACTGAGTATGTTAATTAACTAGAACAATTAACTAAAGAAATTAATTAGACTTGAGCATGCTAAGTAACCTAATTTATTAACTAGTCGTTAAATAACTAATTCGAGCATGTTTGACTAGTTGTTTAATTAATACTTAATCCTTGAACATGTTAGCTAACTAACTAGTGAGCATGTTAATTAACTAGTTGAGCATGTTTACTTGATGAATGTCAATTAAGTAGAACAATTAACCAACTAGAATAATTAACTAGACAAGTATGTTAATTAACAGGACTCGAACACGACTAGTCAAGTATGTTCAATCAACTAGCTATGCATGTTTAATCCATTAAACTATTGAAAGCATGTTTAATTAACTAAACTTGATCGTGTAATTAATATGTTAAATCCATTAAACTATTAAAAGCATGTTTAATTAAATAAACATGAGCGTGTAATTAATTATAATAATTAGCATGTTAATAAATATTATATTCCAATTTCTATTTCTGATGGTTGTGTTCTATAACTTCAAGTATGCCTCTTGTTGTTTAATTGATTCCATAATTGTCTTATTCACATGCTTTACTTATTGAATGTTCCATGGTTATTAGTGGTCCTTTGTGTGCCATTCAGTGTTGATTGTTACCTTCCATTATATGCATTACTTTCCTGTATGTGCGCTTTCAATTCCAGTCATTCAATTACTGTTGTTTACTTTCCTTATATGTGCAATTTCAATTACAATTGCTTTCAATTACAGTCACTTTTATTTAAATGCAAACCTGAATTTCTATTAATGATATGTTATAAAGCATCATGCATCATGTTAGGTTGAGAATGTATGGTTATGCATCATGTAATAGAAAGTAATAGGGAGTGCCATCTGGTGGTACTCACACATGCATAATGAGGTAAAATGTTAAGAAAATGAAGAAAATGGGGAGTTGGGGGGCTAATGGGTAGCGGATCTAGTCTGCAACTAGCCGAAGCCCCTCCTTAATCGGGAATGGGAGTTCTAGTTGCAAGTAAAAGGTTAGATCTGATCCAGTATTCCATTCTAGAGGCTATCCTCAAATCTCCTGCTCGATGTACGAGTAATGAATGAATGAATGAATGAATGTAAAGTAATAAACGAACGAATGACGAAATGAAAGGATTTATTTGGGTGGCCCCCATTCCAACAAGGACTAAAGAGGGTATATCATAATTGCATTAACCTTTTTCCTTACTGAGCTATTAGGCTCATGTATTACTTGTGGTGTAGGTACAAACGATGAACAAATAATAAACAGACAATGGAGTAGGGATGAAAGATTTGTACGACCGAGGTCGTGGCTGGCCAGGTTAGAGTGATAAAAGAAAACGGTTGTAATAAATAAGTATATTTAATTATTTAGTTCTTTCATTTAATTGATTTACGCTTCCACAACATTTCAAACAAAATGATTTCTTTATTATGCTTCCACAGTTGTATTACTTGGTTTTCAATACTAGTTTAACGAATGGTCAGTAGTGATCCGGTTTAGCGTCGCATTCTGATTTGTTTTAAAAAAAATTTCAAAATTTCTCGCATTTTAAAGGAATTACAAAAAAATGGGTCGTTACAAACAGACTTTCCATAAAAGAAGATTGCAGTAAAGTTTAGGAAACTTCTGAAGGACCGGTCGATTACCTACTCTTAAGCCAACTGACTGCTAGCCAAATCACTCGCCTCTGTCTTACTTTCCATGTTGATGATTGACAGCCCTGCGACTGTAAACCTTGCGTACAATCAAAACTCTTCATTTGCGGTCAAACTCCTTCTTACCGATCTGTCACTTCTCCACTTCTTTCCAACCTCAGTTGATCAACTTCATCAAGCCTTCAAACATTCAACAGGTTATATTTATTACCCTTCTTCCACTAGTGCATAATTTGTTATCAGAGATAAAACGACTCCTATTAACTCGTGATTTTTCTTTACAACACAATGACAAGGAGCTAAATCTACTTAAGGAGTTACATTTCGAATGAGGAAATTTTACCACCATCCATTCTGACTTTTAGCGGTTCAAAATATGTTGAAGATTATTGGAATTGGGAAGATGAAATCAAGAAGATTATTCAAGTGCTTACAATTTGGAAAAAGACTTGGTAAAACTTATTTCTTCTAAATTTGAAGGGAAAGCTTCAAAGTAGTGGAACAATCTGATTACCTACCGAAAAGAATACAGGGAAGACGACATCAAAACATGGTATGAGATGAAGAAATTATTGAGAAAAAAAGTATGCTCCATCTGCACCACCACCAATCAAGTATGAAAAAAATTGTCCAAAGAAAGACAAGCTCAATCCCTTAAAGAAAAAGCCTTCTTAGAAGAAATAAGGCAACGACTACAACAACTTTAAGTAAGCATATCGAGCACTCCAATTTTACAAGCGCAAGACCATGATGAGGTATTAGAAGGTACTCTAGGAAAAAATAAAGAGATGTTATAATACCTCAAGAAGGGCCATCACTATCTTTGGAGTCTCAAATAGATGAGGAAGGTTGTCTCTAAGAACAAGCACCCGAAGCCAAAACTATAGAAGGCCAAGTTGACTCCTTGACAACAACAATATAAGAGGAACAAAATTTTCATATCCAAGGCTCCAACAAGAACAAGGTTTGCTCTTTATTAATTAATGAGAGAATTAGTGCTAACATGGTTTTTATGATTATAGTTAAAGGAATCGGCTTGCAGATATTGATACATGGCATCCCTTACAAATTATGGTGGCACATTGACAAAGAATAAAGTTATTGTGACCAAAGTTTAACCAAGAAAAAGGTAGGTTCTTTAATTGATGATGGAAGAAATTACACCATTATATCGTCCATGAATTTCAAGGAAAGTTTGAGTTGGTTGAATGACAAAGGAGACATCAAGGTAAACAAGCAAACTTTAATTGATTTTTCCAATAGAAATTTTACTAACATAATGTTTTGCGATATGTGTGCAAGTCGTTTGCTTTGGGAAATACCATGGCTACATGGTAGGTGGCATACACATGATGGATATTAAAATTCCAATCTAGTTATCATTCGTTCAAAGTTAATGGTAGGTTGATCAAGCTAGCTCCACTTCAACCAAAGCAAGTGACAATAGATCATGAAGCATTAAAGGCAAATCAGTTTGAAACAACTATGCTTAAAACAAAGAGGTATAAGTCCTTGGATAACTTAATTGCTTGTATTTTTAGAGTTGGATGGACTAAAGTTTCTTATATTATTGGCATGATGTTTGGATATGGCAATCGTGATAGTAAAGTTGTTCTTTTTAATTTTGGTGGAAGTTCATTTGTGGTTATGCATAGTGGACTGTTCTTGGTCTTATTAAATCTTGGTGTTGAATTTGTTTATTATTTTCGTGCCAGAAGAGCATATTATATCGAAAGGAAGACTTTACTATCTCATGATGATATTGATTTGCTTCTATGGCCATACTTTTATGGCAAGCACTATGATATGGAAGCTCTATTTAATTATGATGGAAATACAAATTTGGATGGCATTGATATCATGCATAGAAAAAAGGTATGTCATTAATCTTGTTAAATCTTGGTGATGGACTTAATTTATATTTTCAGGCTAGAAGAATATATTGCATCGTTAGGAGGATTTTGATACTTCATAATATTGATATTGATTTGACTCTTGGGCAATACTCTTATGGCAACAAGGATGAGGATAATTTTTTTTTTTAATTTTGATTACTATTTTGAGACTAGAGGAACATATTACATCTTGAGGAAGACTTTGCTATTACATGATTATACTGATTTGACTCTTCGGCAAAATTCTTATAGCAAAAAGGATGATGAAGATTTTGTTAAGTTTGATAATTGCTTTTTCCTTAGTGTCAAAAATTACTTACCTAGTTGTGCATCATTATCCAAGAATAAATTGCTAGAACATTTTCCATATATGATAAGTACAAAAGACGAAGGACAAAATTAGTAGCCAATATTACGATTTAAAGATTATATTTCTAGGGATGGCAAGCTTTGTATAGCAATTCTTGAATTTCAAACATCACTAATATGAGAGTAGATGTTGGGGTCCTAGCAAGCCATGTGGGAAGAAATACAACTCAAGAATCTATGAAGAAATTATTCTTTCGCCACACATATTTAAAGGTGTTTTCAAGGTTGCCTTTATGAGAGTTGGATATGATATACTTCCAATTCGAAGGGTTTTTTTTTTCTGAGATGGAAACTTTTGTATGCTAATTTATGGACTTCTAACATCACTAAAAGAGGAAGTTCTTAGTGGACGTCCAGAAAGTCATATTGGGGAAAGAACAACTTAAGAAGCTACCAAGGAATTACTCTTTGGCCATATATACTTGAGGGTGTTCTCGAGTTTTTATTTATGAAATTTATTGAACTACAAATGGGTGTCTACATTACTTCTAACTCAACGGCCAAGAATGTGAACCTAGTATCCGAGTCATTATTCAAGCATAGGAAGTGGTTTGTGAAAATCTTACTATTATCAGCCTATTATATCAAACAAGTTTTGTTTCCTTATTGCATTCATGAAGAGTTTGAAGACCTTACAAGTTTCATAATCCATGATGAATCTTCATGTTTCTACGAAGACTATGGAAGAAAAAGATATGATTCTAAGTGGAATCCTTTTCAACCAATGATGCACTAGTGGAAGGTGGGTAAGAAACATAACCTGTTGAATGTTTGAAGGCTTGATGAAGTTGATCAACCAAGGTTTGAAAGAATTGGAGAAGTAGCTGATTGTCGAGAAGGAGTTCGATAACAAATGAAGAGTTTTGATCATCTGCAAGTTTTGTGGTCGCAGTGGTGGTTGATCATCAACATGAAAATAAGACAGAGGCTAACGATTTGGCGAGTGGTTGGTCGGCTTAAGAGAAGGTGATCGACTGGTCCTTTAGGAGTTTCCTAAACTTTGCTGCAATCTTCTTTTATGGAAAGTCCATCTTTGAGGAGCCGTAACTCTCTAAATTTAAAAGGTTTTGATTTGGAATTTGAAATTCAGCTTCCTTGATGAATGGAGAATAATACTCCCAAAAATAAGAATAAGAAACTTTACAAATTTGGAAATATACAATGAAGAAATCGAATGGCTAGAAATAGCAAGTAGGCACACTTGTAACTCCCATATGGATGTCTTCGCCAATGAAACTTCTTTGGAAAGTTGGACACCACTTCACACACTCTTCCTTCAAGAAGCACGAAAGTAGATTCCAATAAGAAAGACTACCAAAATTACAAGTGACCTTAATCTTGTGATACAACACACACAAGGAAAACTTCGGATATAACTAACCAAAGGTTTGAAAGAAAAATCACTGCAATTTCAAAAATAAGCAAAACCTTTTCTATATTCAATCTTCACTATCTAAAACAATTACATAAGGTGGCTTTTAATAGCCAATTACAAAGTAAGAATATTCAATAAATAAGCAATAATGACACTAAAACAAATATAGTATAAGCTTGGCCGATACTTTACTTTAATAGTTACTAGGTTAATCAACTTATAGATTATTTAATTAATTCTTTCTTTCTTCTTCAAGGCTGTATGTCTTTTGGTAGCTATTTCCTTCTTGAATTCCTTCACTTTGAAGGTTTCCATGTATTGACTTTCCTTGCTCTCGAAGCTTGGCGACTTGGGCTTTGAACAATATTTTGTTCTCTGTTCTGTGGATTTTTTCCATAGCAAACAAACTTCAGTTTTAATGATACAGCCTATTCTAGAAAGCTTAAGAAGTCAGCTACAATCTTCATGAAACACACTTTATTATATAACATCGTTCCAAAAGCCAAAAGCATCAAACACTTGTCGAATGTCAAAAAGTAGATAGTTTTGTGAAGTGCTTCAATTATTCTCCAATAGTTTTTGAACTTCCTCCTATCCTTGACCTTGAATGACTCCATGATATTATTTGAAGCTTGATTATTGATAGAGTGGACTCATACTCCATCAATTAGAGCCTCCACTATTGCAGATGTCAAACAACTCTTTCTATATAAAAAATGTTACTATGTTCACTAAAAATTGATTTCATTGCAATAGTTAATAGCAGGACGATTAGTATGTCTCGAGCCATAATATGAAGCACAAAAAATTTTCTTTAATGTTTTTTCCACCATACCAAATATTAAAAATGTTATCTTTATCATCTATTATAAATAAAAGTTTATCAAAATAACAATTTAAATCCGTAGCATTTCTAGTTGCTTTGAAATAGAATTTCTACTCTTAAAAATTTACAAATGAATTTTTTAAAAAGATATTCAAGCAATGCTTGAAGAAGAAGTAGATTGTACTACTCTATCACTTGCAATGCTTTATTTATAAAATGGATAAATTTTATTCAATTTACCTAAAATGTTATTTACCTTATGTTGATCATGCTTATAAATCAAATCTAACCAAAGTTCAATTGACTGTTGTAGAATTGGTTGTTTGTTTTAGATTTCTTATTCATTTGCGAGAGTTGAAAAAATTAGCTCCTTATTACAACTTTTTCACTTTAATCCCTTGGAGCATAATCTTAAGTAAAGTAGTAAAAACTCACAAGTTATCAAGTTGGAGTACTATTTTTGTTTTATAGTAGCCTTTAGAGTAGGAAGTTGTATTAGGAAATTTTCAGACTAACTTGCATCCTTTCTATCATATCTCTGCTTCACCTTAAAGTTTTTGAAGGTATCCACTGCTCTCATCTTCAGTTCTTGTGTCAAAAAGTTGGCTAAAAATTTTCCCATTTTATAAATTTTTGTTCATCTTGAAATCACCGTCTAAAACTTCTTTAATATTTAGATCCAATTCCACAACATTTTTCACCTTTCATTTTATATCATCTTTCCCCTCATGAGTTTCACCTCTATTTATTACCAGCATCTTTTTCATTCTCTTACAAGCAATATCTCTAAAAATCATGCTGAAAGTCCTTCATTTGTAGCATTTTTATCACTCAAGAAATTTCCCCAAATTTGTGAAGTTTGTCTTAGTTGTGTGCTTCTTACCATTTCATTGTTTGTTGTGAATCAATCTCTCTCTCTCTCTCTCTCTCTCTCTCTCTCTCTCTTCTTCTTCTTCTTCTTCTTCTCTCTCTATCTATCTATCTCTCTCGCTCTCTCTAACACTAAACGCTCTCTCTCTAAAATCCTACAACCTCTTTATGTCTCTCTCTCAAACCCTAAACCATCTCAGTTGCACTTTCTCTCTCTCTCTCTCTCTCTCTCTCTCCTTTCACAAACTCTAAGTCCACTCACTTTCTTTCTCAAACCTAAATGCCCTACTCTCTCTCTCTCTCCATCCCTCCATCTCTCTCTCTCTCAAATCCTAAATCCTCTCTCTCAAACCCTTAACCCTCTCTCTCAAACCCTAAACACTATTTCTCTCTCTCTCTCTATCTCTCTCTCCCTCCCTCTCTCTCTCTCAAACCCTAAACCCTCTTTGTGTTTCTGTAATGCCTCTTTTCGTAAATCTCAATTTCTTTTCTTATAATATATTTTAAACAACACAAATAATAATGCACTAAAAATAACTATTAAATCATGTACAAATAAAACATGCACTACAAAAACTTTAGTCATTTTAAAACATAATTCTTTTAAAATATGCATTAAAAGTGCTTTACAATTCAAATGAAATCTCATACTTAAAACAAACAGAACCCTCATCATAAAATAATCCAATTTAAAAGAAAAGTTCATCAATCAAAACATAAGTCATTTACAATATTATCTTTTCTTTTTAAAACCCTTTTGCTCACGGTTAACAGTTCCAACAACATTGAGTGCTCAGCACGGCATGTTCATCAACTTGTATCTTCGTAATGAAGTCTCATTATAACTTCTTTACTTACAATGCAAGGTTCATCTATAAGTCTATGACTTAGCTAGTAGTGCATGTGACCGTCAATATAACTAGTTTCTCCTTCTTTTTTCTTTAACTTTCTTTTTCTGTTCTTTTTCTTCAAGGATGAGTAGGCTTGGCAGTGGAACACCACCACTATTCTCCAACCTTTAGGAGGCAGACTCTTCCCTTTTGTGAGTCCTCTATTACCTGCCATGCATTTAAATGAACGGCGATCTAGCATAATTCGTGTCGGGCTGCCCCGACATTCATCAAGAACAAACTAACGGGCTTATGTCCCCACTGGTCCACCCTTTTGGACAATATGTTCTTAAAACCTATTTACCTGAATTCATCATCTTTTATCTTTCTTACGTGCAGACTCATGAATGAAACATATCATCCAACATACAACTAGAATATTTTCTCATTATTATTCATGAAAGCAGAGAGCATTATTTACACAAATAACAACAACAGATTCACGAGTAAGTTCTATCCACTATAACCAGGAGCAACAATTCTAAATAACTACTCAATAGATCCTCAAATAACATTCTATCACCGTAAATAGACTTAGCATCTCAAAACAACTATATAACAGATTCTAAATGGTATCTATCACTATAAATAGATGCTCGAGTAAACACATTGATAAAGCAACACATCCTTGAGTCATAAGAGTAAAAGGCATAACAAAAACAAACATAGATTCTTTTCACCTTGCGGTGTAGGTCGTTTGGCCACACACATGTATCACTACTAACCTCATATCTCTAATTGAGAGATAGGCTTCTCACAGCTCACCCTCATCCCCCCAACAACTCTGATTTCCTTGCAAGAGTTTTAGGATAGTTTAATATAGCTGACACAATGAAATTTTTCCCCTCTTATAAAAAATTCCCCTTTTTTATACCTGTAGCTTGGGTGTGGGGTTCCCCTAGTCATAGAACGACAACATCTTCCATTCTTGCATATGCGTTCCCTACAGGGGACGCCAACGCTTCCGCATTGCTCACCGTTCTCCACATATTTTGATTCAAATGAGAACATTTTCCTTAAGTTGATAAACATGCTCCTTTCTTCCGATAGCTATTATAACATCCTGTGATTTCCAAAGCTTTTTCTTCTATTTTAACCGAATAAAATTTTTCTTTTAATTTATTTAAAATGCACTAGAGGAAAAATAGTTCAGAGTAATAAAGCGGAAATAAACAAACAAATGAACCGTAATATTAATAAAAAGCCGTACTTTTAATAAAATATTAATCTTATTTCCAAAAAGAAAAAATTAACTAAAGAAAATAACTATTTTTAAAATCCCAATTTATCTTAGGTGAACCGTAACCCTTCATGTAATGTCCCAAAAATATGAAAATACTATATCAATTCGTATATGACATTGTAAATAAGATGTGGTGATGTAAGGATATGATTAATGTTATGTGCCATATGAAATGTAATATAAAAAGTTAAAGAAAATGTAAAATCGGGAGTTTAGGATGACTTGGGAGGGAAATTGGCATCCTAAACACTAAGTTGTCAAAATGCGGATGCAGAAGGACGCTGCGGATGGTTGCAGGGTCATCCGTTTTGAATCTGTCCAATTTTGGGACAATTCGGACTGTTGCGGACGACTCCGGATGAGAGAAGATGGCATTCGAATGAATCTGTCCTTAAACTGGACACATTTGGACGTCAGCGGACGTGTCATGTGGACGCCTCTTGGCGTTCGAATATGCCTTGCAGATGGCACAAACGAAGGACCGGGGACGCGTTTTCTCGTCCGAAAACTGGTTTCGGACGATGCAGACGATACTGCAGACGACACACCGCGTCCGAAAGGTCAAAATTGTCCGAGAAACCCATTTAAATGTGTGTCTTTCTCTCTTTGTTTCAATGATTTCTCTCCAATTTTTCCAAGGTGACAAGAGTCTTCCACACATCACTCCTCTGTTATGGTGTAAGTCTTCAGCGGTGTATCTTTCTTAGCTATAAATGACCGTAAGGAAGTAGAGCAGAGATGTATTCTATTCTTCTGGGTGTTGGTAGAGCAGAGAGGCTTGGTAGTGGAGAATAAAGATAGCTCTTGTGAGTGTTGGACGTCGAATGCTCTAGAGAAAGAACATAGAAGAAGAAAGAGGGAAAAAGGAGCTCCTGGGTGTTTGTTTCCTCGGTTGCTTTTAGGTAAGTTAAACTTATTCCTTTGCTATTTGTGGATATTAGTAGTCTGTGGCTTAAGCTGTAGTTATTGGAAGTTTTGCTGTGTTGAGGGTCTAGTTTTTGGATTAGAAGTTCTGTTTTTGTTGGATTAATAGTTGATAAATTGTTCTGCCTATTGCTATCTTGCTTTGAGGGTTTGTGTGACTTCGTTAGTTTCTAGTGGTGGTTCATATAAAGGTGTTTGGTCTGTCGATTGTGGTTATGATCTGCTCTTTAGTTTGATTATTGAATTTGTATTATGTTGTTCAGTTACCGCTGGAATATGAGTACTGAATTGGGAAATTGGCTACGATGTTTGAGGTTTAACCTATTGGGACTATTTATGGGATAACTTATTAATTGTTGTTAGGTTGGGTAACGTTGGTTGTTACTATATATGGTTGTGAAATGTTAACTGTTATGCAAAGTTAAATGGTTACATTGAGAAAAGTAAGTTCATGTATCTTATTACACATTGATGGAATGAATAGCATTGTGGGTTAATGCTATTCCATTATAGATAAGGTAGGGGAATTGCTTTTCTTTATCTCATTGTTAAGTAATTGTTTTGTCTTATGTGATGAAAAAGAATCATGGCCAAGAAAGTTGTAAGTGACGAGGACGAGAAATTTGTTACTTGAAGAATGTATGGGAAATGTAATTTCATTTGTACAATATTTGGAATTGTTGTAATTGATGTAAGTGATCGTAGCTTTCTTTTGGAATTGATGTAAGGAACTAGTTGGATGTTACTTCCGGGAATAGATACAGAAACAGATTGAAACAGGTATAGAAACAAATACTGATTCAGAAATGAAAACGGCGACGGAGATGAAATAGTCCATAAACTAACTTAGAGTTGTGGGATGGATTCGGTTGATGTTCTGAAGATGGAAAATTCAGTTAGAGGAATGAGTGAAGTGAATTGAGATTTTATGCTTCATGATGATAATGGTTGGAGAACGCTAGGATTTAGTGATGTACGGTGGTATGTTAACACCAATGCAGGGTTTGTATGGCGCATTTAATGCGTGAATGTACGCTTGCTAACTTCTAAAATATGGAAATTCAGGGAGAATAATAAGAAGATAGTGAAGGACATGTTTTCAGTGAAATGCAAATGGTATGTCAATAATTGTCATGCTATGATTTTGAAAACAGATATGGTTGCCCTAAGATAAATGGGACTGGTACGAATAAAGATTGAATTTTGTGTGAAAAGACTAGATTTTGGAGGGTTAAGATCTTCAAAATATAGGAAAGGTATGCACATTATGATAGTTTGACCACAATTATCATTTCATAAATTATCAATACGATAGGATGAAAGAAATAATTTTGAAAAAGAAACATTTTGTGGACGACAAGTGAAGTTGATGAGTTGATAACTCAAATGTACAATAGGAATTCCTCCTACATTATGTGCTCGACAGAAGTGAAAAGTGATGTAATTGCTAGACATTTAGACATTTCATGTACATAGGATACGAGAAGTTACATTGAGTTAGATCAAAGGAATAATTACACTGAGCAAATTTCGAGGATGAAATTTTTATAAGGAGGGAGGATTGTAATGTCCCAAAAATATGAAAATACTGTATCAATCTGTATATGACGTTGTAAATAAGATGTGGTGATGTAAGGATAGGATTTATGTTATGTGCATATGAAATGTAATGTAAAAAGTTAAAAAAAAAATGTAAAATGGGGAGTTTAGGACGACTTGGTATAGAATTTGGCATCCTAAACACTAAGCTGTCAAAGTACGGACGCTGAAGGAAGCTGCAGACAGTTGCAGGGTCGTTCGTTTTGAATTTGTCCAATTCTGGATCAATTCGGACTGTTGTGGACGAGAGAAGATAGCGTCCGAATGAATTTGTCCTTAAACTGGACACATTCGGACGACGGCGGACGTGTCATGCAGATGCCTCCTAGCGTCCGAATATGCCTTGCAGATGGCACGGACGAAGGAATGGGGACGCGTTTTCTCATCCGAAAACTGGTTTCGGACGATACCGCGTCTGGAAGGTCAAAATTGTCTGAGAAACCCATTTAAATGTGTGTCTTTCTCTCTTTGTTTCAATGATTTCTCTCGGATTTTTCCAGTGTGACACGAGTCTTCCACGCATCACTCCTCTGTTAAGGTGTAACTCTTCAGCGGTGTATCTTTCTTAGCTGTAAATGACCATAAGGAAGTAGAGCAGAGATGTATTCTGTTCTTCTAGGTGTTGGCAGAGTAGAGAGGCTTGGTAGTGGAGAATAAAGACAGCTCTTGTGAGTGTTGGACGGCTAATGCTCTAGGGAAAGAACATAAAAGAAGAAAGAGGGAAAAAGGAGCTCCTGGGTGTTGGTTTCCTCGGTTGCTTAGGTAAGTTAAACTTATTCCTTTGCTATTTATGGATATTAGTAGTCTGTGGCTTAAGCTGTAGTTATTGGAAGTTCTGCTGTGTTGAGGGTCTGGTTTTTGGATTAGAAGTTCTGTTTTTGTTGGATTAATAGTTGATAAATTGTTCTGCCTATTGCTATCTTGCTTTGAGGGTGTGTACTTGGTCTATCAATTGTGGTTATGATCTGCTCTTTAGTTTGATTATTGAATCTGTATTATGTTGTTCAGCTAACGCTGTAATATGAGTACTAAATTGGGAAATTGGCTACGACATTTGAGGTTTAACCTGTTGAGACTATTTATGGGATGACTTATTAATTGTTGTTAGGTTGGGTAACGCTGGTTGTTACTATATATGGTTGTGAAATGTTAACTGTTATGCAAAGTTAAATGGTTACATTGAGAAAAGTAAGTTAATGTATCTTATCACACATTGTGGAATGAACAGCATTGTGGGTTAATGCTATGCCGTTATAGATAAGGTAGTGGAATTGGTATTGTGAGGTTACTAGGAAATGAAGTTGCTTAAATTGAAATTTATTAAGTGTTAAAGTTTAGGGGATTGTTATTAATGAATAGTTAATATGGTTTTGAAGGTACGGAAAAGAGAAAAGAAACAGAAACGCACTATGGACGCTAGGTAAGTTGATATTGATTGTGTTTTGGTCTTCGAACCCTACATCGCAAGAATTAGGATTGTATGTTGTGTGTTTACTAGATTTAGGCTTTTTTAATGATGTGTTTATTAGACATTTATTGCATATAGGATTGTATGAATCTACGTGCATATTGTATGACATAATAATCTTTGTAAATAGGCGTGAGGGGGTTCGGGAAAGCAGTGACGTCCCATTGTCATTAGATCCGCTGGATGGACTAAAGAGACCCTAGGTTAGTGACATGGGATACCAGGGTTCATTGCCTCCTGTTCTGAAATCGTCGACGTTCTCGTAACAAAGGAGTGTATACGGCCTGAGTAATCCCCCTTGATATATATATTGCTCTTTTGTGTATTGACCGGGTTACTCATGGTCCCACTGTGTTTGTCATGAATGCACTCTTGGTTTAAATTGCACTATATGGTCATGCCTTGCATTGCATTTCATTTTATCACTTATTGAGCTTTAGGCTCTAGTTTAGGTCTTGTGATGTAGGTATGAACAAGCAACAGATGAACAGGTTAAAGACAGATGATGAAGGATTTGCACGGGTGGATTTTGTGGCTGGCTGGGCTAAAGAGTTAAAGGAAAAGTATTTGAAATAGAGTTTTGTAACTTATTTCTTGTTCTTTAATGTTTTGTTTTTATTCCGCTGCATTTTATGCGAAGAATGTTATGGCTTTTGAAAGTAAACTGAGAAAAGTGAAAGAAAAAGGGGTTTAAAGATCGGATTGATAAAAGAAAAAGACTGATGTTTTTATGAGAGAAAGTTTTCAATTTTACGCATGTTAAAGAAAGGGAAAAACACGGGATGTTACAATTCATGTCAAATTCGCTAGGTAAACTAAGTTCTCATCCTGGAATGCCCCTTCCTCTGGAATATATCTAGGACCCTGTTCGTCACCTACACCACAAGTAAACTGTAAGCCTAACGCCCAGTAAGAGATAAGATGTAATATGATGCATGATGTCAAATTATGTCAAAAAGGAATCCACCCAATCTGTCATTGTCTCATATAATTAAACTCATACATTGAGATGGGAAATTGGAAGTCTTTTCAAGAAGGAGAATAGTTTTCGGTCAGAAACTAACTCCCTAGAGCCAGGCTCTCGCATCACGACGAGGGAAGGGTTTTTCCTCGAGTCTCCTGTTAGAATTTGAATTACCTCCTCAACTCCCAATCCCCATTACATTTATTAGTTCGGCCTCTTCCATGAAATGCCTCTCCTATGCAGTGTGAATGCCAACCCATTGCGACATCACTCCTAAGTCTATTAATATGATGCATGATATGTAATGTATGATCTAGACACCATAATATATGAATACTAAAAAGAAAAATTAGGAGACGCATATATTAATCACAGAATTCAAACAAGAGATTAGCACCATACTAATAGGAGCAACATGATAATCTTCACAATCAAGGATCCAACAGCGAAGGAATAATAGAATCTAGATATGAAACTAACGACAGCAGCATGATATCCTCTCAATTAAAGATTTAATAGTTTACTTATGTTACTAGAAATAAACATAATCATAAGCATGACTTAACAGTAGCAATATAATATCCTATAACAATCAAGGATCCAATTGGGAAAGAAGAACAGAATCAAAATATGAAACTAACAACAGCTGATATCCTCACAATTAAAGATTTAACAGTTCACATATAGCATTAAAAGAATAGCAACATGATATCCTTACAATTTAAAGTCCAATAGGGAAAGAACAACAGATTCATGAGACTAATTATCAGTGGCAGCATGATAATATTCATTACTAACATAGCATTCTTCAGGATATTTTATCAGTCATGGATCCTCTACCATAACAAATATACAGAACAAGGTGTCATTATAATCAATTTTTGGAATCTAAATAAGAGAGAGTAATAACCATTGTATAGAACAGGGTATTATTATCATCAATTTCTTGAATCCAATTAATAAGAGAGTTGTAGATAAAGATCCAACATATACTATCAAGCAGAATCATCAGTTCAATCACAAGTAAACACAGGCAGAATACATCCTGTACTTGTGGTGTAGACCTCCACTGGTCACGACACACTATTATCACTTACCTTTCATGACGATCGTGAGTTCTTCTTCCCACCCAAAGTGGCAGTTGCTGGAAAATCCGAAGCAGCAGTCTTTTCCCTTTCTTCATGATCACCGAGCCTTCTCCTTCACTCGGGTCTTTTCTCTTTCCATAGAGGAGCTCGGATCCCTCTCCATTGCCTCAGTCTTATCTTATAGGCAAAGAGTTCCTGTAGACCTCCTTTATCTTTGCCAACGAATCTCAGGAATTACCCCATTCGGTCGCTATTCAAATGAGATTGAAGAGGATAGAACTGCCGACATCTTTGCTGAAAGGGGAGAGTAGCCTCAGATTTCTCCCGAAGTTTTCACCGAAATTGCCTGTCGAAGCCTTTGCTAAAGGAGGCTCCTTCCTCTCTTTCTTTTACTCCTTTATTTCTAATTTCCCAATTAACATAATTTCTAAATAATTATTCTTTTGCCTCAAAATTATACATAATGTCATCTTCACCCCAGTTGCTTTCTAACTTATTTACGGGGTAACGAAAACCAATAAATAGTTTTATAAATTTTGATAATTTACACCTACTATTGTTGCTAATCTAAGTTAAATTCTGGGTATCACAGCTATGCTTCTGTGCCGCTCACTGTTCTCCAAGGTTTGTAAGCGAAACTGTATTACCCTGATTTCCCGTAAATGAATTTAGTAAGGGTAAATGGGAAATTAATTGGTTGTAAATTTGGATAAGAGATTATTTGGATAATTATTTAAGATTTATTAGATGGAATTATTAGAAGTGGTTAGGTGAGAATATTGGGTAGGATTATTTGGAAAATTAATTTAGGAAATAGAATCAAAGAATTTAAATTGGACACGTAATTGTCATCAAAGGATATCTGAAATGAGTTGGAAATTTGAATTGGGCCAATCAATGTACGATACATATATTTGATACTTATATGTATAATTATATGTTAATTAAATAAGAAAGTAAAGTAAAAAATGAAGAAATAAATAAAAGAATAATTTAAAATAAATAGGAGGGGGATTAGTTAGAAATTTAAATAAATAAATGGAATTAGAATAAGTGAAGGATATGATTATTTAAATAGGTGAAGAATTGAATTAAAAAGGGGAGGGTTGAATGGATTTTCTTGGTTGGTCCAATTTTTGACAATAGAAAGGGGGAAAAGAAAATTGATGAAACCCGCGGGAGTTATTTTAGAAAGGAGAGAGGGAGAGCGGCTTGGGTTGGCTACAGGGGAGAACTCGGGGGACACTCCTATAAGCTCTCCTTTGTTGGGGAGGAGGTGTGACTACGCATTCTGTTGTGCGTCGAGCTTGGGCATGTGTGGGATCATCGTCATGTGGTCGGTGGAACTGCAGGGATTAGGGTGGAAAAAGTGTCCGAACTGTGGGATCGAATGAATCGCGAACTGTGAATTTTCAGTGCTAGGCCGAGGTAAGTCAAGGTGTTGTTGATTTATAGAGCTTTCTGTTATGTAATTTCTTCTCCCTGGCATTTTGTTGATTGGGCGATTCTACATTTTGTGTTAGCGTGAAAAAGAATGGCAGAGGCGAAGTGGATGAAAACCGATTCGACCTATGAATTCTTGGACCAGTTCCACTTGGTTCTCCTACCCGTGACGAATTATATAGATCTCTAGGCGGCTTATCCTACGATTTTCAAGTGAAACTCCTGAAATGGTAAGAGGCTTTCCTGTTGGCATGGTTATATTGGACCATCTCCTTTGGTATTGGTGAATGTCCATCACCCAAAGTTTCCCTTGGAATCATCATTTCTTCTCTGTCTATAAAGCGGGGTGTTGCTTCTGGAGGTTGTAGTTTATGAAGAAGGGCAAGAGGAAAGAGCTCCTAGGTTTGGGTCCTTCTTGGATTCTTCAGGTAAGAATCTCCTTCCTGTTTCCATCACGAATTATGTCGAGATTTATATTTTGAATATTATGTCGATTATTGGTGGATTATTCTACTGTCATTGAGGGATAGGCCTTGAGTGGAATTGGGGGAGCTGAGAGAAAATTGAGAGAGAGAGGTACAGAAAGAAGAAGGCAACAAAGGAGAAGAAGCAAGGGAGGTTGAAGCTGCCCTCTCGGGTGTTCTTAAGGTGAGGAGTTCCTTCACTTCTGGTTCATGGTCTTTATCTCCCTGTGATTATTGCTTCTTGGGTTGTGAATGCTTACACTTAGTGATATTGGTTTGTTATATGCATGCTAGTGGTAATGCTCTCTGTTTACTCTATGCTGGGTTGTTGTCGATGGCATGTTATAGTATTAGGTGCTATTAGGGATCTTATGGAATTTATGGAAATAATAAGTGGAAGGTAAAAAAGTGAGGATGTCAATAATATGGTAAGTGATAACTTATGCTCTATTGAGGCTTAGATATATACTCTATATTGTTTGAATTGGAATTATTGATGGATGTTTATCTGCTACGTTATGATCGGTTAGGCTCTATTAGTTTGAATTGTCCCTATTGGATGTTGTTTTTGTCAAATTGGAATAAGTTGTTAAGATGTGATTTTACTCGGATGGTTTTAATGGGTTGGTTATCTGCCGATTGGTTATGGTTTATTAAACTCTATTAGTTCACGGTTGATGATTAAGTTGCTTTCTGTGATATTCCTGCTTAGTGGAAATTGAGGAATTGTTATTGTGAAGTCCTTAAGTAATGAAATTGAACATTGGAATGGTTAAGCATTAAGATTTATGAAACTCTGAGTGGTCATAATGGTTAGTAGTTAATTATTCTTTTGAATCGGTGTGCTAAACACTATAAGGACTGCAGGTAAGTGATATGAATGTGTTTTGCTCTTTGGGGCCCTACAGCGCAAGAGTTAGGAATTGCATGCCGATTTTTTACCGCTTTATAGTAAGATATTGAGCATGTCTACTGCTTTATTAGAATAGCCAAATATTGAGCATGTTTCGCAAATTGTATTGTTGTTTGGCGAGTGTTTATTAGAATAAGGTTCTTTTAATGATATATTTAATAGATGAGCATGTTTAGAAGTTATAGTAATGATATGATAGACACTGTATGCATTCATGAGCGTCATGCATGGTTTTGAAAAGGAAACAATAATGGAAATGACGTATGAATAAATGTAAAGAAAATGAGAAAGATAAAAGTAAAGAAAGGTAAATGGAATAAGTTCACCATGAAGGCCAGGTTCACCTAACTTCGGTTTGGGTCACCATCATGATTCCATTTGCTAATGAAATGTTCATAGAAAAAGGGTAAACAATATAAGTTCATCATGAGGGCTATGTTTACCCTACATTTGTTTGCGTCACCATCATGATCTCGTTTACCAGAATCACAGTTCATCATAGTTCATCACAGTTCACCACAGTTCTATAAGAAAGAAAAAGAAAACAGAAACCGCATACATATTTAAAAGACATACAACATATGCCTTTTTAAAGTTTTCTTTTATATCACTTATTGAGCCTTAGGCTCATTAGTTAAGTCTTACGATGTAGGTACATGCACGAGAACAGGTGATGTGCCCCAAGTTCCTATCGCCTGAGCCGTGCCCGGGGCACCTTTATTTCTAACTTTTTATTTGTTTTCTAGGTGTTTAATTTTCTATCCAATTTGGAGGAAAACTTTATTCAATGTCACAGAGAGGATTTGGTGTATTTGGAATAGTGGATATCATGCAATCATAGAAGAAAATTAGGAGTTGTCCAAATCCGTCTAGAATCTGAGCAGCAGATGATCAAGGGCTATTTTGACAACCGAGACGGCATCGTTTCAACTTTAGTCCTTCATATCAAATGCAGCCAACATATAGAGATTTCCAAGGACATATTGGACGTCTTATTTGGGTTTGGTTTACTATATCTAATATCCATTTTTCAGAGACTGATTTTCAAAATCAGATTTATTGTTTTGTTATTGTTAAAGGGCTGTTTAGGTCATTTTCTAATTAGGGTTATTTTAGTCTTTTTTTTCCTTTAGTGTACGAACTCTTAGGGTTTTAAAAAGCCCTCTTTGCTGCAAATGAAACCAGTTTTGGAATTGAAGACAACTTTTTCTGTTTTAGTAAACAATAGCCACGGCCTCCCCTCCCTTTGCGCCGATTCCTTCCACCCCCAAGCAAGGCTCCTCTTGAAGCTTCTCAACCTTGCATCATTGGGATATTGCCTCTTCCAATCTTCATCTTTAAGGTAGGATTGTGGTGTGGAGGCAAGAGAACTTTCCAACCTTGGAGAGTGTTG